>VZRF01015230.1:760653-808540 GCA_013396875.1 Vireo altiloquus | reverse complement strand
CCGAGGGCAGGGCGGGGCGGGGTAAGGAGGCTCCGGGGGAAGCTCAGCGGGGTGCGGGGCCATGGGGGAGCCCGAAGCTGTGGGAGAGCCGAAGAGACACTGAGGGGGGCGAGGCGGTGGGGACGCCTCGGGAGTCCCCGGGGGACGAGGCGGTGGGGACGCCTCGGGGAGTCCCGGGGGGACGAGGCGGTGGGGAGCTGAGGGGAGCCCCGAGGGGACGAGGCGGTGGGGAGCTGAGGGGAGTCGCCGGGGGGCGAGGCGGTGGGGAGCTGAGGGGAGCCCCGAGGGGACGAGGCGGGGTGGTAGCAGCGCTGAAGGGGCCCCGGGGGGAACCCGCGGTCACGACACTGAGGGGCGTCCCGGGGGGAAAGGGCACACGGGGCGATGTGGCCGCCCCAGGGCCGCGCTGCCGGAGGGTCTGGCCGGGCCCGGCCCCCGCAGTTACCTGGGGCTGAGCGCTGCAAACATTTCTCTTTTTTATTTTGTTTCCTTCGCATAGCCAGACTGCGGCTCGTGAGAAATATGCGGGGCGTGGGGTTGTGGTTGTTTTTTTTTTTGGTCAGCGCTTGTGAACCCGAGTCGCGCCTCTGCAAACTGAGAACTTCCTTTATGGGGAAGACTTTTCTCACGTAAGGGCTGCAGATACTCGGTTGTATAAAGGTTTTAATAACACCATACAAAGGACAGATTCCATAATCTTAAAGTTTGTTTAAAACAAAGTCTTTGTTACGGTAATGTTTTTAAAGAACTTTCAGAACCTTAGGAAACAAAAATATAAACCTTAAGAGTCAGCATTAAACCTTAAGAAGCAAATCTATATTTCTATTCAAAAGTATTCTTACACTTGTTTACACAGTGAAATATTCTGATGGAGAGATCGTGGCCCATGCCTGGGCAGTATTGAAGCTATTAAGCTGGCCTGACAGGTTACCTAGGGATTCTCTTGCCTTTTGGAGAGCCTTTTGTTACTATAAAGCTGATGTGGTTGTTTTCTGCCTCCTCCCCTGAGGTTCGTGTTGCATGAAGTAAACACGGTGCGGCCAGAGCTCAGGTGAGCTTTGACCAGCCCTGCCTGCTCAGATGGTTTCTGGGCAATGGTCGGGGGCCATTCAATTTAAGGAAGCTTAATAGCCTTTTGAATAATCAGGGTGCTGTGCTGGCCCCTGGCAGAAGCCATGGTCAGAGCAGGTAGAAAACAGCAAGTTCTTTATGAGTTCCACTCCTCATTCTCTCAAATTCACTACCAGCTCAACAGTTCCTGAAGGTCCCAGTCATAACAATTATTGGATAAATAAAAAGCAAAAAGAGGGATGGATCCCGTGTCTAGGAGGTTGGCCTGTCATGTGAGGGTGTTTGTAAATGCCCATACAGATTGTGTATTTACACAGAAAGCCAGACGGAGCGCAGGTAAATAATTACTGCTAAAACACCATTACTTTCAGTAAATACAAACTAATAGTTGCTGCTCAGCACAATATTTACTGAGGAAGCTAGAAGAACCAGAACCAATGTTTGTTCCCACAGAGGATTTCATGCCAGCTGCCAGAAATAGATCTACTCATCACTTTCCCTGTAATGGTCCTCTGCCACCTCTTGGCATAAATGCTTTGAGTAACATAACCCTTCACTATTTGTCCCTGCATCTTACCTCTTTTTCCACAAGGAAAGAAAAAAAAGAAAGTCAGAATAGTAAATAAATGTTAAAATAGCTATAAACAGAAATATAAGTCTCCACAAGCCATAAAGGTGATTAGGCGTGATTTGCTATTGTAATGTTGCCTCTGGTGTAATTATTTCCTTTGGAGAAAAATGAGCATAGAGTTGAAATACAATCTAATGACCCAAACGTATTTCCTTATGCTAGTAGCTTAGATCAGAACCAGCTCCAGGTACTCCTGGTAAGTTACATATGTGATTCATTAGATTTCACCCAAGTCAAAAATTAACATTGTAACACTTGTTTTAAAAGACAAAATGTGCAATCTCATAGGAAGCTGGCTACTATAGAAGACAGCTAGAAACATTCCCTGGACAGATGCGTAGCTTATATTTGGATTTATCAATAAAAAAACACGAGTATTAACAACATTCATCCTTCTTAACCACTTGGAAGAGGGAGCGCTGAGTATTCTGCAGAGAAAAACTGGTTTCTACCTACCGAGGTTAAAGGATTAATGAATACTTGGCACATGAAAAATGAATAGTGATAGCAAGAAGAAGATTGCATGTAGACAGTGTGATAAGGTGCATAACAGAGAAACATCACATTACACTCATTGCTGTGCCCTGAGAAAAAGACAAAGCTCATTTCCATTGAATTTCAGATAAAATATTTTAAAACATCAATATTTATTTTGCGGTACTTAGAAATATTTTATTCATTTATATAATATATCTAAAGAAATCATCTACAAGAGGGTTTGGCTGACTGACATTGGGTGATAAAATTTGTTCTTCGTGAGCTTCATTATGTGCTATGTTGGCTGTTTACATGGTCTATTGCCTGCTACTAAAAACTATTACCCATATACATGAATTTGCAGGGCAGTATCTAAAGCAAAAAAATATGTAGCTACATTTGCAAGAGGAATGTATTACATGATTATATATCAATAGATTGATACAGAAGTAGGGATATTACACATTAGCATTTGATATATAACACAGATTTATAGAGAAATGTAGTTCTCAATCACATGCTTTTATGGAAAACCTGTCCTACTAAATCATTGTCTTGGCTCACTCCATGCACCTGACCCCTCTGTTCCCAGTCTCATCTAGCTTAACAAAGCTGAACATACATTGTCTGTTTGAAAATGTTCTGGCTTACATTTTAACACAGAAATACTTTGAAAGCATTTAATATTTCTCAAGGTTTAGGAAGTTCTTTTTTCATTTTTTTTTTCTTGAAAGAAGAAACTTTAATTATATTTCCTCTGAATCGACAGGATTTTTCAGCATGCCATTCTTTCAGAAACACAGCCCTAAATTTTGAAACAGGAAGCTTAACAGTGTATTGCCATATATTATTCTAAAATTAGAAAATTATATTTTTGAAGTCAGGAGAACAAATCAGCCCATGGACCATTTTTGGTTGCTCGTTTTTTTCTAAAGCTCTACGAGTGTGTTTATGTGTGATTTTAGACTTTTTCCATAGTTGTCCTATTCTGCCCTATTACCTACAGAGCAGTACTACTCAATCACTTTTCTTGAGTCCCACTGCTTACAGTATCAGATGGCTTTTTCCAGTCTTCCTGTAGCTGTTCTTGCCCTAATGGAGTTTCCTAAAACTTATCAAAAACAAGATGCTATAAAACATCCCCTTAATATTCCTCAGCCTCTCATCTCTCCTGTATTTGTCCTTCACTGATACAAAATTTTCTTCATTGTCTTGTTTTATAATTTTGTCTTAGATCCTAATCAATGTGTAAAATAAATAATACTCTTCAAAGCAATTTAGCAGTTTAGCAACTTCTACCTTTAACTTAAGCAGGTGTTAAGGTTATTTTTTTATTAATAACCAATCATTTTTCAAAATGGGGAATGCCACCACCAGCAGAGAGCACACTGGAACCTCAGAACAAAAGAAAACAAAAAATCAATAACATATTTTAGCAATGTGTGCCTGAAACACATAAAAATACATCTGAAATACATCAGTAATGTACTGAATATTGAGAGATTTTGTAATTTAAATTAACACCAGTTATTAAAAAAATCACTTAAGTTACCTATTGTTTATTCCATTTCAGATTGTATTCAATTTTCTAACTCAAATAAACAACACACACACACACAAAATCAACCTTACTACCTAAACCAAAACCTAAATTCATTTTTATTTGCGATGCATGGTTAGACAAAAGCTTTAACAAATTACACAATGCATTTTTGAAGACAGATTGTGTTCATTTGCTGAACTTAGAGAAACCTTTGGGTTGACGCATAATCAATTCAAATACCTACAGTTGAGGGATTGTATTACTAATTCCTTTCACAAGCCTTCCCTTTTGGATACAGGCAAATAAACGTGTTTTCTTTGACAAGGAATTGACCACATCAGCAGCTGCAGCCTTTCAGGTGTGGTTGCTGTCTTGCAATCTAGCCTGTGACCACCTGCCAAGTGCTCTCTCCACTCTTTCTCCATTCAAACTGGTGTTATGATGAACATTTGGACCTTGCCCCTTTATCTGACAGCTGCCATCAAGCACAAGAGTACAGACTCTTTTGGGCCAGGACATCAACTTCTGTTTCTTTGAATCTACTTATGAAACGTTTCAACATGGATGGCACTCTGCCATCAAATGCTAAGCTTTATAGTCAACTTCTAGGTGGCCATTAACCAAAACAGTCAGTCTAAAACGTGGAAGTACATATAACTATCAGGTGTCACTGTTGTATTTCATAGGACTGACTCAGACATCAGCAGTATTGTTCTGTGGGTATGAACACTGGAGCTTTTGGTCACCATGTTTGTATGTTTTTCTGTATTTCATATAAACTAATTGTTTGTTCTTAAACAGACTACTGGGAAATCTTCCCTTCAGCCCACTCTCATTAAACCCCCCCTCAAAATACACAATGTAGCTCAGTGCATAAATGGCAGTGTTAGTGTACACAATGCAGCCTCTATGATACAATAAGTATATAACAGAGAGTAGTTCAGTTACACTACACAAGAGAGGAAAATTATAATCTGATATAATTAATAGGTGTGTGTTTTTCTCCAGGGACAGAAATCGAAATATTAAATTTGCCAGATTTAGACTAGCAATGCTGCCAATAGGAAGTGGGGCCACACAGTATTAGTGCTTCACTCTCTTGATCCAAAAGTTCTATGCCCTTTTTATAACCTTGGACTGAGATCATGCCTTTTTTTTTTTTTCATTTTAAACTTGCCCTCTTTTAGCAAGAGCCTTTAAAGGCTTATGATCTTATTCAAGATCCATAAGAACAGGAGGAACAGTTCCTTATTTAGTATAATCTAAGACTGGCAAAAGTTAATAGGCAGTAGGAAATCATCAAAGGACCTTCTTTCTGGGGAAGGTTTTGATTTGTGCATGTCTTTAATGTTTGGTTAACAATTTTGCAAAAAAAACCAAACAAAAAAACAGAGATGAGCACTTCCTGCCTCTGAACATCATGTCAATGCACTGTCCATGAATGGAATGGATCGCTCTGGATTTTAGTTTCAAAACTCTGTAGTTTGTAGAATTTATGAACCTAAATATCACTCTAATAAAATTTCTTACATCATTTTAAGGTCTACGTTCAATTCCATGATCTCAGCTCCTTGTAAATAGTGTTGTTTTGTTGTTTAGGAGACCAAAAAAAAAGGGGGTCATCCCTTAATCTGCTTTACAAAGAGAGGCACAGAGTATTCTTACATGAACATTAGAGCTACTACATTTCTTATGGTAATACAGAGACATAGTATAGAACAATCTTTCCCAATTTTCCCTGTAACTCCCACTGTGTTGTGTTCTCTATGGCTTCTGGTAATTTTGCATTCCACTCTGTCTTTGTAAAACTGATGATGTCTAATTTTTTTTCCTGTACATGGGTTCCATTGGCTCCAAAAGCATGCTAAAGACCTGGAGAAGTTTCAAAGCCAGAAGAAAAGTTTCAGAAATGGCTGGGGGTAGTGCACAGGAATAAGAAGTGTTCTGCAGTCAGGTTAGCTGACTGTACGTTCAGCTGGGCATGGATTTTGCATCTAATAGACAGCCAAAAAAATTTGGGATATCTTCTTTGCAGGTCTTATCATAACAATCTTTCATGTTTTTCCCAACAATTTTTAAGTATAACAAATATTTTCAAAAACTTATGGGTTTTTATCCCAGTTGTTTTTAATTTAGCAAAGTTCTTTGTCGGCCATGGAGGTGTTAAATAAATTACAACAGAATAAATCTCCCAATACAAAAGCACTTAATTGTTTTCTCTTTACTCATATAGCATTCCTCCTCCCCATCTTACAGATGCTTTCTGGTGCTACTAAGGCATTCATGTTGACAACTTTTGTTTTGATTTCAAGGCCGTGAAACTTGGCTTTTCCAGTACCAGGAAATATTTACCCAGCATCAAGAATGGAAAAGATTAAGAATCAGATTAGAAATGGGACAGAGCGCTGGGGAAAGGGACCTGCAGGTCCTGGTTGATGGCAAGTTGAACATGAGCCAGCAGTGCCCTGGCAGCCAGGAGGGCCAACCCTGTCCTGGGGTGCATCAGGCACAGCATGGCCAGCCAGGCTAGGGAGGGATTGTCCTGCTCTGCTCTGCACTGGGGCAGCCTCACCTCAAGTGCTGGAGAAAGATTTGGGCACCAAAATATAAGACATTAAGCTGTTAGAGGGCATCCAAAGGAGGGCAAACAGGGTGGGTTTGGATAGAGAGCAGTATAAGGAACAGCTAAGGCCAGTTGGTCTGTTCAGCCTGGAGGAGACCTCAATACAGTCTGCAACTTCCTCATGAGGAGAAGCAGAGGGACACAGGTACTGATGTCTTCACTCTTGTGACTGGTGACAGGGCTTGAGGAAATGACATGTAGCTGAGTCAAGGGAGGTTTAGGCTGGGAATCAGGAAAAAGGTTTGTCTCTCAGAGGGCAGTTGAGCACTGGGACAGGCTCCCAGGGAAGTGGTCACAGCACCAAGACTGTCTGAGTTCAAGAAGTGTTTGGACAACACTCTCAGGTAGATGGTGTGACTCTTGGGCTGTCCTGTGCAGGGCTGGGAGCTGGACTTGATGATCCTGATGGGTCCCTTTCAACTCAGAATACCTATGTTTCTGTGACTGAAAATGAAAAATGGTTCTTTTCAACTCTTCTGTTATGTCATTAGGTTGGCTTGAAATGCCTGAGTTTGCGCTGGAGCATCATGGACCTATCCATGGTCATGGTGATTTCTGGATAGTATGCTTTCTGGATGTGGAATGTTGATGACTCACAAGCATTAGGAGGCTTTATCTGGACTCAGTTGTACATATTTACTCATTACAGGTGAGTAAATTATTTTTTAAAAGAGTTATAGTGGTTTATTAAATGCTGAATTTCGCAGATTATTAACCATAGTTGTAACACTGGGTATCAATCTAACAGTTGAAAAAATCTAAGCATTGTATTGTAGCAATTGCTTAATTAATGTCTGGGCTTTTTGTTTTTTGAACTAAGAGAATGAATTTGTTTGAGTGACTGCAAAGCTCAGTAACTACCAGTTATCAATTCTTTTTCTAATGACAACTGATGACATGATTTTTACAAATGGTTGAGCATTTGGCAAATGCTAACCATAGAAATTGAATGAGCTGAAAGAAACTCCAGTCTGCCCTATTGTCGCTACTGAGCTGACAGATGGGAAAAAGAGGAGGAGGTTGTGATGCTCTCCCAGAAGCCCAGGGGCACACCACAAAATGACTGCTGAAGTGCCTTGACAGACCGTGAGAGAGGAGCAGATTTCTGAAGAGCAGACATCACCTATGTTTTGCTTTGCTAGAAAAGTTAGCCTGAATACCACAGCCTCCCCAAATGCACTGGCCAAATTCTCTGCAGAGCACTTAGCACCAGAACTCATTTGAACCTCAGCAGTGGAGGTAAAATTGAATTTCCCTGACAGAAGGAGGAGCTGGAGCCAGGCTACCTCCTCCAGCAGCTGCTGGAATAGTGGGAGAGCAGGACTACCTTTACAGCTGCCCCAGGCAGACGGCCCAAATGCCAGCATCTGCTGCTGCCCTGGACACTGTCACCTGCCTGGGCCCTATCAGCATGGCCAGGGTACACTGCTATCCTGGCTGTCTGCTGCTGTGAACATCTGCTCACTCTGCCGGTGCCTAAGCAGCAGGGAAAATCACCCAATATGCAGAAAAGCCTGTAGAATAAGAATTGAGAAATGGGCAGTGGAGGTCTGTTGAGATCAGGTCTCTCGGCTTTGCCTTTCCTTACCTTTTTTTTTAATCTCCACAATTAGTCTAATGCACCTCCTTTGGTTTTGTAAAAAGTGACTCAAGAAGTTAAAAGTACCAAACTTCAGTAGCTTTATCCATATGTGCTGCGCGCCTCAGGCTAGACAGCACATATTGGTAGCCAGACTGAGAAGAACATTTACCACATTACCTCTTAAAAACTCACTTTATTTTTCTTGTTGAGCTGGCCCCCATCCAACGTGACACTCCAGCGTGAGCCATGTAGTGACAGCAACAGCCTCCATGGAAACACACCAGAGCATGAGGCCAGCCGTGGGGTAGAGAGAAAAGGCAGCTCTGTCCTTTCCTTATTCTGTGCATTTTTGCTCTGAACAAGCTTTCTTTTCATTTCCAAAGCATTATTATGAGTGCCTCTCCTATACCATCATGTCTTTGCTATGTCTCTTGTAGCAGTGCAAAGTTACGCTGAACCTGGAAAACCTGGGGCTGATTGCAAGGCATCACCATGCCTCAGCCTTAGAAACCTCCACTCCTCTTTTACATGCTGGAGCCAGGAGGGAACCTGGCTTTCCAGCCGAGACACAAATAAATGCTGGCTGCAGTGGGTGGAGGTTTGAATGTGCACTGTGGAGTGACTGGCTCTTGTGGATAATGCCCTGCTGGCAGCCTTGGTGCTTCTGTGCCAAAGGTTCTGCTAACTGAATGCCTCTTTTTGGCAAGATGGAGGGAGCAAAGGGAAAGAGCATCTCAGAAATATCCTTGGTGTCTCAAAATTTGACATATCCCCTGTTTCACCCACGAGCAATTGTATTGGGAAAAGGGTGGGTAGAGGGGAGATGTTAAGTGGGTTGCTCTCCCAGTAGAGTAACTGGGGAGACTTTGATGATGCCAGGATGAGATCAGGATGCCCCGAGGACAAAACACCTCATCATCAGGGCTATCACCACGCCTTCCTCTCCATCATACTGAAAACTCACTCCCCAGGAAATAGCAGCATGCAATGTTGTCTAATGCCATTATGATATAATTAATCATATCATTTCCCCTTAATATTTCTCTTAAATTTTCATTTTTTATACCCTAGACTACTCTGAAGTAAATCTCTCAGTCAGACTATCCACTGTTTGATGCAGACAGTGAACACCCTAGCTGTTTGGTATTGTTCCAAGTGTTTGAGCATTTCACAGATGACAGGGTAAATCCAGCAAAATTTGTGCACCTACAGGGTAGCTGCTACTGTGCTAAACTTCAGACACCTGACTTTACATCCATAGACAATGCGACAATACCGAGTTTCACTGCATGTAACACTTGTAGGCTCCCAGCTCTGAATTCATGCTGTGCAGTAGGAAATACCTATTCTGGATGTGTCATGGGGAGAATCAGGTGCCTGGAATTCACCATAGCCAGAGTACTGAGCAGGGAGTCTCTTAAACTAATAAAGGAGAATGGCTGAAAGCAGCTGTATAGTACGATTTCCCCTGTCTCGGCATGCGAGGAGCTTACACATGGGTTGCAAGGCAGTAGTTCTTGTTGGTTGGGAGTCACAGTGTCGTTCTATTTTGAGCTGAGCACCTCAGCCATCTTTTCAAGGAGCTGAATTAGCTTTCTTTAATTTAAATGATACATCAGTACCTTGACCATATATGACATGTAATGCAACATTTAACAAGCAGATTTTAGCATCTAATGCTTTAATATATGTGTTAATAATAATAACAATAATAATTATTAATGTGAATAATAATAACAATAAAAACAAAAATAATCGGCAGACATCTTTGTCATATCAAACACTTCAGTGGATATCAGGAGTCACACTTGGCTTCCACATGGACTCCAGCACTTTTGACACTGATTTGGTTGCTCCTCACGTCTTTGCTGATCCAAGTACTTTGGGTAGTTAAGTGTAACACCAGATCACCTAGGCTAAATCTGGTCTAAAATATTTCAGATTTAACAACAGATCTTAATAAATCTGGGCATGGTTTCCTTAGTTAAATTTCCTTGCAAGATTCTTTGTTCCCTGATGTCTCAGACCCACAAGAAAACTAATTGCGCATAATAAGGGAACCAGTCACCTGGCTTCCGAAGTGATACTTCTGATCTATGGAAATTACTTTTCCAAAATAACTACTGGCTCTAGAACTCCATTTAACACCCTTAGTACCAATATTCTGTGTATGAACCTAGGTCCTGAGATTATATTAATTTGAACATCAACACTGAGTTAGTGGTCCTCTGCATGTTTATCAAGTTGGTGATATGGCCCATGAATGTGTGAATTTCCCAGGATCTTTCACATCACTTTTCACCTTTTCTCTTCCTCATCTATCCTTCCTTCTTGCCTGTCTCTCATTCCAAGAGCCTAATCCTTCCAGCATCTTTAAAGTGTAATACATTAAAAAGAAACTTTGTTGGCTACCTTTAGAGTACTTTATATCACTTTATATCACACACCATAGCAATACAGCAAAGAATGCCATCTAATTTACATAAAGTCACCCAGAGGTTAATTAGTATATGGAGGTTAATTTCCAAAGGAGTGCACTAGGTAAAAAGCAGCAAAAAGCAATTCTTTCCTTAATTGGTTTGGTATACACACCTCCTTCTATGTTTTACAAATGTGCTCAGTAATTTCTGTCTTCATTTTCTGGGAAGATTGCATGTCAGGTAGAAAGGAAGTCTGACACTGTGTCTGTCTGAGTGGTTACTTGCTCACCTATTGTTGTGGGATATACTATCTGGAAATATTGCTGTCACATGCCATCACAATTGCATGCTGTGCACTGCAATGCTACACTTGCATACATCCCCTGCAGTGGAAAAATTAATTCCCAGTTGTATTTCTAATTGAATAATTTGATACAAACATCACATTAGAAATAATATGTGTTCCCAGCTTTGTCCACATGGAATGGAGGGAAGGTGTTCACCTGGTGAGCCCACATGCTGGAGGAAAAGCAGGGCTTTGATGTTAGTAGGGAGGGGCAAAGGTGATTATTTTTCTGTTTGAGAAGAAACATTATGGAGGACTATCAGAAACTGCCCCCAGGTGACAAAGGTAGAAGGAAATCTCTGAGCCTTGCTGAATTCACCTCTAAATTTCAACACTCAGAGCTGTGTATTGGCTCCATATCCACGTCTAGATCCTGTGACTTCAGTGGAAGTGTTTAAGTTTTTCAACAAGACATTTGATGGATGCAGTACAGCTTTATTCAGAGACACTTCTTTCAGCAATAATAACATATATTTCTACTATCAAGACCCAAAAAATATGATGGGTTATACTACAGTGTTTTTAATGAGTTATTAGCACTAGCATTTAACTAGTCTGCTTCAGCTTGAATCTTGATAACCTAGAACTGCTTAACAATGTCGAGTTTGGCTTTTGAAATACATGTTAGAAGCTTTGTGTTCACAGAGGCTTTGGAACTATTCTAAGAAGTAAGTAGGAGAAATCCCTGTGCAGGGTTGAAGAGCAATAGCAGAATACGAAGACTTCAGTTTTATTTCTGTCTCTCCACCAAGCTGGTTAGACACCTAAAAAAGCAATTCCAGTGGCAGAGCCAAGAATCTACTCAAGCTCCTAGTAGGAACAGAGCACTTCTGCCCCTGCACGCAGTGTCAAAGCCATGGGCACACCACATTCTATGGCTTATGCTGCCTTCCTGACCGCTCCTCCCTTCTCGCTGCAGCACCGAGGTGGCAGCTTCACCACCTCTCCTTTGAAGGATGAAGTGGGTTTGCAATTCTGTAAATGTCATTTCTGGTGAACATTTCGACAGAAGCTGCATAGAAACCAGACCTGATGCAAGCCTTTCCATGAGGAGTGGATAAATAGTGGTACAGCCTCTCCTAGGTCACACAAAACCTGATGTTACATTTGGCAGTGGTAGCAAGGTAATCGGCATCCTCCCATTTTCCTTGGTCATGAATAAATCCATCCTTAACAAGAAACAGCTCTGTGTTCATTCAAAAGATGAAGTATAATAAGAATACCAACAATTAACATTGAACTTATTTATTCTATCTACACATCCATTATTCCTTATTATTCTTGGTGCCTAGGAAAATGTTCTTTCTCTTCCTTTAAACAGCTCTTGTCCATTGTTGCTTTTTACAATCCTTATTGTTGCTGAGGGTTGTCCTATTCCCTCCCTGTCATCATTTGCCAAAGCTAAATGCATTTCATTATTTTAATCTTTCTTGAAAAGTCAATCCCTTAATTAGAATCTATGGTTGTGGAACTCCACTGGTGTCTGCAGGCTAAACACCACTAAGGCTGTTTTCTTACTAATTGTGCTCACAGGCAGGACATTTGTTACTGTTGTTGATGGCATTAATTTGTTTGGGGGTTTTGGTTTGGTTTGGTTTTTTTTTAAGACTGTTTATCTAGGTGAGAAGCAAAAGGCAGAATTCCTTAAGTTAGATTTTCAAAGGATCAAAGCCTAAAAGGCATAAAAATTTTTTTTTTTTGGTTGAGATTTTAAACTGAAACATGCACAGACAAACCTTAAGTTTTGGGGTTTGAAGACTGAGCACATCAAAATCTCTCAGTAAAACATGGAGATTTTAAGAATGTGCTTCTTTTGCAAGAAGGCTGTCAAATGCTGATCCATTTTCTCCTACCAATTCCTAATAAGCATCAAAAAATGTGGAAACAATCCAGAATTCCTAATCTATCAAACACATTTTGCTAAAGAGGCATTTGGAAATTCAGTGGGAAGAACAGCAATGGCCCCCAAAAAATTGCTTACCTTATCCTTTCTCACTTTTGTCTCCAGTTTTGCTCACTAATCACCCTGCACGCAAGTTTTTAGGAAGGATTTTTTTCTTCTAGCATGCTAATGAAAAAGAATCAAAGAACCTTTACAAAGACACCACAGTGACTTTTTGAAATAAGTTGTGATGAGCTTCTCAGTTTGCCATTTCTTTTCTATGTACTTAGGGATGTAAGCTTTTATATATGCCATTGCTCTCGATAGCACCACACATACTAATTTAGACAATAAATGTAATAACTGCTATCTGAGGGATGTATCTTTCACCCTACACATAAATTTACTGTAGTTTGAATGTTTCTTGTGCTGGGATATGTCCCATTTGATTCAGTTCTATTTAAATCAATATTTTCATTAGACATAAGTTAAAGGAAAAGTTGTGTTGCTTGGACATATAAAGTAATGGTATTCCATCAAGGTATGCTGAGAGTGTGTTTCTATCTATCTCCTCTGTTCACAGAGGTTGTTAGGTTCAGCTGTGTAGTGTGACTTCCTCTACAGTGCTCAGGATGAATCTTGTTCTATCTATCCACTACATTATCCAGTCAATTCTCCTGTGTCTACATTGTAATCTGCTACCTACTTCCATTCTAAAAAGTAGCCTTTTTAAAAAGCATTTGTCCTTTGGGAGATTAATCTTAGCAGTTGGGATTTCCTAGGCCTTGCCATGGCCACAACTGATTTTTTCGCATCAGTCCTAGACCTGATGTGGCCTTACCCTTGGTGACAAGTGCCAAAATAGCACCAGCTCACACTAACAATTTAGCTGTGTGACTAATTGCACGCTAATGTGCAGACCTCTGCCCTGGCTGGCCACACAGATATGACTTGAGGAAAACTACCTGTGGGGCTGTACCATCACCCTGCCTTTGGGGATGCCTGTGTCTTTGTATATGAGCTTTGTATATGTTCAGTACCACCTGCAGCATTCTATAACTCCCCTAAGGTGTACAGCTGCTAAGGCAGACAGGCTTTCTCTCCCCTGTTCTCCTTCTGCCCATACAGCCTTTCCCGCACCACCACTTAACCTGAGCAGCAGCAGAGCTTCCTCCATCTACAAATTTCTCCAATACTGTGATTTAAGCATTTTTGAGGTGTTTAAGAGCTGCAAAAACCTGATAGTTCAAAAACCTTCCAGTTTCCAAGGTGAGATGGCAAGCACTGAAGACCCTGAAAGCTGAACTCAGAGCCAGAAAGTTAAGGTCCCTCTGGGAATTTCAGAACAGGTTAGGCATCTTGTCTGATCAGTCTGGAGTGTGAGAGGTGAAAGACATGGGGCATTTCCTGACACTGGGCTGCATCTGAGCTGGTTCAAAACTGTTCTTTGAATGATTTGACAGCAGATCAGGATGTTTCTGGAGAGCAAACATCTAGCGAGTTAGCGCTAGAAGGTAGGCAGGCTGGATCCCTGCAATTCAGGCGTGTGGATTTTGTCCAAGTCCCAATATAATTTTGAAAGGTGTATGTGTTGCCTTTAATGCCTGCTCCTCAAAAAAAATCTGGCAAAAAATTTCATGTGCTAACACCTATATACCTATAGCCAGATATCTACTGACTTTGATTTTCAATGAAATGCAAGTTTACACAACTAAATGATGTGCCTGCATCAAAAGGCCCTTGGCATCCAGCTCGCCATGGTGCATTGTACACTACAGCTCTGTCCCAGGCCGAGGGCTGAAACTCTCTGACATCCAGCCTTCCTGGTAATGTAAATGGAGAGATTCATTCCTCATGTGTAAATAGGAGACAAACTAGCTTTCAGGTAGCACAGAAAAACAGCAATGAATGCTTTACCCCTGAAAAGAGTAAAAAGCATCTGTAGAAGGAAGACCCATCCTTTGAAAGCATAAAAATACTTAAATTTGGCAGAGAACAAAATATTTTGAAATTATGCAACACAAAACAGCCATTGACACTCCTACTGAAATGTGACACTGGTTCCAGGATGTTCAGGCACTCCTGCTGGGACAGATAATCTGCATTTAAATTACAAGATCCAGCCATATGTCTGGCTGGAAAATGAAAAGGGTGGAATGATAGATACTACCTTGTGCTTCTGCTGTTGGAGTCTTTTTCATCCTGCTCAGTCACTCTCATGGTCTGTGGTCTGTTCCAGGATAAACCCTCTTCCTATTAGATAATATCCAAATGTCTCCAGGGCCTGTTTCAGAACTGAGCAGTCTCTTTTTTTTCTCAGAAACTATATATCAAATCTTTGGTGGGAGCAAGCTTTTGACTAATACTCCCCTCTGGTTATTTAACTTGTAATAACGTATCAATTTAACCCATGCAACTTTTATTTGAGATTTAGGCTATGACATATGGTTGGGGATTCGTAGTGCTCACTTTAGGAAAAGACAAATTTTCTTCATTTACAAAAAGGGTACACCCCATGTCCCCACTCTTGTGTGTGTGAGTGTTTATAATGAGTTTTAGAATAAGAGATCAGTATTTCTCTACCATTCAAGTGATTTTTTTTTTCTCAGCTGGTATTGACCATATTTGCTATTATCTTTCAGGGAGGAAAACCTATTTTTGTTGGACCCTCAAGTCAAAGCAACATCTTTTTTGTAGCTGTTGTATATATTCTGTAAGAGCTTGGGTTTTACTTTGTTTAGACTCTGAGAAGTTACTGTTATAATATTTCCAGTAATTTAGATGCACATCCTGAACCAAAACTGAATTAATTGGTGAGGAAAAAAAAAAATCTTAGTTCTAGTATTATGAAGAAGAAAAACTAAAACAGCCTAAGGAAAAAGATGTCTGAAATATAGAGACTTTTCCCTCATTTTCAGTGTCTTACTATTTTTGGGCGCTTTTTAAACTTGCCATTGCAAATGGCTTGGGTTCAAGAAACACAGAATAATGTGGGCTTAGTGATTTAGTGATGGTACCAGCCAGTGGTAAAGGCATGATCTGGATTTAGAAATCTGATTGTTGTGCTCTTCAAATCAGAAATACTCCCATAATTTATAGTATTCATTGGAAACCTTGTAGGTAGCCAGGGAGGACACTGCACAGCATCAACCCCTTGCCATCTTTGTAAATGCCACTTGGAGTTTGATGGGGGCGTATTTAAGGAATACATGCAAGGAGCTGAGCTGAAAGCTGGTGCACTTTGGAGGGAGAATCTGCTTTTCTGGAAAAGACTATTTTGCAGGTGAGCAAGACAGAGGTCAAAAGAAGCCTTATTGTGGTCTACTTTCTGTCCATCCAACCTTGCACTGGTTTGTTCTCCCTGCTTTTGAGACCCTGCAGTTGGACTGAGCTCCTGACTGACCCCTGCCCAAATCAGTGTGGCATGTGGACTGTCACTGGGAGTGACAAAGGAGCTCCATATAGTCCCAGGCTGCTACCTGGATTCTGCTGTCTCCAGCCAGCAAGGCAGAGCTTTGAACTCAGCTCTCACCTGCAGATCTCAGTGCTTTTGTCACCACTTTGAAAAAAAAAGGGGAAGGACCATTAGTTTAGACCAAGTGTGAACTGATAAAAATTAATGTCCTTGTGAATTGCTTCTAGAATTGTGACTGGTTTCTAGTAAGAGCAAAGAAATACAAGAATTAGCATAATTACTCTGAAGGTACTTACTTTCATATACTCGTTGTTGTTTTATTTCAGGACAGGTTTAATTAGAAGTAAGCACTGGTGGTAATCATATGGTATATACTTCCTTTTGGAGCTTTGAAAGATCTTTTTTTGAGAGGGTGATAAATCATCTAAACGAGCATGCATGAGGACTTGTAAAATGTAATTTGGTACAGAATTTCTCCACACATGGCACATAACCTAGGCAAGTGTTTTATAAGAGACCTGAGAGTTTTATGGAGCGTGGTTTGTTGCGATCTGGTTTAAACCCAGAAAAGCAAAAGAAACTAAGTCTCTGTGCATAAACCGGAAAGAACTTAGAAGGTTCAAAATATTCCCAAAAACGAGATTAAAACCAAACGAGATTAAATATTGATGCCAAAAAATTGATGTATTTTACGTAATAGTAAAAGAGGCAAAGAGAAAGAAAGATAAAAGAAAGAAAGGAAGAAATAGAGAAAGAAGTGTGTGTGAGGGGTGGGGGGACAGGGAGAGGTGACAGGGGTTAGGTGGGAGCACATCACCCATTCAGGGGTCCCAGCCACGTCTCATGGCTTGCCTCCATCTGCTCTGCTGCTGCTGAGGGTCCTCTGTCACACGGCCTCACACGGCCTGACACAGCCTCACACACCCTGACACGGCCCAACACGGCCCCACACACCCCGACACGGCCCGACGTGGCCTCACACGGCCCGACACAGCCTCATACACCCCGACACGGCCCGACACGCCGCCACAGGCCTCGACACGCCGCCACACGCCGCAGAGTACAGAATCCCATGGATTAATACACACTTCGGGCAGGTGGGAGCCCCACGTTGTTCCCTTGCAGGGCCAGTGTGACCCTGTCCCTCGCAGCACTGGGGGTCTGTGCCACCATCTCTGGAGCTCTGTGCAGGGCTGGGGACCCCTCTGACGGCCTTTGCTGGGTCTGTGGCACCATCTCTGGAGCTCTGTGCAGGGCTGGGGACCCCTCTGAGGGCCTTTGCTGGGTCTGTGGCACCATCTCTGGAGCTCTGTGCAGGCCTGGGGACCCCTCTGAGGGCCTTTGCTGGGTCTGTGGCACCATCTCTGGAGCTCTGTGCAGGCCTGGGGACCCCTCTGAGGGCCTTTGCTGGGTCTGTGGCACCATCTCTGGAGCTCTGTGCAGGCCTGGGGACCCCTCTGAGGGCCTTTGCTGGGTCTGTGGCACCATCTCTGGAGCTCTGTGCAGGCCTGGGGACCCCTCTGAGGGCCTTTGCTGGGTCTGTGGCACCATCTCTGGAGCTCTGTGCAGGCCTGGGGACCCCTCTGAGGGCCTTTGCTGGGTCTGTGGCACCATCTCTGGAGCTCTGTGCAGGCCTGGGGACCCCTCTGAGGGCCTTTGCTGGGTCTGTGGCACCATCTCTGGAGCTCTGTGCAGGCCTGGGGACCCCTCTGAGGGCCTTTGCTGGGTCTGTGGCACCATCTCTGGAGCTCTGTGCAGGCCTGGGGACCCCTCTGAGGGCCTTTGCTGGGTCTGTGGCACCATCTCTGGAGCTCTGTGCAGGCCTGGGGACCCCTCTGAGGGCCTTTGCTGGGTCTGTGGCACCATCTCTGGAGCTCTGTGCAGGCCTGGGGACCCCTCTGAGGGCCTTTGCTGGGCCGTGTCACCCCTTCTGCTGCAGATCAGCTTCTCCCCCGGGTGAAGGCCCCTCAGCCAGGCCCCTCTGCACAGGGGAGGGTGGGTGGTCACTGCACCTCTGACCTCTCACCCAAAGCCTCTCTCCCCTCACCCTTTGGTGCCAGGGTCTGTGCCAGCCTGGCAGCCGATAGCCCTGGGGCTGTGGCCTCTACCTTGGAGGTGTTAAGCTTATACTTTTTGAATGTCCTAAGTCTTGAGTGGTTACTTTATCTTATCTTCATCAGCAAGATCGTCCAGGGCCTCTCAGAGTCCCATTCAGGGTGTGGTAGTCTTCTCTGCAGCTTTTGTAACACAGTTTAAAAAGTTCTTCATGAAAATGTTTCAGTCATAAACTATAATATTTCAGTCTCTTACATGGTTTGGTATATAGCATAAATAAACTGAACTTTGCATATACGTCATACACAAAATACTGTAGATATCTGTTTAACGGAAGACAGCATGACAAACCTCTAGGAGCCACAAAGTCTACCTGGTATGTATTATGCATCTCAACAACAATTGTCTAATGGATGTGCTGATGCCAAAAGAACCCTTTGGGTCTTTCTGAGAAGAATACCTACATAAGTTTCCATGAAATATGTCACCCCTTTCACTCATTTTACTAAGGAAATACCGACAAAACACTGTGTTTAAATAGCTTTAAGGATCTGATATAAATCAACAATAGCCAGGAAATTTAAGAAAGCTGAAGGCTGACACTCCCTCTTCAGCATATTACACCCTGTTTTTGCAAAGAAAACTAGAAACATTGGGTATCCCATCTCATTTTCAGTTCTTGCTATGTCAGACCCTACAGAAAAAAGTTCCAGCAATAACAGAAGCCTCCACCGCAGATCTTGCATGGCAAGGGTGAAATCACGAGAAGTCATATGTACTTTACATAAAATATCAGTAACTTTTTCCCCTGAGACATCACCATTCAGCAGCTGACTGAGTCCCTGTCCTACACAGGTGCTCTCACCCTGAGCTGTGTCTGACGTAGTGCCCTGCGGAAGGGAGAGCTGCTGTACACATGCCAGGCGAGTGGCTCCCCAAAGCCTGTGTGGAAGACATCTTCCATTCTGGCTTTGGTGCAGCGGCCAAGGTGGTCCTGGGGCCGTAACACTGCCAGTATCACTGCTGCCAAGCCTGCTGGCTCCCAGCAGCCTCCAGAACTGCAGCACAGCCCCCTCTGCAGAGTTACAACTACCTGAAGGAGGTGCAGCCAGGAAAGGGGTCATCCTCTTCTCCTATGTAACAAGCCTGAAGTTGCCCCGGGGGAGGTTTAGATTGGGTATTATGGAAAATTTCTTCACCAAAAAGTTGCCCAAGGAAGTGGCTACCTCCATCCCCAGCACCATTAAAAAGATGTGTAGATATGGTGCTTAGGGACATGGTGGATTTTAGTGGTAGACTTGGCAATGGCTGGATTCAGTGATCTTATAGTATTTTCCAACATAAGTGATCCAATGACTCTGAAAATATTTGATGCCAGTGCAGGGTTAGGTGATAAAGGAGGATTAGTAAAGGCTTGTTTAGATAGATACTGCTTTTCTTCCAGTCTCTTCTGTTGCAGTGATATCTGCAAGTTATCAAGTGTCTATTTTTGACCCATGGAAAAGGAAGGAGGCATCTTCTCCAAAGACTTCTGGGCACCTCTAGCCCCAGCAGCCTTATCCTAAAGCAGCAGCTTCTCTGGTCCTATACCTTTTGTCCCAGGGCCCTCTCCTTGTCATGCCTGGGCCTAGGGGATTCCTCCCAGATGGAGGCAGAGCTGTCACCACCTCTGCAGCAGCAGGAATGTCCCAGGACATAAGGTGGTAAGCCAGGACTAAGGGCAAAACAGGGCCGGAATGAAAGCCCCATCTCCTTTCGCTGCTTTATAATCCTAGTTACAACCTTGATTCATAGTGAAAAAATTTGGCGAAGTGAGAAAAAAAAGACTTCCCTGTAAGAAGATTCCTTTTTGTTGTCAACTTTCACACAGTCAGAGGATGAAATTCCCTAGGCAATTAGAGCTTCTAACATTACAGGCACAAGGTTTGTTTTGAGAAAACAAATACATGTCAGCATTTTTAAAGTTATTTTTTCAACCTTGAGACACATTGGCAAGGCATCTATTCAGTGGGTTTTTTACTTGAAGGCATATAGACAGGAAAGCACAGTACCAGGTGGGAGTGCAATATGCCACTTGTCTGTTAATGATAAAGAGCAAAAATGCAAAGGAGCCAGAAACCAGACAAAGCAAAGGAGGAGGGAGGCATCCACAGAAGTGGGTGTGTGGCAGTTACCCAAGGACTGGAGATTTCCCTGGTACTAATATCTAAAGTCATTAAAGTAAAAGCAGCATTGGTTAGGGACATCTGCATAGCTGTGAGTAGCTGAGGGTTTTTGGTTTGGTTTTCGTTTGCTTGTCTGGTTGGGTTTTTTGTACCAAGTCTTGATTTCCATAGTGGCAGTGGTGTAAAAATAAACTAAAATCAGTTTACAAGGAACTGGATATACACAGTGTAATAATGATCACTCATGCAGCTTGTACCCTCTGTCTATTAAATGTTAGCCTTGAATTTTTGTAATGCAACTTAACAAAAATTACGGCATTTAAAATGAAATGTGATCACTCTATGCTTTTATCTCAAAATTCTGCCCTCATTTGTCTAAGTAACCCCTCTGACTCAAACTTATTACTGTAAGATGGGCTGTAATTGTAGACATCAGTGACAAAGATGAGATAGTTTGTATCTAAACAAAAAATTCAGTGTTCCTGAACAATACATTTGAGCAGTATGAAAGATCCAGCATATGTAATATTTTTTTCAGTCATCTTGGTGGACCTATGTTGAACAGGTAAAATGTGAAACCAGAAAAGTTGTGAACAAAAAAGGGGAGGTGAATTTAACAAATAGTTATAGAACCAGGAGCTATCAGTTTCATACCTTTTTCCCCTGTAGTGAATCTGTGACGTGCAGAGTCAATAGCAGAGGTATTTCCCAAATTTGGCTCCTGACCTTGCAGCTGGACCCTGCCCCGGCACAGCCTCCCGGTGTCCGCAGCAGACATGCAGCCGAGCCGAGATGGTTGCGCATACAGATGTGATAACTTGACCAGTGACC
This sequence comes from Vireo altiloquus, assembly GCA_013396875.1. Taxonomy (NCBI): domain Eukaryota; kingdom Metazoa; phylum Chordata; class Aves; order Passeriformes; family Vireonidae; genus Vireo; species Vireo altiloquus. The sequence continues at coordinate 787,499 of VZRF01015230.1, read as the reverse complement.
TAGATAAGACACATTTCCTAACCCAGCAGGCAGACAGCTTTAAGGGCACATTACTGCCTCCCCTCCACAGGAGAAACTTGCCCCAGAAGGACATCTCTGTGTGGGACAGCTGTGGTTTCAGAGCATGGCAGGGGCTGTCATCCAGAGGCAGAGATTGTGCATGGCAGCTCTGTGAGTGTGGCAAAGAACCGGAGGGAAAATATGAAAAGAAGATGAATCCATTCAGCACTAAACATGTTTATTTTAACTTCTCTTCAGCCTCTGAAAAATCACTGAGCAAAACTCCAGAGTATAAATCAAAGTGAGAGAGAAAAAGAAAAATGGCAAGCGAAAGGAAGTCATTACTTTGATTGGCAATGAAAGATTACTCAGGATCCATAACTGTGTTTACCTAGCTCAGCTTAAGGTTCACCATTCTAACTCCTAAAAAGAATCTCATCTTAAAAACAAAAACTAAACCAAAAAGAGCCAGTGTTCACGGAAAATTACTTGTATAGTGGTAAGTGGAAGTTTGGGGTTTGCCACCTATGCTCACACAACCTATGTTTTCTTTACTATTAAATGCATAGTTTATGTAATTCCAAGGTTTTTCTACTAAGAATTTAAATTACAGAATAAAGCCTAAAATTATGAACATAAAGATAGCTATCTGACATTATTTTTATCCTTTCAATTTCATGTTCTTCAGCTCTTCCTTAGCACAACCCAATTTACAGTTGAAGGCCAGAAAGTCAGTACTAGGCACACAGTTACACTGAGTACTGTTCTCACTTGTTCACTATAAGCTCCCTATTTCCTTCTTAAAAGTTGTTTTCAAAAGGATCTGCTTGCATAATTGTGCAGCAACAAGCCCTGGTAGCCTCAATCCCCAAGAATGTTTTCAATGACCTCTTCCTGCCCAGTTTTTCCATGAGAGAGAGAGAACTGTTGGGAAGTGGGGAGCCAACAGTGTTACCAGAGGGTAAATGAGTAGACAGATGCAGAATAGAGATTAGTGTTTTAGGAAAGAAAAAAAATGTTCCCCCCTCCCTGGAGTTACAATTGCTTTTAAAACACACCCTCTCCTTTTAACATTTTGTATCCTTTTTGTAGGGACTTCTAGCAACAAAGCAGACCATAATTTTAGAAATGAGAATATTAAAGGAATGGGTGCACAGTGTGGCTGCCAGTATCAAACCCAGAGTGTGGGTCAGTCCTGACGAGGACAGTTTTGCAGGGGCAGTGTGAGTCAACATGGCCATTTGTGGACAGATAAGCGAGGGCAAACAAAGCCAGAGCATCAAAAGTGAAATGTCTGCTTCAGAGGGAAGCTGAGCTCCCTAGCACACACATACCTGTACCACGTGTCTAGCAAATCAAGATTTGTTTATTTACAGTATCAGTTTTGGTTATGGAGAGCTCTTCAAAAACCTGAGCGCAAAATAACCTTGAGAAGTTCACATTATTAAGAATTAATTATTACCCTCTGACAGACCCCATTTATCACCATGAAAAACAGATACATTAATTAGAGCACTTCTAGCATCACAGCAGACCTGTTTCCTTCATGTTAGATTTTGGTTTAGATTTTGTTCCCAGAGGGACCACAGGAATTGTTAAATGTACCAAAGAGCAGTTTAAAGATTCTCCACTATGATGAATTTAATTCAGGAGGGCTTTTTTTGTCTCTGAATCAGGCTCCATAGTAACCTCTATCACCAAATAACTATCTTTGCAAGTGACAGACAAAATTAACAATCAGAGTTTCATTTTTAACCCTGTCACCTACAGCACTGATACTAAGGACCATGGGGTAGATTATTCATCAATTAACATTATGCGATGTTGCTGAATACAGTGTATTTCCTGTAGCTTAAAAACATGCCATGCCATGGCAATGCAGAGGAGGCAGCTTTTAAATTTTGGATTAAATTTTAGTGAAAATCTCCCATGACTCATTCAACTCCTGCCACTACCTTATGTATTGTGATAATGGTGTAATGCAAGGTAGGGATTTAAAAGGACAAGAACATAAATCTTTGAGATTGATGGCATTTTGCCATCGCCTATGTGTCAAGAGAACTGAGGGAGCTTGCTGCGTTACAATTTCCCATCCTAGTAGTAGTGCAAAATGAAAACTTTGCATTCAGATCAAATCCTGTGCTTGTCTCCAAGACAAAATTTCCCATGAGATTAAGACCTACAAAATGTGATCCCATAAGGAAGAACTCAGAAGTTGTCAGTAACATCCCAAGGAGGCCTTACCACTTTGTTAGCCCCCCCACACGCACACTTTGGTTGCATTTTTCTCTGGATGGTAGAAAAAAATCTAGGCAAGTATGATACCCCAGTGCTCCATAGCTTAACTATTCACCCCAAATGGTCTGCCTCTTTAAATAAAGCACAGGCTGGGACACGCTATCTGCTTCTCAGAAAGCCGAAGGTGGATGCATGCCAGGGATTTGTGCAGCTTCCTGGCTTTGCTGATAAAGAAAGGCCACTCCGAGGTAAACCTCTGCTCTGTCCCTGACATGTTTTCCCAGCGGCTGCCCAGAAACAAGGGACTCAAGATGACAAGGAAAGCATGGATCCTGTGACACCACGGCTCGTTGCTGCACGGGAGGAAGCCTCTGAAGAGTCTACATGGGTTTGTGCTTCTACATTTAGAAATGTGAGCTTGGAGCCTGAGCATTTGCATCAGCAGGTGGAAAGTATGAGAGAGCACTCTAATGCTGAAAGTTAATGATAGCATTTGACCATGTTAACCAGTAAGTGACAAGGCAGGGTCATGGGAGTTAATTATTCATGTAAGTGACTGCTAACAGAAATGTTTAAGAAATTTGGTAGTTTGCACTGACTGCAATGGAAAGTGACTAATCATTTCAAAGTTTAACCTTGACAGCTCTAAGCAGACCCTTCTGGTTCTTTTTTTTTTCTGGTTTTGTTTTTTAAATCAATATTGTCTGCTTCACAGGCAGAACATTACTGATTTCACAGCAGAGGACACCCTAGCTGCCTAGAAGGGCACCTGTTACATGAAGACCAGAGCTCCAGGAGAGAAGCAATCTGGTATAGAGATGTTCAGCTTTGGGAGAAGGGGGTTCTTCAGCCTCAAATCTCAACCTCCTGAGTGATGTGATGCCACTCTCCCCAGCTCCCAGTACTTGTGTATTTAAGTTATAACCTCTTTGGGGCAAACGCTACCTTGTTTGTTCAGTGCCAAGCACAATCAGTCCCTGCCTGTCACTGGTGTCCCTCAGCAATGCCACAATATAAACACTAACAAAGACAGACTGCTCATATCTGCGTAGCCCCAACTGAATCCACCACTTTAAAAATGTCATTATATTTTTGGTGCCCAGATAATTTAAAAAATTCTCAGGAAAAATACAATTACTGGCCTGCCAGAACTGCTAAGCTTCTGCGGGACATAGCTGCATAATTTTAAGAGCCAAACATTCCACTAGAACTCTTTGTTTCAACAATCAAATACCAGAGAGGGAGGTAATACTGACAATGTATTGCTCTTCTTCTGTATGCTGAACTGTTTTACAACTTCTAATCATGATATATGAATCCACAATTTAAAAAAAAAGGGCAAGTATAAACTAACATTTTATAACACAACAACATAAATACAGCACTTCTCATTGCAAGAGTATTTAAAATACTTAAGCTATCAGAGGAGTACAGCTATCTTCAGACTGGGACACAGCATGTGTTTAAAAAACAGTTTTTGAGGCTTGGACATGGACAGGAGTAATTTTTCCAACTTACAGCTTTGGTAAGGATAAAGCAAAAATAAAGGCATGTTTAATGCATATATACCCCTAATTAGATACTGAAACTAAAGGGAAGACAGACTCAGAGAACTTAAATATGAAGAATATATTAAGGAAGGGTAAAAATGAAATTTGAGCTGTGAGAGGACAACTGAGTGATTATTTTTTCCTTAAGAAAAAAAAGCCTTTGAGTTTATAATTTGGTTATTAAGAAGCATGACATGTGAAAACCAGAACCCTTAGTGCCCATTGGGGTGGGCACTGCACTGGAATACAATCTTTGGGGATACCTCAAAGGGAAGGCCGCAAAATCCTCAGGGAAGTCCTGAAAAATGCCTAGTGAAAGAAAAAAATAATTCTTCAAAGGAAAATTTCTTGATGTGTGACACGAAATCCCAGAGATTATGGGAACTTCCTATTCTTCCTGCTCATGTATGGGGTCTAGAGGTGTTATCTTACTGGGCTCTCAAGAGACAAGGAAGTCCGTTTGCAAGATGGGTCTCAACCCTTTGTTAGATGTTGCTTTACATCTGTTTCCCAAAATGCCTCTTCAGCTACAGAAAACATTGGGAGCAGGATGGTGGGAGGAAAGGGCCATAAGTATAAAAAGAACCTTTGATGTAACTAATACCTGAGAATAAATATAAAAGAGCATAAAAATTTTTAAAGCAACTGTTGCAAACAATCCAGTGCCAAGTCAGCCTACATTAAGGGTAAACTGGTAAGATAGGCATGTAAATTAAAGATTGCAGAAAGCAGACGTTTGGTTTTTAAGCCACATTGCTCAAGTCAAGAACAATTTCCTCTCATGTGGTACTTGGACAGAGGCAGAGGGACGTGGTAAAGGCAGTGTGGGTGGTTCATAGTGTTCACTTTGCTTTGGCATGGGAAGCTAGGAAGCCACAACAGTTCTTTGCTTGTAAGCTTTCTGTTGCTTTAAGCATGAATGTCCTTTTTGTCCTCTAACAATCCCATTTTTGTTTTTAGGAAGACAAGTCTTTGACCCTTTCCTGGACTAGGAATGAAAGTCATCTGAAACAGCAGGATGCTGTTCTTCCAAACCTACTTTGTGGTGCTCTCTCTTGATGCCATTGCTGGCATTGCACAAACCAGGGTGACTTCAAGCAACTTCACTAATCTGCCTTCATCAGCCTATACCAAAACTGATAACCAGTCCTAGCATGATTTTTTTTCAGTTTTTCCTGCACCAGCCTCATTTCCTAGGAGTAATTTCATCTGGTGCTTACAGATCTTTGGGCAGAAGGGAGGAAGAGAGGTGCTGCACTATCCTCTCTCAATGCAGGCCTGCTTATTTTTCTGAGTATTTGTAGAGCGAAACTTTCAGTCAGTTTTGAGTTTTCCATCCTTCTGTAAACCTACCAGGTTTAGGTAGTGTGGCAGTGATACTTTCAGGTAAGTGTTGGGACTTACATATCCCAACAGCTCGCTTTATGGTCATTGGACATGATTTAGAGGCAACAGTCAGATACTTAGTGGATTTTCAGGAACTCTGAAGTATCCACAGTTCTGTCTATCTGTCTAGTGTCCAGCGGCCACTGTGGAAGGGTCTTCTGTGGGTCTGCCCTGAATCACATCTGCCACATCCACATGGATATCTTGGGTACTTTAAGTGATCTCAAACGGCATGAGATCTGTGACAAATAAATGAAGCATCTGTCTCTCATCAACTAGTTCTGTCTATACCTACTGGTAAGAAATGTGTTTATCTCACCTATCTGAGAATGGGCTGGTATGCCTCCTGGGGATTCCTGTCTCTGTCCATTGATTTAATAGGAATTTAGGTGAGTGGATGAGACGTAATGACTAGTTTTTAGATAGCTATAGTGAGATGAAATGAATCCCATCCATCCTGGCACATGATTAATGTTGGAACAGTAAGCACCTTGCACTTTGCTCTTATATGTCGCAATAATTTTGGTTAGATTTAATGTTTTTTTAAAAGTGCTCCTCCTTTTATTAAATTGATCCTTGTTAATTATAATCTAATAAATTTTAAAAGAGGCTTTAAAAGGTAATGATTTATATGTCTATGTTCAAAAATCAGAAATATCCGACAGCAAGCCAGCAAACTCCTACAGAATTCAGAACATACATTTGAGAAGTGATTTTAAATCCCTATGCCAGTCAAGCAGAGGGAAAAGTGTGTACAAGGCATACTGCTATATTGTGACAAACCATAAAGAAGCTATACAGTGTCTTGATAGGCTCTTCAAAAGCAAGTGTTTAACTTCACTCTTTACCTGGATAATCAGGTTTCCCTTTTTGCTTCACATATATATTATGCCATATTTAGCACACAAAAGGAAAAAAAAGATAGTAGTTTCTTTAGAGACAGCCAACTTCGTTGTGATGCACCCCATCACTCTTGGATTTTATTGCAGGAAAAACATCCTGTACTTGCTTGTATAGCAAACAGATCTTTCCTAGCAGTAGTCCTGATATGTGGAATAGGGACTTATGAGGCTGTAGTCCTACACCTCATGAATAACTGTCTTAATCTGCCAAAAAAGCACCAACCAAAACCAAATCAAAATAACAATCCAAAACATAACTTTTTTTTTTTTTAAGTCTTGTCTCTCTAAAAATATGGGCTTTACTTACTTTCTCTGAGCAGTGTTCACATCAGTGACATAACCTTACTGTTCTATTAATGCTCATAAAACTTAGTAACTGTATTTAAAAAGTACTTATAGATTCAAAAATAGAAGTCAGGGCATTTCCTATCATAAACAACACTTCTTCTGAAATATTCGTTCCACAAATTTAGTTGTTCATTGCTCAGTCACACCTAGCATTGTAGTCTTTCTGGAAAATAAATACCTACAAGACCTGTTGATTTTCATGCATTATCTATATCATCTGCTTTTCTTAGATTGCCCTCAAATCACTCTATTTCAAAGTAGGCACCCACCTCTGTGCCCAAATTGAGTGAAGTTATAATAAGTGTGAAACAGGGAAGTGATTATTTTACTTCAATTTACTCAGGTTCCCTATGCTTCATTTATCTTTTTGGAACTACAAAGAAAAAAAGTATAAAAATAGACATTGCTAGCAATAGGAACTCTGGATGAAGGGACCAGCTTAAAGAAAATTCATGGGATTTTGAAAGCACCAATATTAATCAGAGGTCAGGCACCTGATGACCTTTCCTTGTGTCTTAATAATGAAGCAGTCGACATGTTTCCTGGTAAAAAGAACAGCTGCTGTACCAAATTCAATCCAGCACTCTACATACAGTGACAGTGACATCTGATGAGACTTGTGACAGATTATTATGGTCTTCCATCATAACAGTGCAGCAAAAATTCAAGGCTGCAATAAAAATTAATCTGGCCATGAAACTGGCCTATAGTTATATTTTCCCCCATAACTATTACAATACTGATGTATAGAAGCCATCAAACATGACTTTGTGAGGGTATTAGTTGTACATAAAGCTTGTAGAGAGAAACTGAAGGTTGCTGCCGAAAACTCAGAAACCAACTGCTGAAATGGTGCTTTTTCACTTCTCCTGTGTCATTACAGATGGAACCACAAATAAGTGACTTACATGTAGAGTGTTTTAAATACCTACTAGCAGAGAACTGGTAATAACACTTCATCTTTCCTCCTAAGACTGCTGATTTGAAGTCTGACCTGAGTCAATCTGACCAAGGAAATAATTCTAATGTAATTGCTTAATTGGTGATTTGAAATAAGTCAGTAGTTTTAGTGAAAACCCCAAGGATGAAAGCCTTCATTACAAAACCATGGCCATCCCTAGGATTCCTCTGGATCCTCAGAAAAGGTGAAGGAGCCAAATACCCAGGAGAAACTGGCATCAAGCTGGGGAAAAGCCAAGGGCACTGTGTGGTGCTACTGGTGGCAGGGCAGTGTAAGAAGATTCTCCTCCTGTTGACAGAAGACTTTTCTCTGAGACTTACCAAAGTGATTATTACTACACTTTCAGTCACAAACTGACTTGGAAGTCAAAAGAAGTACTGTCTTCTGCTAAGGAGAGTAATATTACTATAAACATAAAGGGCTATATACTATGTCCTTGGGTTTTGCCTTCCTTGCTTAATCACTTTTGTATTCTTCTTTTTCAGAGCACCTGTATAATCCATATGTGGCAATAATTTAATGCACAAGCTTTAGGAAGTGCAGTGCTGTAGGAGTTGAACAAACCTTGTCAATCACCGAACACAGGAAAACCTGTTGGTGGAACAAATTTACTGCATGCTTTAATTGTAGCCAAAGAGGCCTAGCTTCCCCTAGATTTCATGGTTTGTTGTTCAACTACAATTTTTTCCATGCATCTGAAATTTGCTCCAGGTTATATGATGTTTTGTGGTCCATCAAAACATGGCATATTACCAATTGATACTATATAATCCACAATGAAAATATGCCCTTAATGCCCCAGGAGAAATGGAAAGAATTTGGATATCTTATTTAAAACAGTGAGGGGAAATGGAATACAGCTCAGCTCTGTGTTTTAAATTTATCCTTTTTGTTAAAGCAAAAGAGGTATATAAATAAAAGGTACCTGAAATTTAGATTATTCATAAGAGGGATTTAGTGACTTCAGCTTCTCTGAGCTGGCTTGTGCATTTTTTTAACTGCTTCCTATTCATACTATGCTTTTATAATATTAAAATCATCCTTCTGGAAAAACAAACTAGAAAACTTTACCCTTCAGAAAACAGTGAAAACAGCCTTATTGACTGCTTAAGACTGCAATTGCACCATTTTTTTACTTTCTTTTAACATTCCACTTCATGATAGATGCATGCCAACACAATGAAAGGTATATGGTCTCCACTCCCAACAGCAAGCATTGCCAAAGAGAAAATTTTCTGTTATATTCTATAAACTTGTTTCAAACTCAATGGACATGTGTTTTAAAATAGATTCGATAGGCTTTTAAAATGGTATCCATATATTCTCTCACTGTAATTACTTAAAAAATTTCTATCAGCCTTTTCCCACGGATCTGCTTATGAATATTAGCATGATAGCATTAACAGTTCAGACTTGTTTGTAAGTGGTACTGTGACAGTACCGTAGGAGAATGATTAATTTTGATTTTAAATGCATCCAAATATTTTGAAAAAGAAATAAATAGATCTGATTACTGCTTATGATCTACTTAATGCATATGTAAGTACATGTTTAAATACTTTGCATTTGCAACTGGAATTGAGCCTTTTTATCCTACCTGCAGCTGGGCTATGAACTGAGTGCATAAATAACAGGTGTTCTAGTTTCAGTGACTCATTTCTCAGATTCCTCAGGGTCAGTTAAGCCACTAAATATTTATCAGATGTGCCTACAATATAGGGTCTCAAATCAAAACACTATCAATGTGGAATGCCTCATGTTGAGATTAACCAGCCCCTTATTTAATATTTTTCTTCTGGATCAGCGGCTGTTCTGGAATGGCCAGAATTCATGTCTATATTGAACAGGCATAAAACCATCTCCTTTTCTTTCACCAAAATTTGACTTTGTTTCCCTGATAATGCACAATGCATTTCAATGGAAAGGTTTCAAGGAGCTGAAGTGAGATAGGGCCTGGAAACTGTTTCACAATCTTCTGTGCATTACAGTTCTTCTCTTTCCCTCCCTCCTCTTCTTCCACCATGTGAGATGGACTGCATTGCATCAGTTTAGAGGCAGATGACCAGCAGTGCTACATTTAGCTGTTTATAATAAACATATCTTGAATGATGGGAAATATTTCTACCTTGGGAGCAAAGTATGATACGTTTTTCCTTCTTTTTTTTTTTTTTCTGCCTGAATGAGCAAGAGACAAGAACTGAAAATCAGCTCCAGGAGCCTTGCATGACTCTGCAAAACATTGCCATTAAACTTATTTTTCCCTGGCAAAGCTGGGATTATCTATAGCCATTTAAATTCACCTTTACTGACTGAAGGCTTAATTATTGCATTCTGAGGCATGTATTTTTTAGGTATAATTATGCAGTTGAAGACATTTCAAGATCATAATTAACTGTAATACTGAGAATCAAATCAACTCAAAGTCAATATGAAACATGGTTACTTCACAGGATCAAAACAGCAACTGTAAGAAAGAATTCTTCACTGAATAGGTATATTCCTAGATGATTTTGGCCTCTATGCTGTTGGAATTGTTATCACAGATAAAGAAAAGACAAAAATATCCCTACTAAAGTCTGTATAAGTCTAAAATATTACGAGAATGACCAGACAATATCATAGAGTTTGGTAAATAGTTTAATAAGGCTACATGTTTTTCAGCATGGTGAAAGGAAAACTCATTCATCTACAAATAATGGAGGAAGAAATAAATTTGAAGAAGCCTGAGAGAAATAAGTCAGGTGAACAGACTCTTCCATGGTAATGCAACTCTTACATATAATCCGGGAATTTATACTCAAAAAGTGTAGGAAGTTTACACATAGCTGTGTGCCATCCTGCTGGAACAATAAGCCCAGCTCTGGTGTCTACAATTTGATCAGGATTATGAAAAATTAAAGACGTTCAGACAAGGTCCTAAAGAGTGATTAAAATGGAAATTCTTCCTCATGAAGACCATGGAATGAACTACTTAAGCCACTGAAATGGGAAAAATTGTTTAAGTATCTATCTGGAGAACAGGAATTCAGTTAAACTGGCTCTTTGATCTCACAAATAAAGGTGTGGCATTGTGAAGGCTCAAAAGGCTGTTTTCACCAATTTCAAAAGGGCAAGGCTTCCTTTTCCACTGAAGTGACAGAGATATGATCAGTATTAAAAGTGACAGGATTGAAAGTTCATCAGTTCTGGGGACTTCAATCATCCCTTATGACAACTGATGATTTTCATGCATGAGGTAACTGACTATAATGAGAAGGACACAGTTCTTTCAATTGCAAAAGGGAAAAGCCTTATGTGCAGGCTTTTGTACTGGAACCCAGGCACTCCTAAGAGAAGCACAGTTAGAGCATCTCACCTGGGTGCTGAAATGGGTTAATTCACAGGAACTTCTGAAGTCAGATCATTCAAAACACCAAAATTAGAGTGAGGCCTTGAAAGAAAAACTTGTCATGTACACCAAATCTCCAGTGGAGAAACAAGCCTGACACACGAAGGGTCTCTCGGTGTTAGTCAGCAGCTTTGGGTTGAGACAAGAGCCCAGTGGCCAACAGGCACAGGCGTGGCCACCAGCCAGGTGTGAGGTCAATCCAGGATGATCGTTCAAACAGCAATTCGGGCAGAAGGGCACCTCCAGCATTTCTCAGGGCAGGGCTGGGTGCCTGGGGCTGGGCTGAAGTGAGGCCTCTGGGCCATGGGCAGGGTGTGGGGGGAGGTCTCAGGCAAGGGTGGCCAAGGCCAGCAAGGTCCTTTGGGGCACGGACGGAAGCCTCATAAGGCTCGGCAATTAACATTTGTTTAGGTTTATACTAGATACTTTCTCAGGAAAGATGTTCTCAGCATGACAGCATTTTCTGCCGAGATTGCTAACCTTTATCTCGTATTACCATTTCTGAGAAGGGGTCACCCATCCTTTCACAGCATATTTGAAGAGTGATGTTCTCACACAAGCATGACATTGTCTTCTGAGACCATTATTCCCTGATGCATAGAATCAGTTTATGAAGTGATGGCAGCTCCTGGGTAATATCAGGAGCTTTTTATCCTGCCATTCTCCTTTATACAGCAGACGGCAGGTTTTAGTAGTTTTCAGCATCCCGTCAAGTAAAATATCAGTGGATGACAACCTAAATTTAATCACTGCCCTTCTGTACTTAAATCTAAATACAGATCAGTCTGGCTCTGCAGGTTATTTTAGAGTGTTTTATTATTTTGATATTGCTTTCTGAAAACAGTTTAGATTTGAGATAACAAGCATTGGCAGTTACATGACTCCTCTCCCCACAAAATTCTTTAAGTTATCTTTATTCTTTAATTTTTTTGGCTTGCATTTGGTTCTTTCTACACTAGAAGATAATTTGTTATGAATAATTGCCTATTTAGTTGCAATGTTTTCTTGTAAATATATCAGAAGAAAGTGAAAATAGCAAGTAAAGACAAATATTAGTTTCTTCAGCCAGGATAAACAAACCTATGCCTATGTTGCTCCAGGGGTCCAAACATTTCTGTGGTGCCAATAAGAGCTCTTTCATTTGACTTGGCTTGTATTTCTGGCATATGTGACAAACTTAAAAATATTTCCTTTTCATTTCTTACATTTCCAATATCTAATTCCCCTTCTTGTGGCTTTTGAAATAGTTTTTGTGCAATATCTTGCAAACATTATCTTGGTGTATTTAGACAAAATCTCAGCTAGGATTGGAGGATCATCCATAAATCAATAGCAACAGCTGGCAATACAATACTAATATGTATTTAATAGTTTATACTTTTGTTTTATATATTGTAATACAACAGTAAAAGTAGTACTTTCCTTAGTATCTCACCTCTACTGATAATCTGAATTGCATCTAAGACCAGACAGTCTGGTATTTTCTCTTTATCAGACCTACAGATACACAGTCGGCCTTAAGATTTTGATTTGTTGCACTTCGGCTAAACCTTCATGAAGGTGATGTCTGACTTTTTGAATCAGGGTTGGGTACCTATTCCGGAAATCTCTGCAGCCTGTGCTCTCACACTACTCTCCTGTGTCTTATGGATGCAGCAACAGTTCACAGCAGTATATCTGGTAATGCATAAATGCACTTTAGAAATGTAAAAATTATTTTTAGGAGCAGATTAAATGGTCATTTGCTGAGCCCTGCTGTTGTGAACATTACAACCAATGCATTTTTCCACAGATGTGAATTCAATCTGAAAAAAAGGAAGCATGTGTTCTCCAAAGTGTAGAAAGGCTGTTTGTGAAGTGCTTTTGACAATGGCAAGAAGTGGTTTATGATTACCTTCCATCCACACCTCATAAATTACATTCTCACTAGTAAAGACAATAACTTGATACACCTACCTACTAATGCCAAAGAGTCCCTCTCCATTTGCTCTCATCACCATTCTGCATTTGTCAGTCTCTCTGAGGTAGTGACCTCTAGTTTCAACGATGCAGTTATGAGAAACATGAAAATAAAAAAGAAAGTACCTTCTGGCTTGTTAAGGCAGGAAGGTGATGGCCTCAGCTGTACTTTCATTTCCCTGTAAGTATTGCTGGGTTAGTTTCTGAATGAGATCTGCTACTTCCACTGTATGAAATTTACATTTTTGCTTCTCTTTGCTTTATTCCAGACGCTTGAATACTTTTCAAAGCTGCCAGAAGTCTCTTGTCAACTGACTGTTTTCTTCACATCAAAGCTTCCTCTATGTGCAACTCTATGTGTAACCTCTAGACTATCAGAAAGTTGTATTTTCAGGTGAAATAGCTGTTAAAAACAACTCAGACGGTGATGTTCGAAAACAATGTTTCCCAATAGGGAGGGAAATGGTCGAAAAGCTACTTTATTTTCCTTTCACATCAAGTGTGGAAAAATCTTTCCAACTCTTCTGTACAGAAATGTTATGGGAAACATTCTCACTTTACAGGCTTTGGACCTATACAGAAATGAAAGATTCCACCCTTTTTTCCACTGTGCTTCATGCTCTGGCCAGGAAGTTGCACCCATGCTACCTGCTGTTTCACTTGCTCTCCTGCTGTAGAGCAGCCTCTCTGTCCTGTTTCAAAGCAGTTTCTATTTTGGGCTGAAGGGTGTCCTCCTAGGAATTTGAACAGGGGGGCATAGGAGAGTGGCAAAAGGCAGAAAATATGATTTTCTCATCTGTGTTGTAAAACCTACTGAGTCCTCGGAAGACCAGCCCCAGAGTGTTTGTTCCTTTCTTTCCAATGTAGTCTCCGCACAAGTGTTAAGTCCTAGATCTTAATTTTGTGTTGCTCATTTACCAGTCACCCTAAGCCCTGTAACTCAGCCCCTCGACTTCTCTTCCCATGTGAAAGAAGGAAAGAAACCTCTAAAAGCACAAGACTCTCTTGGTGAGCTTGAGACTTTGATAGATGTATGTAATAGAGCAAATGTTGCTGCAAGGTTGAAAAGTCTCCTGGTGCCTGCATTACTATCACCAGTGTGGGGCTGGCACGAGGGAACCTGTCCTTGTGCCTCTGCTGTGCTGACACAGATGCTGACAGCCAGTCTGAAATCACCAGCGAAGGTGGGCTTGAACAAAGTACAATTCCTGTACTGAAGGAGATGGTGCACGGGCATACATTTCCTCCTGTCAGTTCTGCTGAAGTGTGATGACCTGTTACAAAAAGACTGTAACAAACAGCTCGGAAGCAGTAACATGAGCTATTCACTAAGCAAAGCTGAATGGAAGCCCTTAAATCAGTCCCAACTGCTCATAGTTTCAATTTTGTTGGTTTAATAACATATCTCATGTTTTTTGGTTTTGTATGAATAATATTTTCCTCAGATTTCAGTACACTTATCATTAGCCTCGTCTACTGATGTTAATTGAAAAGAATTAAAAACATTTAATTATTCTGAACCAGCTCTTGTCAGAAGTAAAGTTAATTTTTGATTCTTTTTTCCAGGCATTACTTATCAACGGAGAACATTTATTTACATTTTTCTAGTTGTCTTACAAATTCACAGAGCTTTAACTCCAGAGAGAGTTTTTGTTCTCTGGTTCATTTCTCCCAATTCTCCTGGGAATTTTTTAGTGCATTTTATGTTGATACCATGTGTGATTCAGTGGTTACTCAGCACCAGATACTTTGACAGAGTTTTGCTTCATTCAGCCTCTGAGTTTTAACTCTCCAACATTTGCCATGATCCTTTGTGACCAGTGATCCAACTGGATAAGAATCTTATAAAATATAGTTCCCACATTTTTCATTTCACACTGTTTGCATTCACTGACAAACTCTGAAAACAATCATGTTGCAAGAGTAAAAGTGAAACCACTCTTCTGACTTACCTTTGGCATATTGCAGTACATGGGACTTTTTATAAATTTTGGGTGGCATGGACTTGAGGTTTTGGGGACAGACGTGTAAGTTCTGCTGACAGAAACTGTGGAAACCAAGGGCTCATGAATTGCTGCATGGTAACAGCTGAGATGCTCCCAGACAGGCACTGATATATTACTATCGGTTTCTTGTCAAATGTGTTCCCCTCAGTGTAATTATGCACAGAACATGAATACATTAAACCCATTTCAACTACTACATTTTGCCTCCTCAGCTCTTACAAACAGACCTGCAAAAAACATGCCAACATTTTTTCCTCACTCTCAAAAACCCCAGTCTCTTTGCTTCCCACCTTTAAAGAAAATCAATATTTGGCAGCTGTCTTATGTTTTTGCCGTGTTCCTGATTTCCCTCTGTTTTTGGCATTGCCAACACACTCTGCAATATGCTGCAGTGCCCTTAATAACATTTTGGAACAGCCTTGCTAGAAATGCCAGTTCACAGAGGATTGAATTAGCATGCATCATCTACACTGTGGAGAGTTATGAGTTTTGTACCTTTCCCAGTATTTTGTTGTTGATATTTCTTTTCAGATGGGTTATACCCATGTGCAGAATGTCCCAATTCTGTAACATGCCTCAATTTTTCGTTTTGCTCTTACATACTTTGGCTTAAATATTGTTGATTGTGCAAAAAAAATCTGCATTTCTTGACTGACCAGGCGTATCGTTATGGTTATTATTTTAGTTCGGTTTCATGTTCCATTATTACTAAGTGTATTTGCCATATGCAGGTTGGGTATCTGTGTTCTTTGGCTGAGTATCAACCATTTTCAGAGGCTGAAACTGGATTCTGAGCCTCCAGCTACCCAGATAAAAATAGGAACAGTAATTTGTCACAGGTGTTTGCTGGACCAATTCCAGCAATGGACACAACGCTAAAAATTGCAGAACAACATTAGATTTATATGATGGTGGGAACTCCCTTGACCACTATCTGGGATGTTTCTAGAGTGCTATGGTTTGTGACCCTGTGCAACCTTCTGTGCTGATTTCTAGATGTTGCTGTTGTAAATATATCTTCATGCCCACTTGAGAATTTTGAAATCAAGTTACAATCAATACTTACACCTTCCTCCCATCATGGATTTTATAGAGGAAGCCTCAGACCAGGTGACGTAGAATTATGGATTTGCAGAATTGACCAAATAGACCATATCTGGGTGACATGCCATTCATTCACCCTGCTCAAGGCAGGACTAATCAGATCAGGTTCCTCAGATCTGGGTCCAGTTGAATCTTGAACGTGTCCAAGGATGGAGTGTTTTTCCCGTAGTGTCTCTGGGTCTCTTTCTTGTACTGAAACAACCTCATGGTAAAAAAATAACAACCCAAATTGTATTTAAATGCTTCCCCTTGTAGCCACAGCCTCTCATCCAGTTGCTGTGCATCTTCAGAAAGAGTCTGGCTTTGTCTCCGTTATGTCTTCTGATCAAGTAGTTGCAGACACAACATATAGTTGCATATTTCCCCTTAGATCTCTCTTTTCCAGGCTCAACAGGTCCAAAGGCACCCAGTGCCTTTTCTCACAGATCACGTGCTTCAGTTCCAGAGCAGCTTGCTGGCCTCCTCAGGATTCAATCCAGTATGTCCAAGTCTTTTATTTGCCCCAGACTGGGCATGCTATTCCAGGCACAGTCTCACAGGTGACAAATTCAGAGGGAGGGTAAATTCTCTGGATCTGCTGCCTGCAGATCTTGCTAATACAATACTCAGGATGCTGTTGGTTTTCCCGCCCACAAAGTCACATCTCTGGCCTGTGTTCAACTTCTTGTCCTCCAAGATCACCAGGTCCTTTACAGAAAAGCTGTTTCCCAGTCAGCCGACCCTCAGGCTGTATTGTTGCATTAGTTTATTCCATCCCAGATGCAAGATTTTGTATTTGCTTTTGTTGAACTTTGTGAAATTCCTGTCAGCCCATTTCTCCAGGCTGCCAAAGTCCCTACGAATAGCAGAGACTGCTCCCCCCAGTTAGGTGTCATCTCCACTCTTGTGGAAAATGCAGTTTGTCCCATCGGCCAGGTCATCAATTATATGATTAAACACTGCTGTCCCAGTGCTGCTTCCTGAGGGACACCAGTAGCCTATGGCCATCATACAACTGACTTTGTGTCACTGATCACAACCTGTTGAACCCAATATTACAGCCAATTTTCCACTCACCTTATCATCCATTTTTCTAGCCCATATCTCACCAGTTTGGTGATAAGAAGACTACAAGACATTGTGGAAAAACCTGTTAAAGTCAAAGTATACAACACACATTGCCCTCCTTTTGTGCATAGCACTATTGTAAAAAAGAATTTAGGTTGGTCAGGCATGGTTTGCCCTTGATAAATCTATGCTAACTGCTTACAATCACCTTCTTGTCCTTCAGATGTTTAGCAATAGCTTGCAGGAGGATTTGCTCCCTGTCTCGGGAACTGAGGTGAGGCTAACCAGCCTGGAGTTACACAGATGCTCTTCCTGAGTACAGGTGCGATGTTTGCCTTTTTGTAGTTGTTGGGAACCTCCCTACTTTGAAACTGTCATGACCTTTCAAAAACATTACCAGCATCACAATGACATCACCCAGCTCCTCCAGCACCCTTGGGTGCATCCCATGTGAATGTCTAAGTGGGTCAAGTACTCCTTGATTCCATCTTCACCTACTGCAGGTACTACTTCGTGCCTGCAGACTGCTAGAAGGCTCCAGGAACTGGAGGGCCAGAGGGCAGACTTGCCAAAGAAAACTGAGGAAAAAACGTGTCAAGTACCTGAGTCTTTTCCATATCCCTTGTCACAGGATTCCTTGCCCCACTGAGCAATGCCCATTCCCACTATCCTACATTCTACATCCTTTCTGTTACTGGTGCACTTAAAGAAACTTTCTTGCCCTTCCCCCCGCTTGGTAGCTTAAACTGGAGCTGCACATTGGCTTTCCTGACCGTATTCCTACAGACTTGAACAGCATCTGTTCATTCCACCCAAGTAGTCTGTCCCTGCTTCCACCTGCTGTGTACTTCTTGTGTTTGAGCTCAGGCAGGAGCTCCATGTTCATCCATACTGGCCTTGTGCCATACTTGCTCAACTTTCTGAACATTGTGCGCTGTTCTTGTGTTCTGAGGAGGCTGTCTTTGAAGATCAGCCAGCTCTCCTGGGGCCTTTTGCCCTGGAGCACAGTTTTCCATGATCAGACTCCCTGAACAGACCTAAATAAATCTGCTCTTCTGAAGTTCAGAGCTGTAATTCAGCTATTTATTTTCCTCACTTCTCTCAGAATCCTAAACTTCACAGTCTCACAGTCGCTGCAGTCAACACTGTCCTTCACCTTTAGGTCCAACATCTCCTCATTGGTTCACTGATCACCTGCATCAAGAAAAAGTTTTCAATATAGTCCACGAATCCAGTGGATTGTTTGTGCCATACTGTCCTTCCAGCATATACTGTGGCGGTCAGAGTCATCTGTAATCACCCATATCTCTAATTCTGAGGCTTTCTTCATCAGTCCAAAGAAGGATTGCTCTAACTTCTCTTCCTGACCAAGTTATCTGGAGGGATATCTTCTCCAACACAGGTCCATCCCCTGATCCTTACTGTTGTGGAGACATAAAGTTCAGCCGGTCTGGGAGCAGATGTCTAAGCTTTTGTGGTACTGGGTGGTAAATGGCAGGCCATTAGCATGGCATCATGTGCCAGAGCACTTCATTGAGAAGCTGTCAGTGTTATCAGCACTTCACCAATGACTGATGCTGGCAGGAACCAGCTGAGATAGGGAGTAGAGGCTACAGAGTAAAGTGAAATTAGCACTGGCAGAACTCAGTTCCACATTACAATATCTAAATTTAAATGGTGGTTATAAAAGGTGGTATCAATACAGATTTTATCTGCAACGTGATGTATCTCATTTCTAGGTAAGGCAGCTGAAATCAGAGCTGGGAGATGGGCTACATTTCATCAGGGGAAAAAAGGGAAAGATGCCGGCAGCTGGAAGATGATAACTAATAAAATGCTCACTGTAGAGCAGTAAGCATTTGAGAATCTCTAAGAGCCAGCTACAGAGAGGCTCGCTGAAAAAAGTCCCATGAGATGTGAGTACCTCTACAAAGCCCAGAGTTTCTACTGAGCTGGGGGCTATCCAAGGCCCCCAAGGATGAACTGGTTTGGTATAACACACACTGCTATAGCAATGTAACTGGAGCCATTCAAGATGATTCAGGAATTTAAATCTATACATAGACCATTGCAGAGACATTTAAAATCTAATGAAAAAAGCCCCCAACCTTTTACCAGCAATAATGAATATGGATCTAAGTTTCTTTTCTGAAGCTCAGTGGCATTTAAACCTACAGGTATTATAAGACAATATATGTATTGCTATGTTGCACTATCTTTTATTGCAGGGGAAACTAATTCCCATGTTTTAAAATTTCTTTTATAATTATTTACATTCCCCAGAATGTTAGACAATAATATTACATTTCAGACAATATTTTTCTTTCATGAAAGTGCCATAGGCCTAAATACAACATACTTTTTTCTCTCTTGGAGGTCTGTCAAGATTTTATGGGTCAGATACAAATTTCTTGATATTGTTTTTTTCTTTCTGCTACAAATGTTTATGTGTATTTGTTTTTTCTTCAGACACCTCCTTGTTACACAAGTCAGGAAAAAACTTGGCAAGCTATTTCTTGTTATCTTTCTCTCTGTTTTAGTCTCTCTTCCTTCTTTGTACTTGCTTATGGGGGTTCTCTTCAACTCTTACAACCCCTGGTCAAATTCCAATTACCTGCCCAGCTCCCCCAGCTCCTTGGACTTTACTTTTGCTTGCTGTTTGCTTCAACTAGAAAGCCAGCTGCTTTCCCCTGAGATTATTTCACTAACCCCAGGAAATCTACCCTTGTCTTATCAAGGGCGATAAATGTTTCTCACTCTGCCTATATGTTGCTATCTAGAACAACTGTTCCTGGACATTCCTATAAACCTGCTGGTCTTGTTCTCACCTTCTGTCAGCATGGCTGAATTCAGGCTTTTTCCCATCCTTTCCCTTCATTAGTCAGGACTTGGCTGACTGTTGGCCTATTTCAGTTTAAGGTTCTGATTGTTCAGATATTTTGGAAGTCAGGATATTGATCCTACAGTTCATAATTTCTCCAGCAAATATAGGTCATATATATATGTGCACAGAATTTAGCCCTTTAAAATAAAGAAATGTTTGTATATAAAAGTACAGTTTTAGGTACATTGCTGTACCTGTTGCAATAACAGAAATGGTTCTCCTGCTTGATTATCACAAAAGCTAGCTAGTGCTTTCCACACTGGAATCCACAATAATATTATTTCTAAAATACACTCTTGCAAAATTTCATGAACCAGTGTATGACAGCTACTACAAGCAACTGTAAAATATTAAGCTCTTTCACAAAAGCCCATACTAATACCATACTAATACTCAACCTACTGTATGTACTGTAAAATCACACTTTGTGATGGTGGATAATAGCAAGGTTTTACTGTGCAGGTGGTTTATGTTGTCAACAAGAACTCATGATAAAAGCACAACATTAAGATCAGGCTGACATTAGGAATGAGTGTAGATTGTCGAGTACAAGCTGGCAGCTAACTTGAATCACAAAATTAATTGAATATAATTTTTCCTTGCCTGTTTTGTGAATATTTATATCACAGTATGTTCCTTAATCTGCTGAACCCCAGTTTAATTTCTCATGCTGGGGTTTCACAAATGGTCTTTGCAAGAAGGGTGTCAGAGGGGCATGTCCATGTTATTTCAGACATAGTACCCTCCTCCCTCTCAAAAATAAAGGGTCTTAGGAAAGACCATTCTGAGATCTTGACTGCTGTAAAGAGGAGCAATATTAGCTTTGCATTCCTGTCTGGGGGATATATGACTGACATCTAGGAAGAGCCTGGCTAACTTGCACAGCTGTAGGTAAGAGACCTAAGCGATACCTTGCCGTAGTTTACAGAAGCTTCAGCTTTCACTTCAGCTAAATCTCAGTTTTGATTTTTTTTTTTAATGTTTTATGTTAGTTTGTTTTACTCATGGAGGTGTTTATGTAAATGTGTAAGCTATTATTCAATATTACTTCATACCGAAAAAACCACAACGCAACAAAAAATCCAGCTTGGTTTATCTTCCATTGTGAATGTATCACATTCTTCCTATAGTATCTCTCTCCAAAAATCACACAGCCTGGAACTGCTTCTGATAGTTTTACTCAGAGCTCTGTGCCTCCTTACAGATGAGAAAACCCCATTTATTTCAATGATGCCACCTCTGGACAGAAATGTACTCAATATAAATTAAGCTATCCAAAACCTGGGTCACTGACATGGTTAATAATTTATTGCAGGCTTTCAGTGCATCATTCTCATAGAAACAATCTCTTACAATGTCAAACTTAGGACTGTATGGAGAAATTCTCAGCATGTATCACAAGCACTTTCAAAACATCTGTAACAAAAGGTATGAGGCTATTAAAGTAGCCCTTTACTCCAAAGACAGAAAATACATAGTGCACACCCCAAATCATACAGGCACAGGTGATTACGCTGTGTCCTCATGTACTGCAGTGAAATCCTAATAATTTCACTCATTTCAGGAGGCTTTCTCTAGTCTTGAATATTGTAGAGGAGAGTCTGAGCAGTATGTATGCATTAGCGATGTAGATTCATTAGTGTCAGAAAATTACTTTAGTGTAGTGCCTGAAAAAGACTTCCTCACTTGTTAAGCCTGCCTTGCCAGGAGAAAGATATTTACTTTAAACAAAAACCCAAACTTGGAGCTGAAGAGTTCTCATGATCAAATCTGTCAGCTTGAAAGACATCCTTTTTTTAGTTTCCTTCCTCCCACCACATGCCCACAATATACAAGTCTCACAGATTAGAAAATATTGTTTTGTAACATGGATTCATGACAAGTTTTTTTCATCCAAATTAACCTTTGCAAGCTCCATTAGTTTCCTGTCAACTTTCTGGTTACCGTCATAATCAGATTTCTGAAGGTTTAGTTATATTTGAAAGACACAAAACTGCAACAGGCATTTAATCACTCCAGTCAGAGCTCTGGAAGAATGCTGTCATGAATATTGAGTGGGCACATGCTGGTATATGCTACAAAATGGTAATGAGAGAGGTCTCTTTCTGTAGCTGCCCAGGCTTGTTGGCTCACAGGGAGAGTAAGTATGGTCAGTATCTCTCCTCACATCCACTTGTACCCCCATATGAAGGCAAACTGCTCTAGAAAGGCTTTTAACAGGGTTTTAAGCAAGAAATCCTGTTTATAGAGTACTTAAACTAAGGAAGAGGAATTCTGCTCTAAACATCTTAATAGGTACCTCAACAAGATAGCCCTGAACAAGTAATTTTGTATCTTCTTTGGAGAGAGGAAGCAAATCTTTTGTTTCCTCTCAAGTTCTTCAAATGCAGATTGAATATGAGCCTGAGGACAGAGAAAAGGTCAGTTGCCCCTGAAAAGCCAGGGCAAGCTGTTAAGATGAATGGGGAGTTGGATTCTGAGAAGGCCTCGTTTCGTGGTGAAGAGAAGGGGCCAACTGCCAGCAGTCCAAGTGCCCTAAAGACAGACTTACAGGAAAACATACATTTGAATTTCTCTCCACCAGTCCAGTTTTTGCTCTTGAAACAAGGTATGTTAATGATTATTGTTTGAATTAAACAAGCAGTGGTATCCCAGGATCTTAGAAAGCTTAACTGTTGGTCATGTTATAGGGTTACACTTAAAAGAAATGCAAGGTAATCTGAAGTGATAAGAATGCACCTGACGTCTTATTCAAAAAAATTACCAGACTGGGTTCCAAGCATTTCTAGAGGTGTGAACCACAACTCTGATAATACTGTTGATTGCCATAATATATCTGAGATATCTCCAACATACAGGTTACTCTATGTTAAATTTTCAAGGACAAAGTTTGTCAAGAAGACAGACGTAAATTTAGTTAGCCTTGCTTGCGCTTTAGCTTCTCTGGTACTTCTTTCTTCAGATAAAGGGAGGGGTATTAATTGTGGGATAGTACAGTCTGATGAAATATTAAAGCACTGGAAAACTGCAGCTTGTTTAAAATCACACTGAAAACAGCTACAGTTAATGTGTGTAAAGTATTTATTGTAAATATAGTGTCTGTTGTGGAAAGATGTCCTTTTGAAAAAATACCTGTTCTGACTATGAAAGTAAAAGGCAATACAGAGTTTGTGAGTTTGCTACCGTAAAGGGGATATCTGAAATTTTAGGCAATTTCTTTTTTTACCATCTTCTATCTCACCAGAAATTGTATCAGTATATATGTTCACCACATCTCCATGAAAATTCCTTTCAGACTTTAATTTTACATCCCTCTGCTTAGATTTATTTGAGATAATCACAGCATTTTTTTGGATACTGTGCTTGAAGAGTATTTTGTAAAACTGCTGGTTTTGTCAATCAACCCATAATATTTCTTCTGACTTTCACAAATGCCAAACATATTTGAACTCCTACATTTTCTTTAAAATACAGTTTTTTAAGCAATGGTAAAAATAATTATTGTCGCATCACACAGCTCAATAAACTAAAACTAAAATTATATTTTTGTTACTTTGATTAACATACACTTGCATCAGCCACAAGCAGTGTTTCTCTAGGTACTGAAGGTAGAGACCAGAGGTTCTGCTGCCCATCTGAGCTGAGACATTCACTTCTACTCAAGAGATTCCATGCACAAAGCTTATGCCCATACCCTAATCCAAGGCTTGGTTATGTATTCAGTTTGAATATGGTATGGTTCTCAAAAAAGGTAATGAATGGAGAGTTCAAAGAGCTCCCTCCCTGACAAGAAGATCTCAGTGGAGGTTTCTAGGCTAAGGGACCACAGTCCCACCAAAGCACAAGGCAGCGCCCAGCTGTTGCACCAGCCCTGAGGCCAGGTGGCATCATGCAGAGGGAGATTTTCAAATGATGGATAGTGAGCAGAGCTTCAGTGCCTGATTGATGCTTATACCTTTGGGGAAAAAAGTCCCCTGCTTTCAATATCTTTGACAACTGGGCTCAGTTCTCTCTTCTCACACCAATAGCAAAAATGCTGCTCGGTGCACCTGAAGGAATCCTGTCTGGCAGAAATGGTGCAGAGGGACCTTATTCCCTCAGTGTGTCTGCAATGATCCAGTTCGGCCCATCGAAAATCCAGTCTAAAGGCTGTAATGTCCTGCTAATGAATTGTTCTCTATGGAATATTTTCCTATGTTGTGTTGCTTAAAGTGACCACTCCTTTGCTGATCTGCAAAAACGACTCTGTGCTGCTTGGTATCAGCACTGGGTACCTTTGGAAGCTCTGCCTGTAGAAATCATTCTGAGGATCAATTACTCCCAGGAGAATTAATTCAGGATCCGATCCCACCATGTCGTGCATGCCCTTGGCTCCCAGCTGGGGAGATGCTCAGTGACAGGTAGAATTAGAAGAGCTCAAGGCCTGCTCCTGGTCTTGCAAAAATCAACTGCAGAACTTCAAATGCCTTGTGCCAGTGAAGGATCAGAGTCTCCCTGGGAAGAAGAGGTTATAAAAGAGCAAACCTGTGTTATCTTTGCACAAAAGATCTCTCGGTGCCACCGCGTAATATGAAAACTCACCAGAAATTTTCTTCAGGCTTACACACAAAATAATTTCACACAGAGAATACTATAGTGATGGCTAACAGTGTATCTCCAAAATACCATGTAAAATACATAAGGCTGAGATCAATGGTGACAAAAAGCACTGAAATGACAGCCGTTCAGCTGAAACAAAGCACAGTATTAAAATTCTGGTGGGTGCGTTTGGAAACAAAAATGGTCAGCTTCTGACTGATGGAGTCACCTCCCTGGCTGAGTGTCAAAATAGGTCAATGGAGCTTTCTTTTCACAATAGCTAGAAGTAAATGGAAACTTTGCTGTGTTCCAGCCTAGATCAGTAGGGAAAGCGACATTCTCCCTGACATGCAGCTTTTATATTTGTTACATGATACTCAGTGATATAAAATAACAGCTGGCAGGTTTTCAGCAAAAGAAAAGACTGTTGTCCCCGCAGATGGCACCACCCCTTGCATGCTCGCACCTCAAATCTTACAGCCCACCAATGTAAAACACTGCAGCACCTCAAGGTTCAGCTCAGCCAAGCGTGGCAAGGTCAGTCAGCAGAGCAGGAGGAGGGCAGGGGAGGAAGGTGGGGGTGGAGACGGCAGCCTGACCATAACTCCAGCCACAAGGGCTCAGTTTCTAATGGCAACAATCTCAAAAGCTTCTCTGTGCACAGCTTCATAATTAAGTGTTAAATAAAAGTGCTGTGCTGCGAACACTGCATCCTCCCTTACAAATTCTGACTTCATCTTCAGACCCGGTAGTCTATTAAATTATTCAGTCTGAAAATTCCTAGCACTTAAGCAGGGACTGTAAAATTAAGACATAGTCCAGATCTCAACACTTTTAAACACAGTGATTTCCTTCACCCAGTATGGCTCGTGATCACTGTGTTCCTACTACTTGGAACCACATTTCCATGTTAATACATTGCTAGGACATTTTCTAAATGCATGTCTATCTTCATCGTAAAAAGGACAAACTTGATCAGAATAATAGATTACAAGCACAGGATGTGTGCACAGAAAGGTGTAAGTGGAACAAAGGTCAAAAAAGAAGTGTAACTTCTTTTTCAAATTCACAGCAGTTTTTCCCAAACATGAAATCTAATCCTTTTAAAAACAGGCTCCCAGTCACACAACAAATCTGCAACAAAGCAAGGCTACCAGCAAAAGTAGTATTTGAGTATTTTTAAAGGAAACACAGAACTCATACCATAGTAGTGAACTAAAAAGTAATGCCTCAAAACATCTAAACGTGAACATATTATTCATCACAATGCTTTCATGATTACATGATGTGATTACATCACATTTGTGATGCTTCCAAACATAGGTGGGAATGTTGATATGTTTACATCTGTGTAACAGAGATTTGTCAATTTTCCATAGAGCAAACTATTATTTTCAAACAGTGTAGGAGTAGGAAACAGGAAAGCAGACATCGCAAAGAAGAGCTGATCTACCGTCTGATTTATAGCTATCACTATTTTTATGCTTTTGGAGAGAATCATATATAATCCACATTAGAGTGAGATTTCAACATTTAATACAGGATTCCGCCATGTTACAGATGCTACAAAATTGTTCTGTGCATGCCCTGGACACACATATTTCAGTGTAGGGTGGATTAGTGCACTGAATGAGGAGTGGTTCAGAGGGTGGTTATGGCAGAGGTTACTTCTCCCATTTGAATTCCTCACGTACAGGTGTACCCATGGTGCCCTACAGCACCATATCTGGTTTCTCAGGTAACTGCTCAGTTTTTTCGGCTTTCCCTTTTCCTTTTGTGTGTGTGCTTCTAGGTGTGGCGGTAACGAAGGGTGGAAGAAAAGAGGGTAGGACTCAGTATGTCTTCCACGACTCTCTTAAAGCTTCTCCAGAGCTAAAATAATGGGAATATTTTTCGTTTTCTTTTTGGGGAAAAGGAATGACATTAATTAAACAAGGCAGCTTTGCCCATTCAGTGAGCGGCGTTCAATAGGAGAGTTTTGGCTTCTAGCCACTAGAGGAGGGAAAAAAAAAAATGCAAAAAGGAAAATCACCACACCACCTCATATGGGCTCTGCATAAAGTAAAGCTAACACTCTTAGATTTTTTTTTTTTTTTTTAAATTGTCTTGCAACCCTGGGGCGGCCCCTTTGTCCAGCGGAAGAGGGACGCGGTGCGGGAGAGCCGCCCGGGGCTTGGCGGAGCGAGGGACGGGAAGCTCCAGCTTTCCGCGGGACGCGGCGCTGCTGTTCCCTCCTCTCCCTTCTCCCGGCCGGCGGCTGCTTCCCCGCCCTTCCCTCCGGGCCGGCGGCACGACCCTCGCCTCGCCCCTGCCGGCACAAGCGCGAGTGGTGTGCGGGGCCGGACGGGGCCGCTTTGTCCGCCCCGCACCCGGGCGGCCCCGCGCACAGCAACCACCCCGGCCCGCCCGGCCCCGCCCTGGGTTGCCGCGGCAACAGAGGGGTCTGCGGGCGGTGGCGGCCCTTCCCTTCCCTTCCCTTCCCTTCCCTTCCCTTC
>VZRF01015230.1:376120-760587 GCA_013396875.1 Vireo altiloquus | reverse complement strand
TCTCCGTGCGCTGGGCCCTCGCCGCCCCGGCCGCTGCCGGCACCTGCAGCCCCGCAGCGCCGCGCTGAGCGCTCGCACGTCGCGGAGGCTCCGGCGCCCCCGCCCCGAGGCAGCGGGATGCCCCCAGATGGCAGTCCTGCTTCTGTGCCCCTGCTAGGTTAAAGCGATGGAGGCACTGCTGCCGCTGCGCTCTGCCGAATGCTGCCAAGCGCCCGCCTTCACTAATGCGGCTGGAGGGCTGACACAAAAATCACGTCTCCAGAGGTTTCCGCAGCGTCTCGCTGCCCTGCCCTGGCTCGCTCGGGTTAGCCGAGGGCTCCACGCGCTGAGTAAGGGACAGGCGGCTGAGCTGCTCTTTCAGCTGAAAACCGTGGGCAGCTGTGCCTGGGTGCTGATGATCCCAGGCTGAGCCTTTGCCGATGACTCACTGTGTGCGGACATCTGCTCGGGGGGCTGCTGCGCTCCTTCCTGTGTCCTGGAGCTGGATTTCCATATTGACGTTTTTCAGCTTCGGACAGAGTTGTATTTAGAAACAATTTTCTGCTGGGAAGAGTTAAATTGCCGGCATTATGCAGTTATATAATATTTTCTAGGTTTTATGTGTTGTTTTTTTTTCTCCTTTTAGATTTGTCATCACAGACCAAAAATAAAGCAGAAGAGAGCAGAAAAAATATCTGGGCTGAACTGTACTATGATATCATTCGTGGGATAGGTTTTGATTTGGTAAGCTATTTAAGATGAAATTGGAGAGAAAAAAAAAGGAGATAGAAGATTAAACAGTGCTTTAAAAAAATGCTAAAAGTCAGCAAAAATAAGACGTACACTAAATAGCATAAATTATTTTCATTACATGTTGTGCTACTGTGAAGGCAGTTCAGTCTAAGAGGGGGCTGTGTACCCTTCAAAAGAATCATGTTAGGTACTCTCAGCCATAAATTAAAGTGAAGCCCTGGCACTCAGAAGAGTGGCACTGCTTTCCTGTGTGCTTTTATACTCTCGTGACTTAGCGTATCATGTCATTTGCATTACATAATGCCTAAAGAACCCCAAAATACTAATTCTCTTAAGAGATTGCTGTTTATTTAAATACCTCATCCCGAGCATTTAATAGGGTGATACCAGCTAATCCTCACTGTCTGATTTCCTAGGTAAATGATTTTCGGGATCATTTGTATTTTAAAGAAATGGCACTCTCAGCTGGCTTTCTGGTCTTACTTAGCAATGTATCACTATTACACTTAGCAAGGTTGCTATCATACAAAGTGAATGAAAAGTGACAAAAAGCAGAGATTGAAGAAGAGCACTGGGAATTTTAAAACACTTCCAGTTTGGCACTGCCATTTTTCTCTTTGACTGTATTCTCACCAGCAGCTTAAACAATTCCTGCAAGCAAACCAGGTTGTGCAGGTGGAGGCGGTGTTTAGCAAGGTATGCTGCTTTAGAAAGTCACCTATAAAACAAGATGGTCTGTGATGTTTGGATAAATGCCGTTGTTCTTACTACTTTCTTTATCAACTGCATTATCAAAAGTGTAGCTTGGAGTATCTACCTATGAGTTAAGCAGTAAGTGTTCTGTCAGTATTCATGAAGCTGGGATAGTCTTCCTTTGTGAGTTACTTGTTAAAAGCACCTCTTTTTGTCAGGCAAATCAAGACAAGTCATGCCTACATTTTTTTTTCCCGTGACAGTGTGAAAAGGGAATATTACATTAGGGAGTTACAGAAGTATATGTGGGTATGGTGGGAAGGGAGGAGCACTGGAGAAGAAATTTCAGAGAAACTCAGAGAAGGTCCAGCCGGGATGCTGAGGTCATAAGAGAAACAGAACTGAGAAAGAATCTTGAAGCCTTACCAGAGACATACTGCTTATCCACAGTATTTCAAAATGGGATTTTAACTTTGAGAAATAAGTACAAAAATGAATTATCTATACTCTGTGGTTCCCAAGGTATTTGAGAATGCCTTTAATGTTTCCACTCTAAAAGAGGGTTAGTTCTTTTCTTTGCACACTGCATTTCAAAGGCAGTCCCCTAGAGTGAGGTTCAGCTTTGGCTTCAAGCACAGGAATTGAGTTATGAGAATGTGAGTGAGGTATCTTAACTTTCCATTGCAGACAGTGGGGGTGGGTTTCATGTTCCTCTGCAGGAGCCATTTGAACCTTGTTCTTTTCCTACATTGAAAGGAGGCCTTTGGATACAGCACCACGTGACTTCTGGAGAGACAGACAGAGGCCAGGGAGGGTTAGCCAAGACAACCCCAATGGCACAAAATGCCTATTTAGGCAACTGAAGCTAACGCAATACGCTCAAAGGAATTTACACCCTAAAGTAGATACTTTGATTTGGTCAGCTGAGTAAGTCTGTGTGCTCCACTGGTTGCACTGGCGAGACCTGTAGTGGCCACTATAGTCACTTGGACACCTAGCTCCCACCAAGGTGTCTATGCTTAGGACCTTAAATTCAGGCATTGAACTCTATCCTTACAGACCTGGTTTGCTTGACTAAACCCTTGTGGGTAGCATTGTGTGAGACAGCTGTACAGCACTGTTATCACATTGGACACGCTCCCAGTTATCACATGGGACTCCTAAGTAAGACCCACATCTTTTGGAGTGGCAGCCAGTCCATGCACTCAGCCTGTCTGGAACTCCTTTCCTCTAAAAACTTGCTTCTGAAAACTCAGTTCTTCAATCATTTTCTGAGAAAGCACCTCTCTTTAAGTTTCCCTTTTTCCATCCACAAAGATGTTTTATACACTGCTTCAATCTTTTCTAAAAATTCAAAGCTATCTAAGCCTAAGTATGAAAGAACAAAAACAAGACCTTTCTTTTCCGGATTCTTTATTGCTATAGAAAGAAGACCCTTGTTAAATGGATAAAAAGGGCGGGAAAAGGAACCTGGGTGCTATATAAGAAACTGAAAAATGTGAGAAGATGAAAACTTGCTGTTCTGTGAAGTTAACTGTTGATCAAAACCTTTACAAGGCAGGGCTGAAAGCACTCAGCTTGAGTGGTTTCATTCAGGAAAGGACTGGAAATGAAGAATGGTGAAGGAAAATCAGTGACAGTAACAGCAAAATAAAAGTATACAAACACTGCAAAGAAGTCTGGGGAAAAATACCGCCCAACATGCTTTTCTGAAAATGCAACACAAAGAAAATCTGTTACATATGGGACACTTCTTCAGAGACTATTCACTATTGAGCTTAACATAAATTTGAATAGAAGAGGGGGAGAAGACCCATCCCTAGCTGTAGAGATCTCCTACCACTTTTTTCTTTATGACATTTCTTTACATCCATTCCCTCAGAGAAACATTCTCACCATTAGCTCCAGAATTTCTCTTATTCTTCCACCTTTTTTACCTCTGAAAATGAAAAAAACTTCCTCTACCCTCAGAGAGCGTCTTTTATGTGGCAGAAACTCAGGTCATCTTTTTATTCTTTTCAATATTTTCTGAGAAGCTTGGCAGGCTTCAGAGATCCTTTAAGTTTTAGGACTGAGAGAGAAGCAACTCAACCTTATGCTCTTGTGCCGAGGGAGAATGCGCTTTTCCTGGTGCAATTTTTAAGCCAGCCACTCAAATCCTCCAACCTTTTCACCTTTTCACATCAATATCATCTTGAGCTCTCAGCTGCCATAGATACTATCACAGGGCTGAAGGCAATAACAGAGTTAAAGCATCTACAGCAGGACTTAAGTGGGATTGCACTGCCTGAGCCTGAACTGGTGATTCAAAGCCAGCTGTTAATCTGCTGCCTAGCTTGGTTAGATGCCTTCTTGCAGCGCTGTGAAGATCTCAAGACAATTAGAGCCAAATTAAAGAACTCTCAAAAAAGAACCTTTCTTTTGTCTAAAGTAAGGAGAAGGTTGGGAAAGCAGGCTATGCTCCATCTACCAATGCTTGAGGGACCCAATATGTCAAACACTTTTGGAGCGTGCCTAATAGATTAGACCTCACAAAAATGCAATGAATGCTTTCCCGTGAAAGACAGCTGAAGAGAAAGCAGAAGTGCTTCCGTGCCAAATACACATACACGCATGCATGCCACCAGATACATCACCAAATGTTCAGGACACTCTCACCCCCCGGAATGGGGAATGTAACACTCTTCTCTGCCTGAAAAATTCAATGGGCATTAACTGTGTTCCACCCATTTAACGGTGTTCTGCTAGAGGTAAGGACTGAAACCTACAGATGCCCTTTTTTCTGCTGATCACCACAGCCCCTGAATTAAAATGTAATGATGTATCAGTGCTCTTCTGTGCTTTGCTGCACAAGAGGATGGAAAACCCAGCCATTCTAGTTAGTTGTGTGACTGCTTATTAGAACCCTTGTTTATTAGAGAGATGTGAGCTGCACTGTTCGCTGGGAGAAGCTGGAACTTGAATCTTCAAACTAAAGTGTGGACACCATACTTTATGTTAAAAGTGGGTGTTGGCACCACTTCTGGTTGCATTTGAAAAAGGACAAAACCCCAACCCAACCCAAAAAACCCACCAATCAAAACACATGAGTTCTATTACATTTCCTCAAGAAGGAATCAGGACACCATGTCTTTAAAAGGCTTTATGTTTATGTAGAACTTTTCTACAGTCCTGACTAATCTAAGTTCTGCATAGGGATGGATATAAGGTAGTCTTGTGTTGTCAGTATTTCCTACTCCTTGGCTCTCAGTAACTCCTCATTCAGGGTGCTGGCTGTTTGAGAATATTGTTGAGAACTTCCTAAGGACTACTGCCTGGAGAACAGCTGCTTAACACAGATTTTGAGGGCAAAAGTATGGATATGCTGCATCCAAGTGTGAAGTGACCACATTATTACCTACTCTTTCTTGAACTGTTTTGTTACAAATGTCGCCCTAAATTTTCCTCTTCCTGCACATACTTAGCTCCTTCAAATCAATGAAAGGAGATATTTCTTTGATCAGTCTCAATCCAGTCATCCTTCATTACCATGTGACTTTGTGATAAGCGTTAATCGTCTTACCAGGTGGCTGACTGTTTGGTTACTGGCCCTGCTTGGGTGGGCTGGGGATGTCATGTATCCATCTGAACAGCAAATTGTCAGGGGATAACAATCCTCCATTGTTTGTCCCATATCAGTTCGAACTGGAGGTAAAACATCATGAGGAGCACAGACCAACCTTGTAATCAAAATGTTTGCAGAGAGACAGAATAAAATATTTATCAATGGTCCTCTGTTTAGCTGGTACTGCTTTTGAAATTAGTAATTACCCACAAAATTTTAATATTTTTCATCTGATTTAATGTTGTTTTCTCCTTCTGAAGAATTTACCTTTATGAAAATTTTCTACTGTGCATTCTGAAAGGGCAGTTTCCCCTTTATTGCTTAAGAAATTTGAATCTGAACGTAGCCAGAGAGATCATCCCCCTGTATTTAAAATCTGACACCCCATGGGCTTTATGTTTTCCCTGTGTCTCTCTGCTGACAGGAGGAGTTTGAGCTAGTGTTTGAGTTTGCATACTAGGGCATGGGGAGAAACAAATTACCAGGTAAGAAATTACCATTCTTCAGAGTTCTCTCTTTTTTAAAATTTTCCTTTTGTTTCCCAGTAAAAGGCACAAAGATAAGTGGCAGCACATGGCTTGTAGCTGCCCTGTTATAGCAGCCCACCTAAAGGCCAGTTCAAAAGTCATAGTTCTGATACTAGCTAATCTTGGCAAGAGGATTTGAATGGGTGGATCTGAGAATAACATCTGCCTTTCAAATCTTATACTTGCCAACACAGGCTTGTGAGGTTTTTTGTTGTTCCAAAAACCTCTCAAGCATAGAGAAGGTAAAAGTCCTATGAATTGGAACCACCTGCTTGAACTAATATTTTGGCAAGCTCCTGTGTTCCTGGAGCTGGTTCAGAGCATTCTGGGCTATGTGGAATGGGAAAAAATCTGCAAAAATTACTTACCGCCCCAAAAATGTTTTTGATACTGTTGTGTTCAGATGGGAAGAGTGTGGAGAGCAAGCCTAGTAAGTGTGAAACACATACTGTGTCTGTGTGACCACTCCCTTTACTTCATAGTCTGTTGTATTCCTGTCTGAGACAAGACAAACAGAGCTCAGAGAGCAAGAGGCAAGCTGCTTTCAAACCTGATGGTGCAAAGAGCACAGAGGATTCATTTGCTGTTTTCCTGAATCCTCTATTACATGGTCTCAATATTTGTTTTGGAGAGCTAAACTGGATAATGTTGAAAGTTTCTGAGAGTCCTGTTATACTTAGATTTGTGTATACAGCCTGTACATCTCTCACACCACAGCACTTTAGTGTGAAGGGCTCCTTTTTAATCCAGAGGCTTTTTACGAACCTCATAAAATAGCCCTGCTGAAGGATTGCTTGTTTGTCCTTTGAAAGCAAGACAATGGAACGTCCTCAAATACTTGTAAATTTGTGTTAAAAATGGCAAACCTATGAAAAGAGCACATTTTCCATACATTTTTCTTTCTCAAGCTGGATGAAAACCATATCTACCGCTCACAAAATCAAGGTGTTGTACCTTGTCATTTAGATAATTAAAAATTGAACCATATAACTTCTTACAAACGTGAAGCCTAAAATGTGGTGTAAGGTATGTAAAACAAACCAAAGATCTCCTTGATCTGAGGACACTCATAGCCCTTTTGAGTGCTGACATGCCCATAAGTGCTTAATTTATGCAAAGTGAAATATTCTACAGAGAGAACTAGAAAGTCTAAGCCAGAATGCCATTGAAGAGACCAGTTAGGATGTTTCCCAAGAGGTTCAGACGGCTGCTCTGAATCAGGCATGAGAGATGTTAATGCCCATATCTCTGTAGCTTGCAGTCAGGATATGCAGTGTCATTACTTTTATGATTTTTTAAGTGATGTGGACAGTCTTAGATTTTTCTACTCAGCTTTTCTTGGTTGGTCAGATTTTCTGCTGAGCTGCTCCGCCAGCTGTAGAGGATGTGCAGCTGAAATAGGTTTCTAACATATGTGTCTAGATGCCTAATGTTGTGTGATATGACTGCAAGCTCTTGAAGATATCATGCTTCCTTTGGTTAGAAATGCCTGTAATTAGAGTGATAGCTCAGGGTCAATCAAAAAGTTTAATGTGACCTCAAAGTATTTGTCTTTTAATTGTGCAGTTACTGTGGATTTTTAAGAAGAGTTGCTTTAATCACAGCTCATATGTGCTTTTCAGCTTCCCGAGTTTGAATAGATTCTGGCACTGACTTTTTCCTTTGTCCTTTCCGGTGTATTTGCTGGATTCAAACTGTATGTTATTCTGTCTTTAAAGTGGATACTTATGATCTATCTTTCCTTGGCATTAGCACCAGTACTGGCACTTTACAGTGCCTCAAGCATTTAATCACATCCTTCCTCTGAACTTTAATCTGGTGGGCATAATTTACCTCTCCAGGGAAAAGTTAAGTACATAAAACAATTTTAAAAAACATTGAGAGCCTGTTTGCCCTTAATTAGAAAGCACAAGGGATGTATGAACTCAGACAAAACAATAAGATTCATGTATGGCATTTTGACTTAATTTTGTTACCACTCTTGGGCGTTCTTTGGAGGTTGTGATCAACATCCTCCAGTGTACACTAAATTTCCTTCCATTAGATACTTGCCAACCTACATCATGGAGTAAGTCCATACCTCTACTGGTGATATGGGTCATTTTCTGTTCATGTAGTATGTTCATTCTTTCACTCATTAAAATTACCAGTTATCCTTTTTCTTATAGGCACTAATTTTCTTTGTCAAATGACCAGCTATAAGATTTTCTTTATAGGTTATTGAAGGTTATCACCTGTTTGTGAATTGTTGGTATCTTTCAGTTCAGACTGGAAAAACTGGTGTTTGCCTGAATGACAGCGATTTTTTTTTTCCTGTGCTGGTAGGATAATCACAGTTTAGCAGCTGTTTACTGTTAGCCTGTGCTAGAATGCCTTTTGTCCAAATCTCTGGGTTTTAAATCAGTAGCAGGGCAAAAGATAGCAGGGATTCCAAACACAGTCCACATTCAAATAGTTTGCTCTCTGACATAGCACTTTTAATTCTCTTGATATAGGAAGATTCCCAAGTTGTCTCACCTAGGGTGTTTTTCAGAGCTGCTGAGGATTGACAGTTCTCATGGTTTTCAGTTCATAGTATGGCATCTCAGCATGCCTGAAAATTAGGGCAACATTTTGCTAGATGTCCATGTCAGAAGGGTCTACAACAAAGGTCACTTCAACCATTTAACCCACTGGGTACTCACTATTGTGGTATTGTGAGTGCTGAAGTAATGATACAGTTACTAAGATACCTTGGATTACTTTAGAAAGGTTTTCTGAAATTAACTGGTTCCATCAGTGCAGAGATCAGCTTGCTGAAGTTCTTAAGCCACGTGTAGATGCTTCTTGCATTGTGTGATAGCTGGAAGATTTCTTAACTTATAAGTGTATACGTAATCATTTAGGTTACTCTCACAGTGTTTAATATCTAAGGTTCCTCATAGATTATAATCTTGGAACCTGTATTCACGAGCACTTTAGAAATTGTTAAAAAGACACTGAAACTTAAATACAAAACCGGAAGTTAGTATTTTAAGCAAGAAAGAACAGAACTTTACTAGATCATACTATGATAAATGTGTATAGAAATTTTCACAAAAAACAAATATAACTTACTCTTTCCTCCGCTGTTAAAAGAAAAATCTGATACGAAAGAAAAAATAAATGTATTAATACATTTTAATTCAGAATTTATCCATATCTTTCTTCAGTACCCACAAAAGTGATACTGAAGAAACCAAACACACACACGCAGAGGACTATGATTTAATGCCTGGAATAATCAGAAAAAATATCCTGCCATCTCCAATCAAATTTAGCCTGTATATTATGGTGAAATTCTGTAAGAAAAAACAAAGAAGCTGTCATCACATCTAATGGCTTTCTTACATTCAGAATCCCCTCTGGAATAATAATTACATCTGTGTATCTGTACTGATGTATCTCTGCTCTGCCTGCTCCCACTGTTGTGCCTGCACTGTTAGACGTTACCTATGATTTATGTCAGGCGTCTATACCGTGCTGTGCTGCATTGGTGGCTGCACATTTCCATATGGATGGGTATCCCATGGCTTCTGGCACTGCTCCCAGGCCCTACTGAATTCCAGGCCAGTTTTATTCTAGATTGCAAGGCATGTTTGGAGGCATGAGGATGGGAATCAATTGCTTGTAATTGAGTTCTGCTGTCTCACAACTCACCTGGCTGATCAAACAGTGTGCCCAAGCACATATATATACATTATATATATATATATGTATAATTTTTTTTTACACTTACCCAAGCACATATCCCTGGGTAAATTTTCACCACAAGCAGATTTGTGTGCAGATTTGAATATTGTAACCTTTTACCTGAAGACATTTTATATATTAATTAAAGTGTTTCAAGCTCTTGCAAAGTTCATTGAGTTTTAAGAAGTTGCAAATCAGGGTCCTTCATTAAGACTGGGGAATCCAATGGAATCAGTAATTTATGTCCTGCTAAAATGACGTCTGTGTCTGCTTGACAATCATAGGGTTTTTTTAATGCCTTCAATAACTTAATGGAAAGCATACACTATCTTTGGGCTAATGATGGCATTTGTCCTTAATGATAAAGAGTAATTTTTTTTTTACTTCTGCTATTTGTTTTTTGCATTTTTTGGTTTTTTTTTTTTGGTGGTATTACCTAGAAATCTTTCTTTCTAACACATTTGAATGACGATATCCTTCCTTATGTCACCTGACTATTACCATATAGGTATCACACAATACTCATCTTTTTACCAGCATGCTATTCTTCTGTCTTGAGAATGCAAAGGGAGAGAACAACACTGCAAAGGACTACAGTCATCACAGAAATGGTGTGCTTTGTGTCCTTTAGCTAAATCAATTGGTCTTGAGAAACCCAAGCTTATATATTCCTGGTATTTTTTCTGGTGGGAGGATGGAAGTTGGCATTTCTAGCACTTCAGGGACTCATAAAAAATATTGAGGCAGTGAGCAAGTTAGGAATCAGCTGGAAATTGTTCCTGGCACATCTTACATTTTTTTTCCATGATAGCAATGTATCAAAACAAGTCATCTGTGCTATACCAGGAATCACACATAACTTGATAACAGGCCTCTAGTCAGACAACATCATCTGGTAAAATTTTTCTTTGGCCACAGATGCCTCAGAGGGAATGCTTTATATTGACAACTTCAGCAAGAGCAAAGAAGCAGTGACACTGTATAGTTTGAGCATTGTATATTACATTTCCTTTGATCTGGCCTTCACATCTCTCACTCTGTAATTGCTTTCTGCTTTTGGTTTGGTGATGATCCAGGTTACATAAAGACTGTTTGACTGGAAAGATTTGGATGAACTCCCAGTGTCTGAAAGGTAATCTATGTGAAATGGCAGGAAACAATTTTTTCTCCCCCCTGACTTCCTCAGCAAACCAAGTAAACCTTTTGCTTCATTGGTTTCCCCCCCTCCTTATAGTCCCTGTCAGTCACTATTTATCCAGAGTGACTAATCATAGCAGCAAAGTGGCTTCCTAGCACCTTCTGTCCTGGCAATTAAACATCCACAACTGTCCCGTGAAAACTTTTTCCAGATTTGCTGTGGAACTTTCTTTTGTAGCAGGAAAAGACATTTTATACATCTACACTTCTGTCTTGCTCCATTTGCTGCAGTGTTCACTGTAACAAGGCACCACTGCAAAGCATATTTCCCAGGCAAGGAACCTGTCTTCTTATCTCAGCTACAGCACCTAATAAGGCCTCTCTTTCTCTATTGGGTGTGAATGGGACAGTATTTTGCCCTCAGCTTCTCTGCCTGATCCTGTAGGCTTAAGTACACATTTTGAATTTGTAGTACTATAAGTAGATGTGCCTCCTCTTGATACATTAACAGTTTCAAATCCAGAAATCCCTAATTGCTTTTCCAGGCAGCAGTGCTTATCCGAAGTAGAACACAGCTACATGGAGTAATCTATGAAGCAATCAGTGATGCTGTTTAATAATAAATCCATTTGCAAGCAGTTTGCTCCTGGTTCACAAGTGCCACGACTTCCACAGATAACATATTTGTCCTCGTGCTGTTGGCATTGAGTATGTCAGATTGATAGGGCCGAGTGCCCATTTTGCACACCAGTTTAACTTCAAATGCAACTCAGTGTTGTGGGAATATTTACATATTTCTATTGCAGAAGTGCTTTTTAAAACCTGCCTAAACAAACTAGCTGTGCAGCTTAAATGTGTGCAGCACTGCAGACAGAGTGTAGGAGGGGAATCAAACTCTAGGTTTGATGAAGCTTTTTAGCAGATGTAACAGTAATGTCACTTACGTTCAAATGCAGTTCACAATTCACTGCCAAACATTGCAGCAAACTGCATGAAAAGTGGAACGTTTTTTTCACAACAGGAGAGGCCGATCACAGAGCTCATTCAGTTTATATTTCCCTTTTTTATTCAAACTGGACTACTGAATACAAATACCAAAGTGTTATCATTTTGATTTTGCAAGAGAATCGTCACTGTTCTGCAGTGACCTAGCGCAGAAATGATGCTTCACATTTCTCTGAGCTATTTCTTTTCTTAATGATGGTATAGTCCATAAAGAGAGTGATAGGGATAATAAGTTCTCTTTCCAGCTGGTACTGGCTTCATAGGCTTTCTTTTAATCCAGTATGTGAAAAGTAGGTGCAGTTAGGAAAATGCTCATGTTGATTATTATGAGGTAGTTTTAAATAGTCTTCTCATTTCCAAATTTCTTTTTCATCCTACATACACAAGTTGTATCTGAATCCCATCTCACCTTTATTTACTTGACCCGTTTTAAAATCAGCTTCAAAAAATCCCTGTCTCCTATATAAGCACCGTGTAATTTAATTAATAGTATAAAACAGTCAAGATCTACAGTAACAAGCATCATAAAACTCAAAAACAAAGTTCTATGGAAATTACTGGTTCACAGGGGGGAAAAAAATGGAAGTTAGCTTTACTCCACTGCAATTAAAAAAAAAAAAATTTGGTCTTTTTGGTGAAACAAATTTTTGGGAAGAAATTAAGCTTAAAGTGCTGTTTCTATCATAAAAGTCAAACCTTTGTAGATGGATTTAATTCATAAGTAGATATAGATATAGATATAGACATAGATATAGATATAGATATAGATATAGATATAGATATAGATNTGGTCTTTTTGGTGAAACAAATTTTTGGGAAGAAATTAAGCTTAAAGTGCTGTTTCTATCATAAAAGTCAAACCTTTGTAGATGGATTTAATTCATAAGTAGATATAGATATAGATATAGACATAGACATAGATATAGATATAGATATAGATATAGTTATGCATGAGTACATTTTATCTAAAATGATGAAAGAAAATATATTCCATTCATGAAAATAATAAAAAAATCACAGCATAATAAAAACCCTTCCTTCCTTCCTATTTTCTCCCCTTTTCTCCTTGTCTCCTTTTGTCTTTTTCTTTTTTTTCAGAATGACATTTCTTTATGCTGGAAGTCTACCATAGAAAGTTCTTGTTTTGAATAAAGTGTACTTTTTTTATTGGAAGATTTTGAACTCCTTCAACCCAGAATGAAGTTAATAAATTTTCAAAGCAGAGCTTGTGTAGTGTGCCATAAATAAAGCTCAGGGCAAGGGAAAGAACTGTAAGTATTGAACAAATAGCTGCTTATTCATTTTAAAGTAACCATCTGCTTTAATGGGGCAAGATCTTGTAGAAAAGATCCCATGAACTTATCTTTAATTCCTGAAAGAGACTGACCATGTAAACATTGTGCAGAATTGATGATGAAATTTTCTAACTTTTAAGAGCTTCTTTTCATAACCTATATTTTAATATAGTTCTTCTGTATAAAGTGTGTGCGTATTTATTTATACATACTCATATATATGTACATATTTATGTACATGTTTTAAATTTGAATTGTCTGCCATGCCATGTAAGCAAAATGAAAGCCTCCCCTTCCCACTGCCTTGTTCAGTGCAGCTGAATCCCAGTGCCACAAAAGCTGCATGGAGAAAGGGCAGCTGAATTGGATCACCATTTTCAGCGTGAGGCAGGTTAGGCCTCACGCTGAAAATGGTGATCCAATCTGAGGCAGCAGAAAGGATGTCTGGCACAGAGAGTTAAAGCCCCTTGTGTGTGTTGTTCTTCACCGAGGGAGAGATATGAAAGAACTGGGGTCTCAAATACAGTAACTCAGTGGTTCTGCAAACCTCAGTGCAGTCGCTGCTCTTTCCTAGTGGGAGAAAGGCAGTGCATTTATCTTGTGCAGCCAGCACTGGATAGTGATGGTGTACACCATTTTTATCTGTCTCCTTTGTGGCACACCATTCAACAGTGTGCAACTGGGACAATTGTCTGTTTCCTACCCTTCGACAACACTGTAGGAAAGTAACACTGATCATACTAAAGGAAGACATGAGGTATGTGTTGCATGCCAGATAGCTGCTAA
Organism: Vireo altiloquus; assembly: GCA_013396875.1. Lineage (NCBI taxonomy): Eukaryota > Metazoa > Chordata > Aves > Passeriformes > Vireonidae > Vireo > Vireo altiloquus. The sequence continues at coordinate 747,097 of VZRF01015230.1, read as the reverse complement.
TATGAGTTTATGGCAAAGAGGCAGGAAGGGTCTTTTTATGGGTTCCACGGAGATGTTTATTCCAGCCGCCCACGTGCAGAGTTCAGTGACAAAAACCAGGCTCATGGGAAGGGTCCAGGTTTAAGTACGGGGTGGTAGGGGCAGAGAAAGCATCAGGGACCAACCATCAGGGGGCAGGGGGCTGTGCACAGGTGGGGTTAGGGAATGGGAGCCAACAGAGGAACAGGGAGGGAGTGACTGAGGGACAAGGGGCAGTAGACCAACTGGGGCAGCAGAATTGGGGTACATTAACATAACAGAACAGGGCATGCTGTGAGAGAAGCCTCTCGTGTCTCCCTAACTTGGGGAATGCCTCTCAGGGTCCTTCCCTCCCAGGAGGTCCTTGTGTGGCAGGCTCACTGGCCTCCACAGGTATGCATCATCCAGGATACTGCTTCTTACAGAGGTTTAGGGAAATTATTTTTAAAAAGGAATGAGGATGAACAGTCTTGAGTATGCTGTCTCACCAGTGGTTTAGGAATACCCCGAGGCAGGCTACGTGTCAAGCCCATTGCATCTAATGCTCACTGGTAGAAGCATGACTATGTCTGATGCTCTTTGGAATCTGTCATAACCTCTGTCATTGCTTTGCAGCCAGCCTACCAGAGGGAGCAAATTTCTCAACGCCACTATGCATTATATGAGAAAGGGCACCCTTTTTTTGGTTTGAGCTTCTTGCCTCGTTATATAGAACATAAAGCTGGCAGAAACATGGAGCATCCTGCTACTGGTGGTGGCTGCAATGGTGTTTAAGCACGCTGGGATATGTGGAATTTCAGTATGACAGGTCCCCTCATGCCACAGCCGGTAAAACACATTCCAGCACTGTAAATAAGGCCCTTTACCTTCAGATGACTCTTTTTGAAGCAGAAGAGTCCTAATCTTTGTCAGTCCTACTCCATATGTATGCTTGTATGTATAATTTATAGCTTACTTTCCTAAAGTGGGTTTATGTGCTCTAATTGCCAGTTCATCCAATATTTTCTTCTTGATAATGTTTAAATTGATAAAACACTACCAAATTTGACACAAGGGTAATGATCTCATAAAAATTATACATTTCATAACTACTGGTGTTTGACTTTCTGTAGACTCATAAACTGAATCTCTACTTTGACAAGCATTTTAATTTTAAACTGACAATGTCACTGAAAGCATTCCTTCCCTCCCAGCATTGGAACTAGCAGTGAAACAGACTGGAGAACCAAGCCAACAAAACCAAAATAGTAGTGGACAAAAACATGGAGAAAAAATTAGTTAGAGCGTACATGGGTAATATTAAAAGGGTTTCTCACACTTCTTCCTCCAGGGCCACCTGATGCTGTTGAGAAAGACTGCTGCAGGACAGCCCCAGGAAGGGGCCTTAGCCCAAATTCAGCACTAAACTGCTCTGTTTCACCTGACAAGGGGCCAGTCACCAGGGACATTACCCTGTGGCTTCAGTGCTGGTGCTTTGTGTCAGAGGCAGCAGCCATGATGGGGTGGGAGTGACGAGACTGGGAGATGGGCAGAGGAGAAAACGGAGGCACAGGACATAAATCCATAGGAAACAAGGCTTTGCTAGCTCTGCTGCTGCTGGAACAGTGTGTTGCCCATCTACTTAGGCTATTGTGCAACCGGAGGTGTATGGGGAAAGAAAACAGACAAGATAATTATGGTTCACTATGCCATACTTATCAGTTTTCCTACTATTCTGTTGTTTAATGTAGTTTTTTGTCACTTTGTCTGATACTATATTAAATATATTCATCTGAACCATCCAAGATCATCCTCAGACTTCTTTGAAATAAACATGATCCCACATCAGCAAAGACATTTCCTGTCTCAGTTGAAACCAGATGTCTCTCATTCATTTTTATACTTAAGGAGGATTTAAGTGAATGTATTGAGAAGTGTTATTATTTGAAATACAATGCTCTTTAGCAACTAGAATTTTGCAATAAATGCAGCAGAAAAGACATAAAAAGACAAAAATATGCATGTCTGACAAGGCAGGAAAAGCAGTAAAACTCAGTATATTTCCTATGTGCATGTGTAATTGCAAAACACATCACAATGCAGGGGACCTAACTGTATGTTGCTTATATGAGGCATTGTAGAGGAGAAAGTTAATAAAATAATTCAACTAAAGCTGCGTGCGGCAATAATGGTGTCAAAAAAATGCATTTTCAAGAATCCTAAATGAATATTTATGCATCGTTCACCAAATAGTGACTATTTTTTTATAAAATAGTTTCATATAAGTTTTCATATATGTGTTTTGCGCTAGTTGAGTTCTGGATTGTTGGATGATGATTATTTAGCTATTTTAACAGTCTGTTATTCTGGTAAGTAGAATAGATTTAGGAGTGATAAAATTTTTCTTGACACTAAAATTAATCTTTTTTCAGCAGAAGTATCTCTTAGAAATTGTTTTCTACTAGTCTTAGATTGATATGGAAAATGAGGATGCTTCCACCACTCTTATTGAATTGCTCATTCTCTACTACCTTGTCACTGAGCATCAGGCTTTAATTACATCTACATGGATAACTCCATGCAACATTTTGGAAAAGCTGGATGGTCTGAGTGGCCTGCCCTTGGATGAATTAAATTGCTGTCCCCGAAAATAGAGACATTTCATGGTTGTTTCCCTGTGCTAAGCAAATTCCCTGTCTGCCACAGTTCTGTCGTGAGCAAAGTCATATTGATGTTAGTTGTTCACACAGTAGCTGATCTCAAGATGTCGTATAGAAGGTGAGAAATTTCCTTTCACAAAAATTGTGACAGCCATATATTGATTTTATTGGAGTATATTTAGTCTCATGTAACTATCATGTAACTGGCAATGTGAGAACCTGGATCCATTAATGATCCGACAGTTCCTAGGTACCCTTGATAACGAAGAATTTGTTAAAGATTTTATGCCATGTGGCCATATGATTTTTGAATGGGCTTAATTTCACTAGCATAAATAAGAGAAGGTTGAATTAGCAAAAAACCCATACATATGGCAAGAGGATTGAAGAACTAATAGGGGCAGCTCATCATAGCCAACTCTCTGAAAGACTGCATAATTTGTGCTAATGTCTTACTTTCAGTAAGTAACACAGAATCTGCATGGATTGAAACTCCGAGGTGAAACCAGGAAATGTGATATTTGAACTGTTTTGCTGATCCCTGTACCCTCTCAACTCTAACTGTGACATGTTTTGGGAGGTCAGAGGGTCTCTCAGGACAGGAAAACATTCACAATGAAAGATTTTAATTACCTCTGTGTGATCTGGATAAATCTTTTTTCAGAGTGTGATGCAGAGACTCAACTTTTAGCCGTCATGAGAATGAGTGCAGCAAATGTCAGCCAGTGAGGAAATGCACAGCTGGTCATGCTGATGTGCTTGCAGGTCCTGGTGCGAAGCAATGCTCTCCAAGCACTCCTTTGATTATAAGAGATTATAAGGCACATGGCTGCAGGAATGACACAAGCGAACAAAACAAAACTCAAAGAAAACAGAGCAAAACCCCCCCAAACACCATCGTAGTGTTTTTATTTCCAAAACTAGCAAATAAAAAAAAAAAACAAACAATCTTACTTAAAAGGAATTAAAACAGGCCGGAGAAAGGTATATATGAACAGATATGTACAGCTTTGTTGAAAATTATTGTGTTGAAATTTCAGAGGAAATGCACATAAAACCTTAAAAAATATTATGCCAAAAACAATGAAGAAAAAATAACATCCAATAAAATTCAAGCCATTGTGGGTAGGAAGTTACTTAAAAGGTAAAAAGACTATTCAGATAACTATATATCATTCCAGGAACTATACGTTCTCATGCAAAGAATGAGTCATTCATCATTCAAAGATTGAATGATATCCTTCCTTCCTGTGTAAGAAACTATAGAAAAATATAAAATATGGCAAATTAAAAATCAAAATGCAGTCTGATAAAAAATATTTTGGGTAAAGTCTTGTTTGAGATCAAATAAATAAATGCAACTTAATAAATAAATCCTTTGGACACAAATCATGTACATGAAGTTTCCGAGAAGCTGTTGGCTGCAAGGCCAATAGGTGACCAAATTGTAAACAATGTGTTCATAGACCACTTTCCTGAAGAAGACCAAACAAATGAATGAATGAATGAACTGACATTTATGTTTGCCATGGAGGAGCTGAAAAAGTTTATTTGGTGCAAAGAAAATCATCTTAATGAGAGATGGTTCAAAAATCTGTCCTAAGTTATCAATCAGTCCAGAAGAGAGTATGTTGCACTGTGTAGACTCTTACAGTTTTATTCTGGAGAGACACCATGACATGCAAAGGCTTTTGCTTTTCAAAACAAAAAAAAAAAAAAAAAAAAGAAGAGAAAAGAAAAGATATAATTGTGTGGAAAGTAATCGATTGAGAAAGATACCCAAGTATTTTTACACTAATCTGTGTTGACTTTGTGAGGTCAGATGATTATTTTGACCTTTGCAGAACAGATCAGAAGAGTGAACATACAGCAAGGAATTCCAGCTGGAAGGACTGGCAGCGAAGGGGGAGTGATTGAAAGGAGAGTGTTTGATTGGTATAACACAAAGGTAGAAAATATTTGACAGTTACACATCATGTTAGGGTCAAAAAAGACAAATGATAATGGTTTTAGGTGAAGGAAAACAGAAGGATGCAGTTAGTTAGAAACGTTCAAAATAAGAGACCTATGCCTTAAAGACAGCTTGCTCCAGATTTTTCAACCTTTGAAATCCTGTCGATGAAAGTCTAATAAATGATGGTTCTTACCACTGGATCCACTAACTCTCCTCTCTGACTGTTTCATTCATATATTCAAGACTTCTTTGAGAACGTAAACGTGTGAAGGATTAGTCTATATATTAAGATCTTAATATTTAAAGTACAACTAAGGTGAATATAACTATATGAATTTTATAGATGATGAGTAACATTAAACTGGAATGGAGGGGTAGGGTAAGGAGGTGTGCAGTTTAACTAGAAAAGTTAAAAAATACTCATAACCTCAGCTCCAGACTCTGGAGTTACTCTTTTCAGCAGCAGGATGAAGAAATTTGTTTCTCAAGAGCTTTTCAGAACATGCCAGCTCTGAGGTAACTTATACATTAAGCAACCTCACGACATAACCAAAGAAATGAAGGAAGATTCTGATCATTGTTTCACCTATTAATGATTACTTTCAACTACTGCAAGAGCACATTTTAATTTTTAATTGGATAGAATGAAGTTAGATTTTCTCCTTGAGCCTATTGCATGTAAGTATATGTCTTTATCTGAGCTTGTCGTTGATGGTCCTCCCTCCCCTCCTTGAGCCATTGCAGAGATCTAAGCCCTCTAGGGCATGTTACTTATTTAATTCTAAACTAGACATTTTCATTAGAGGAATCAGATATCCAAAGTTACATGGAGTTAACCTTACCCTGAGTATGAGTATCTCATACACACAAAATTTTCAAAGTCTCCCATTCTAGGGAATTGCGTATGAAGGTGAACTCGAAACTCAAATCAGGTTTTCATCCAGAGTCTTTTTTATGGAGAAGTCTTTTGAACTGGGCAAAAAATGTACTGAAATGAGCTGGACACCAGGTGCCCACCAAAGCCACCGTACCATTTCCCTCCCCAGTTGAACAGGAGAGAGAAAATATAACAAAAGATTTGTGGATGAAGATAAAGATGGGGAGATCCCTCAGCAATTAATGTCATGGGCAAAACAGGCTTGATTTGGGGAAAAAAAATCTCAATTGATTACCAATTGAATCAGAGCATGATAATAAGAAACAAGCACAGATCTTAAAAACTCGTATTCCCCACACCTCACTTCATCCAGGGCTTAACTTTACTTCTGATTTCTCTATCTCCTACTCCAAAGGGACCAGGAACAGGGATTGTGGTCAGATCACACATCATATCTGCTGCTGCTTCCTCTGCTGGGGGAGGACCCCTCACCCTCTTCCACTGCTCCAGTGTGGGGTCCCTCCCAAAGGAGACAGCCCTCCATGAACTTCCCCAGCCTGGGGCCTTCCCACAAGCAGCATTCCCTATGAACTGCTCCAGTGGGAGGACTTCTACAGGGTGCAGTCCTTCAGGAACAGGCTGCTCCAGCTGGGGAGTCCTGCCAGCAAACCTGCTCCTCTGTGGATCCTTTTTTCCAGTGGTGCTGCCGGGAGCCTGCTCCAGTGCAGGCTTCCCACATGGTTAAACCTCCTTTGGGCATCCACCTGCTCCAGCATGTCTGCCAGGCTGTTTCTCTCATGTATTTTCAGTCCTCTCTCCTGACTGCCATCGTGCTGGGGTTTTTTCCCCTTCTTAACTCTGTTACCCCAGAGGTGCTACCACCATCAGTGATCAGCTCCACCTTGGCCAGCTGCAGGCAGTCCTGGAGCTGCCCGGCATTGGCACTGTTGGACCCAGGGGAAGCATCCCACACAAGCTGCCCCCTGCTACCAAACCTGCCCATGCAAACCCAGTTCTTCTACCTCCACTACAAAGGCTGCTTGAGGAAATTTTGTAAGCAATGAAAGGGGAAAAAAAATTAATTTTCAGAATTGCATCCTCTTTTCACACAACTGCTTCCAATATTAGTGTTAGGGAAGCCCAGACCATGATTCAGATGTCTTGAGTTCAAGCACTGCTGCCTGTGGTGGTTTTCTGGTTGTATGTCTGCAGGGCTCTTCACCTTTTCTGTGAAAATGTTACTGAAACACTGTCCGCTGTGGATACACAAGTCCATTTCACCTTTCACCCCACATTTCGACTCACTTTCTTATCCAGGGGAGGTATTGTTATGTCAATGAAAATGAGATACATTTTGACCAAATTGTGTTATTCTTGCCCTCAAAAGTGGATTCATGCTGCTAAATAAAGTACCAAACCAGAGTCGGTACAAATACAGAGGCCTCTTTAGTTAAACTAAAATCTGAAAAGCACGAGTCAGCCATTGTTATTGCCTTTATGTTGTGCTTATAATTGGTTCACTGGAAGTACAAGTAATTTTTTACTGTTACCCTCATTAATTACACCCTGACTTGTTGCTGCTCCCAGGTCAGCCCTTTTATGGGGCCATGGCAGATTCTGCACTGAAACATTCATCTAGATATTTCTGATGCTCTTTGTACCTACACTTGATATTTTATATCACATGGCACAACTGCCTTATCTACAGGTCTAGTCTAATATTTAGCCATCAAGGTGGGTTCCTAAAGGAGAGATATAGTTTCAGGGAGACTACCAGTATGGATAATGGAATTTTTCAACAGGATGCCCAAATCACCAATCTATAGGACCTAAACCCACATTTTTTGGTCTTATCTTTGGAGACTGTAGTGTATTTAGAACTGGCCAGTACCTCACTAAGGTTTTAGAGCAGCTAGTATCACTGGCCAATCCACAATGGGGCCTCCTGCAACTACTGCTTTATTGAAAAGAAAGAAAATTCTCCTAAGAGTAAGTTAGTGAAATCCAGATATCTGCTTTTATTTACTTCATCCTCAGAAAGTTTGAACATTGGGTGATGAAGAAAAAATTTGTACTACACATTGGTATGGGATACACCCCTGCTTTCTTCACATTTCAAGTCAGTTCAGTGTCACAGACTCTTCCATACATTGGCTGCAAACCAGTGATAACTCATAAGGACAGAAAATGAAAACAAAACTCCCACCCTCAAAAAAGAAAGCAAGCAAAGAAATTATTTTATCTCATCTTATCTTTGGAATTTTTTTATTTATCATGAAATTCTTTAGGTTTTAAGTGTACTGTGTTTTGCATGCAATTACTCTAGAGAATATAAACACTGAAAACCATTTGCTGATTTGTTCTGAACTGTGAAATGTTTTATGCTATTTTATCAATATTTAGTAAAAAAATAAAACCAGTTTTTAAGAACTCTATATAGCAAACAATCCATGTGTGAAAGCTAATAAAAAGCTTTAATGCTTGGACTATCAGCTTCCATGGTATCACACACGCTTCTATTGTATGGAAGCCAAAACCGGAGTTTTAACTTAAGCATTAGCTCGAATGGTTATTAATCCCTTGGGTGCCATTTGGAAAGCAAGCTGGGAGGTGGAAGACAAGAACACAAGTGCAAGTATTACATATTTACGAGGCAAAACACTACTTTACTTATTAGACTTCTTTGACCTTGTACATAAAGATGGGAAAAGAATGAAATAAAAGGGATGCAGTGTGATTTGCAAGAGTTAAGTGAACAAGGAAGATCTAAAGCAAAAAACCTGCAAACACTCCACAAACCCCCCTAAATCTAAGAAAAAAATCCCCAACCAATGTTTTTTGGATTAAAAATGAGTGACTACATTGTTAAATTGCCATTTGTTTCTACAGTTCCAAAGGTAGAAATAGTTGTTATGGTGAGTCCTAGGTGTACACAGGATTCACTTATTTTCTGAACCATAAGTCAAAAAAATAACTTGGATTCAGTTTTTATTCCATTCAGCCACAGAATATTCATACATCTTGCTGTGTAATTCTGGATTTCAGAAATAACTTGCACAAAGGAAATGCAGGTGTGTATTTTAGCTTCATGGAAATAGAAGACAATATAGAATCACGTGTTACTCAAGACATTTTGAAGTTAAGTATCCAAGAGATGCATGGCAGGGCAGTACCATAAAGATCTGGGAATGCACTGGAGTTAATGTCACAGCTTTTGTAGCTGTTTTCTAGTGGTTGTCAGAGTCTCTGGTTTGTTCTTCAGCAATACAACCAGACTTACATGATCAATGCTCATGTCTTTTTCCTGTCCTCACCTCTCTTTGCAGGTGTCCAAAGTGATTTGCGATAGCAAAGACGCTTTACTTTCTCCCTTCTCTTCCCCAAAATTATCTGAAAAATTAATCTAAAAAATTTATCTTATGTTACACACAAAAAAAACCAAACAAAAACTACCCAAAGAAACCCCCTATAAAGTTATATCAGCTAAAATTTTAGCTTGCAGAGATCAGCTTGAGATTTTGGACCAGTGAAGCAGGTATACTTCTATTGACTTCTCTGTAGAAGCTGCAGCTCATTAATCTACTCGCTCCAGGTACTGACAGTTAACTCACATCTTCTCCAAATCAGTGTTTGTTGGTTTCTTTTTTTTAAATACTCTGAAACTGTTTGGGGTACAACACCTTTCCTGTTACAAAATGGACACAGTTTTTCTTTAGCCTTTTTTTTTTCTGATGTAAAAAGTTTCATTTCCTAGCTCCAAACTCTTTTTGCCAGGTGTCACAGATGTTTGACTGAGAGAATCCCGTCTTTTTAACCTCTAAATGAGTAAGAAGTTAAGCTGGATGAAAATGAGCTTTCCCTCCACTGATGTGCCAAGGGCTGAGCAACTGAACTACAGTAAGCTCCCAGGTTTAAATGCCAGTGTTTAAATAGCATCCATCACAGAGCATTATTTTGTAAAGACATTAGTGCCTTTTAGGTAAACCCAAGTAATACAGTTATTTTTAAAAAAAGCAATTCACACAGTATTTTTTTCAGGAGGCCTTCTTAATTCACCCTAAATATAGTTGTAGATCTAAAACCAAACACTATCTGAAAAATTTCAGTAAAGTCTCAGTGAAAATTTTGACAGTTAAATTTCGTATCAAGCAGCTCTGTTGCCAGGAAATGTTATCTTTTCATCAAATTGACAAGTTCTGGGTGAAATCTGTGCATTTCTGGGGTGTGACTGAAAATGTTGAACCTCCAGTTTTTCACTGAAAAATAAAAACTGTCCCAGCAGTCTCTCTGTCATCTCGTGATGAGTTGGACAAATACCATTACAACATTTACATAAGAGAAAAATGACACCTCCCAGCCTCTCTAGCTACAGGGTGTGTAACACAGCCCCCATTTTGTCTCCATATCAGATGGAAGTATTTGCACTGCTGAACAGAGGAGCTGGAGCTCAGGCAACGAATCCTGATCCTCCTGTTACCCCAAGACAAACCTGCTGTACTGTGTGCTGTGGAGAAAGCAGATTGAGCCACTCCTGCTGAGGGCTGAAGGTGGTCCCATCACCTCCTCATTTCACGGAGCTGACCTGTCGAAAGTGCATGGAACCCAAATGAGCCACCAGACACAACTATGGCAGAAGAAGGCAGCTGTGGAGATGGAGGTGGTGGTGTGAGGAGAGTCCACAAATGGTCCTTGGGCCACCTCTCTGAGTCAGGGAGTGCACCACGTCTCTTTAGGTCATCCTGGTCATCCATTCATCCATCCTGAATGGAAAGATCTTTCTATTCTCAAGGAAGAGAGCTCTCACCTGGTGACACAGTTTTTGTAGCTAAGTAGTTCTTAGTCCTTGTAAACCAACATGCTCATGATTAAGTGTGGGGAAAAATAGGGTAGTCTACACTCTTCTCATTTCAACCTAGTGTGCATTTTTATCCATGTATTTAACCCTGAATAGTAAAGGATAAGACTATTAGAAATAGCCAATGGAAAAAGAAATGATGGACAAAAAATTCTAGGGGAAAAAAGCAATGCATGTTTCATGTCAAAGACATTAAACCATACCACACACAAAAGATGTGGCAAAACACTACCAGCATTGTTCCTACAAGAGCAGAAAAATTAAGTGGTGCATATATTCAGCTACAGCCAGTGTTTTTTATTAGAACATGTGGTTCGTATAATGTCTACAAAAAATAACATCACAGAATTATAATCATTATGTAAAACATGTAGACATGGCTCTGGAAGGTTAAATATTCTGAGTGGAAATCAAATCCTTTCAGATACCAGGGGAAAAAAGCGATTTTGCATAGTCTTTCCTGAAACCTGTGATATAATGATTGTAATTTGTTCGCCACATGCAGTTTTGCATACAGAGTAAGTATATTAAAGGAATTTTGAGCCCCTTGATTTTAAGCAGAAATCCAAATTGAATGAATGAAAAGTCAGATTCTATTGCAATATTCTGATCTATTACACCTGTATATAGTTAGGGAGAATTATATAATTGAAATTAAGTGATCTGAAGAAAGGAAGAAAGGAACGGTTGGAAAGCTGCTGCATCAGAAAGCAAATTCTCAGGAGTTAATGTGTTTTTTCAGAAACAAAACAAAACAAACCTCCCAAAAGCAGAGGATACAAAGAATGAGCAATCAAGTAGGCTGTGCTGGAGCATCTGAAAAGCACCTGTGTATACTCTATTATGAGCAATTCAGTCAGAAGATCAGAAAGCAAACCCTGAAAAAACATATACAACTGTCAGAATACATTGCAACAGACAGGGAACATATTTGTTGATCATCCTTTCCAACTCAGCTGAAATTTCAAGTCACACCCACTGCCTACCGTTTATGAAGACTGAAAAATTGCGTGGAAAAATTGAAGGTGAGAACCTAAAAGAATTTGTTGGCATTAGAAGGGACACAAAGAATGTTGGTGGGACACTCCTGATTTGATGAATACCACCAAACTCGATGGGAAGGACATACCCTAAAAACAAGTCGTAGTCCCTGGCGGTAAAACAGGTAGATGATGACCTTTGAGGCCACCAAAGGAGTATTTTTATTATGAGCTCAACAGAAGATGAATAATGTGCCCCAGTAGTTTTAAGTCATCTCAGTAAAATACAGTGTATTGAACCAAAAGTTTTAAAGTATTACTTTTATGCCATGCTCATTGCCCAGGAATAAATAGCATTAGTATTCCCAGGACAGTTACGAAATACTTTCACTGCAGCATTTACTAGAGCACTGACAGAAACCCAGATGGAGACACTATCTTTCAGTCCCCTGGTCCTTATGTAGTCTTAGAAGGATGTGAATGAAATTTGTTTTCTCTCCCTTCTGCACACCTGTGAGAAGCTTGGCAGGCTCTGGATCAAAGAATAATAATGATTATTTAAAGTTAGTATGGTGTATGAGAAAAATATGAAACAACATGTTTTACTACAGATTGAGGTACCTGAAATGAGAACTTGTGCTATTTACAGGAAATCTGGGACAATCCTATTTTAAAAAGGAAAAAAAATCCTACTTTTAGGCCTGGGCTGAAGGATTGATTCAGCAAAATACTGGCACAAAGTGAAGCCTTTTACTTAGCACAGGCAAAGTAAAGCACAAGCTAAAAGTTAGATTTAGCAAAGATACTAAATCAAAACCCAAATACTCAACCCAAACTGCGCAGGAGTGACAAACCCATTGCAAGTCAGCCTAACACATTAGGCACCCTAGCACATCATCACAAATGAGCAAGGGTGTGATGTATGATCTGCTGAGAAAATGATGTTTCTCTGGCTTGTACCCACCTCTCCTTTGGGCTTGTCAGTGTTTCCCTCTTTGGATCTTCCCTGTGCATCTCCCTTTGTAATAAAACTCCCGCAAGCAAATGAGAAGAGCCTAAGAAAAAGAACGACATCAGGCAATCCAAATAGCACAGCCACCACAAAGAAAAAGGCCAGAGCTACAGTGCTGTTCCATGAGGCAAAGTAAAAATTACCCAGGAAATTTAGTAACGACAAGAACCCAGCACTCCCTTGTTCCATAGCATTCACTCTCTGTTCTTAAGTACTCTTCTGCAGAAAAATACACAACCCACTTTCTCTTTTAAGTGTTCCCTTTTATGCAGACTGCCTATTCTTAACACACTTCCAGATATTTTGGGGGTTAAACTTTGTGTATGTAGCCCTTACACTCTCCAGTTCTAGGCCATGTAGAGCAATTATTCTGTTCCTCTCTCATTGTACATATTAGCTTCAGTTTAATATGATTAGTCTGAAGAGACACTTGCAGTATTGCTGACTGGCAGAGTGGAAAATACCTTTTATGGCCTAATGCACCAATGTGTATATAACCCTTTACCCTTATGCTTCTTGTTTGTGTCTTTTTATAGTTATTTGTGTGATTATATAATTAGCTGACCTAGTTTATTATGTTTGTTCCATCATTTTCTCTTGGGTCAGAACAAGATCATAAATAACAGGGAAAGAAAGGAATCATTTATTTCCGTATACAGTGACTCAAAATTTTCCCAGTGGTAGATTTTCGAAAAGAAGTTGTTGTAGGAGAAAGTAAATTCTGATATGAGACTTAAGACTGAAATATTCTTCATCTGATGGAGAATGGGTATTTCTCCTCTTTCTTGGAAATTTTGAATTAAAAGGGAGAAAGTGATATTTTAGTCCAAAATGATACACACATTATTTCAGGCTCTGAGGAAAGCTGGAAGCTCTTAAAAACTCACGTGATGGAGGCTCTAATGTAGCAGTTAATGAAAAGCTATAGAGAATGCCACTGTTTACTAACAGTCATTTAGCTGGCTCCATTCATACCTTACAGCAAAAATAATGTAGTGGAAATTATACCATACATCTGAATATTTTTCCTTGTCAGCCAGTACTCTGTTATTTTGATTATTTGTTATTTTTGCCACTATGTATTTCTTGTGTGTCTACTCAGCATGCAGTACTAGTTTGATCTGTAGGAACTACTACACCATAAATGCCAACCATAAAGAAGAACCTTTAAAATGAACAATTAGGAAGTAATCTGTCCTTGAGGAAATTATCTCCCTAATTCTCTATTAGTGGCAGATGCTACCAACTGATCTAGAAATGTTTTCATTCCTTCAGCCTAAGCAAATCACTTTCTCATTCTGCAAGTTTTCCACTGTGTTTGAAGTCAACATTATAAAATATAGCTATTTTGGAAGCAGAAGGCCTGTAAAATGTAACACGAAATGTGAAATTCGAATTTTGCTGTATTTTCTGTATAACATTTTGCAAAATTATATGAGTGCATCCTCTGTAAGATATTTTATACCACTGAATTTTCCTCCCACAGAAAGGAAATCACATTTCACACCCTGCAGCTTTCTAGAATAATTGTTATGCAAGTGAATTGTGAACTCTTACTAAAATACTTCAGAAAGTTTATCTAAAGGTCTTTTAACAAAGCACTTAAAGGATGGGAAATACTTATGCATGAAATGCTAAATATTCACTTTAGGAATCTCTCCTGTGCAGAAAAAGTTCAGTTGCCACTTTTCTCAAAGGAAATAAATTCTTCCAGCATTAACTTGAAGCAGGAAAAAAAGTCATTCCCCCTTCCTCTCTAGATAATTTAACCAAGGTCTGGCTACAGTTCTAGCCCTACAGAGCTTTTCTTTATAAAGTGCATGCATTTATCAGGTTTTATCAAGCATAGTTCCGCTGTGGATCTAAAACTGCTGGATGTAGGTAGGCAAGTTTCTCATTCAAACATCTGTTGCCTAAAAAAGCAAATGAAATGAAATTCCTTTTGGACCTACAGGAAGCAAATGAACTTATTTTTAAAAACAGATCACAGGGCACAGGTTTCTGTGACTTCCTTGGCTGCTGCAGTACTAACCCAAGCCTCTCCTTATGTGAATACCAGCACTTAAAATCTGGGGCCTCTACCACTGCTGGAGAAAAAACACAGTTAAAGCAAAAGCAAACACAACAACCTAAAAATAACTTAAAATAACCAACCTCTGTCCCAAGCAGAAAATAAAAACAAAACCATCTTTGTCATGTTTTGTACATTATATCAAACTTTTAAAACTTTGTTTTAAAAAGACTGAATTATTGTATGAGTGAAAGGTTACCTGGGTTTAAGTATTCATGAGGAACTGCAAGAGAGATATTCTGAGTACCCCACATATTTACCTGGAGGCATCATGTGTTAGAAACATGGTTGGAGCTATAAAGCATCTGATGGAAGAACCTTCAGAAATGCACAGAAAAGCACGGAGAGGCTGGAATACACTGTTAGCCCTTTTTGCCAATATAACACTCCTGCAGAGCTACTGTGACTGCTCTGTCAGCTTGTGCTGCTCCACCTTAACAAATTGTTTGAAACCTTCTATATAATTAAGCTGTATTTTCATTTTAGAACCCTACTGTCATGCACCAACCTATTATGCTTTAGGGTTGCAATAAAATACACAAACCTATTATGCATAGTAAGAAGTAGAATGCAGGAATATAATATTACTGCCTTTCTCTCTCTTTGCTACTTTTTTTCTCTCTTCACTTACTTTTGTCTTGCTTTGTAAAGCATTTACTGTCTGTGTGCATTAAATCCATAGAAGACTAATGAATAAATAATAGTTATATATAGACTTCATTTCCATTTGACATCAGTTTGTAAGTTTATTCACAGTAAATATAAAGTTTCAGTGTAGTTTAAGAGGTATACCAGTGATGAGATAGCAAAGAATACCATTTCCATCGCCCGTATGTAAACAATAAGTTCTTGTTGCATTCAAGATGCATTCCAAAAGCTTATCTTGCCCTCCATCTCCCAATGGTTGTCCTGCCAGAAGCCACTGATGAATGTAGGAGCTTTCAGATTTGGAACATGGTAAATTTTTCATCACTTCATACTTCTTTTAGAAGGGGGTGTGTTTAAAAAAAAAGACAAGGGAAATGTAAATAAGATTCTTGACTAAATTCAGAATGGATTTTGTCCTGCCAGTATTTAGCACTTATTCCCTGACCTCTTTTGAAAGTGTCTATTGTAACCCATAATCCTTGGAGAATGCAACAATTCAACTCTGCTTTAGGAATGAAGACCAAGATCTTGTTGTAGGCACCAACATCTGTTCCTGCTGTGAAGGTAACATCGTTCAGCAATTGCAGGCATTTAGCAGCTGTTACAGTTCATCTACAGTTACCATGGCTTCTCCATGCCCTCCCAACCTTAGGAAAAAGGGAAGTGGTTTTGGTATAATTTGCTTTTTCTAATGTTTTTCAGCCTCTGAGGAACACGCAAACATGTCTGATAAATAATCCTTAAGAAACCAATGGCTTTAAATTCCATGGCTATAAGTCATGATGTACCTGTAAGTCTTCGTGTGACTCATATCAAACTCAGGAATTAATTAATCCAGCAATACACTTCAAACAAACTTAATCTTTCCTGCTACAAACCAAAGAAGTTGTACCAGACTTCAGGCATCTCGTATCTAATTTGATTGCTGCCAAGCAATAAACACTTCAAATTTTTTCAAAAAAACCAAACTTCTATTTACACCCTTTTCAAAGAATGATTTAATTTTTGGTTTTTGAGTTTTTTTTCCTTCAGATTGCTCTCTGGCTATTGAAATTTGGACAAAAGGAAGTGCAAAGGTCTTCTCCATCTCTTTTCACTTTATGGCTAACCATGGCTACAACGGGGCTAGAATGTAATTTTGTTAATAGCAATGTATTCCACTATGTAAAAAAGTGTCACTGAAAAAAATCAAATTTCAAATGCTCTTTCAAAGTTCTCCTATCTTCACTAGTTATCTGAACAATTTTACTGTCACAGATTCAGCTGCCTGATCATGCTAGCATGTCTGTAGTTATCAATTTAAATTTTTAGAGCATTTATCAAAGAGAGACTTCTGGAGCTACTACTTTAATACTTCCCAATAAAAATAGAAACCTAAGAATGAAAAATTCTAAAATAAGTATATCTTTCATTGAGCCTCTTAGATTGTGATTCTACTGGCAGATGATATTTCATATTATCATGCTGTAGTGCAATTGATGCTAACAAGACTGGTTTAGGAAAGCAAATTAAAGAAGACAAAAGGAATTGAGAAAATGCATCTAAGGAGCTGGGAGTTCATAATCTTCTCTTTCAGAAGCTACTGTTATTGACAGCTTTGCCAGTCATTCCCTTAGCAGTGTGTTGGAAAGAAACCCTTTGCAAACCTAGGGCAAATCTGCATTGATCCCTGAGACACCTGTAAGGTAGGCTGGGTGCAAGGGGAGAGGAAGGGGGAGTGGATGGAGGATGGTAGGCAGAACCTAAGTGCTAAGCACAGAGCAAGTTTTCATGGATGAAGTGATCTCTCTTGTACATTCAGTGTACATGTCTGATGTATAAACAGCAGGTTTTTATGCTACAGAAGTCTTTTAAGTTTTCCCAAGAGTTATTAACATTGGTAAACAGCAAATCCCTTTATTGGCTGTTTACTTGCCCTCAGCATCATCATATATACTTTCCCTGGTAAATATTAGAAGACATGCTGGTATCAGACCCTGTGGAAGCTTTTTACACTAGGATTTCTAAATACTGAAATATTTTAGTTTTACCAATCTGGATTTTTTCCCCTCCTTCCTGTAGTTATTGGCCCATGTTTTCTCAGAAGGGTTTTCTGCATTACAGACCTTGTAGCTTATATGAACGAGCAAATGCTAAACATAAAATTCAGTGATTGGTGAACTAGGGTCCTGAAACTCATGGAAAGTACTTAGATTCAAACAAAGTAGTGTTTCAGATGAATGGCATGGCATCTCCCGAAAAGTGAGAATGATTGGTTGAAATATGCTATCTTCTACACTGGACACATGCACGAAGAAAATGATAAAATAAGGCTGTGAATTATAGAATGGGGAGTCCTGAGAGCCACTGAATTACAGATAGAATCTTAATCCCACCTGAACAAGTGAAAAGTAAAATTTAGCTTTACCCCCTTTTTCAATCTGTGCTTCATTTCCTTTTGTTTCCTTTACAGAAGGATACACCAGCTAGAAGTGT
This sequence comes from Vireo altiloquus, assembly GCA_013396875.1. NCBI lineage: Eukaryota > Metazoa > Chordata > Aves > Passeriformes > Vireonidae > Vireo > Vireo altiloquus. The sequence continues at coordinate 729,568 of VZRF01015230.1, read as the reverse complement.
TCCCTTAGAATCAGAAAAATTACTTGATTCAGAGGCTTTTTAAAATTGTTAAGGACAAAAATTCACCTTAAACCACTCTCACTGTAGCACATTTAGTTAAGATTTTTTAGTCTTTCTTTAATTGTGGGATCCCATATAGCCAAAGTCTTTAATGCACTGGGGTTAAATAGCAGATTTTTCTGCTTTAGCCTGGGCTTTGGGATCCCAGTACATTGTGAAGAAAGCATAATTACAAAATATGTTAAGGTGGTTTTTTTTACAACTTCAACCAGTAGAAAATATAACTTCATGTAACCTTCTTAAAACAAATTACTGTTTAAAATCAGCAATATCTATATTAAGGAACAAGTTAAAATTGAATTTAAAATCATCTGTACATTTATCTAAGTTACCTACATGGTTAGTTAAGTTCATTCTGTCTAAGACTCTAAGGTGTGGGATTTGATTTTTAGTTTCTCTCCTCTCCATGGCACTGTTGACATTTCCCTTCAACAACGTGATATCACCAAGAAAGTATGTGGTGAATTGAGCTTTTCTGGAGTTGTGACCTCTGGATCAGTCTGGGAGGTGAAGCACTCTTGAGAGCTATCAAACATACCCAAGGATAGACAAAACCTGCTCATCAGAAATTAATGGTTCCTGCACGTTCGTCTTAGGCTGCATTTTTTAACAGTGACAGCTGCATCTGCCCTACAGATGCATTAGTGCAGTACCAACTACCCACTCAAGAAAAATTCTGGGTTTTCTAGGAGTAGTTTCAGAACTTTTATCCCATCTTGTTTATGAGTAAGGTAGTGACTCGCTAAGCTTTTCTATGAAAAATCAATTTGATGTGTAATGCTTTCCACATTTCATTCCAATATTTTTAGAGGAAAGCTTCATGAGACTCTGATGCATTATTTGGCTGTCTTACATCTTATTAATATTATTACTACAGCAGTTTTAGCAGGAAGAGTTCATAGAAAATTCCCTATCAACTACTTTTAAAGCATAAGGAAAACAAACTAATGGTGGGAGACAAATTGGGCTAAAATCTTTCAGATCTGGGACACCGGATCAAAGGCAGATTGCAGGAAACTGCTGTTCCCCAGAGGGGCAGCCAAGGACTAAGAAAGTTAGAGGTGTGTGAAAAAGTTTGACTATTTAATTGTACACCTGAACTCCCTTAAAAGCTCTCATCTCAACAGTGTAGGGAAAAAAAAATAAATTAGATGTATTGTTGCTGTGTTTGATCAAATAATGAATGCAATCATCTTGCAGCAATGGCCATTGCACAGTTTTTACATTTCCCTGAGCTCCTCCCCACTCACCTTCCAGATCCCTTGCTGGAAGTCGAGTCTGGAGTTGGCTGGCTGCTCAGGGACTATGAGCGCAGGGTGAGGTTATGCCAGCATGTAGTCAGGTTCCAGAAACACCCTGTTCTGTGTCTTTTAAATAGTGTTTTACAACTTGGCTGGTTTGACTCAGGGGATTAAGCTGCATGCAGATAACTTGAGCTAATTCTGCAGGGAAGACGTGTGCTAAGCAGACTCTTTGAAATGAGATGTGCCACTCTTTAGTAAGTAAGAACAAAAAGGCTGGTGGAGATGAGCCAAAGGAGCCACAGTTACCTCTGCACCTGCAAAGGTTGTGAGCAGCTGAGTAGACACAGCACTTCTAGAATTTCATTTGGATGTCACCCTGCCACATAAACCACCCCCAAAAAATGCAGTGACATGCTTTGCAAGAATCTCATCAGCAGACATGCAGTCAATACAGATGCAGTCAACCAAAGGGTTAGAATTGACCCTGGGTAGAAATAAAGTGTGTGTGGATGTCCAGGAATGCAGATGTGTGACTGATATAAACTTACCTCTTGCACAGTGTATTTATTTTCTGCATAACCCTCTTCAGCTGAAGAATTTAGTTTTCTGCACTGTAAAGACACACTGTACAGGTGTTTTTCTTCACTGGGGTAATTAGCTCTGGCAATACTATTAGGCTTTAAAGAAGTATATGGAAGTGAATAGGGAGGAGAGTTTTTGAGGATGGGTACCATGCTGCCTGAGGTGTGATGAATGGGTTTTTTGTGTGGGGAGAGAAAACCATCTGATTCATCCCTTCCTGTTCAGGAGACATACCCAGCATTGTAAGAATCCCTAAGTGCTTGTCTTGTCCAGGCTCTGCTGCCTATTGCTACACCTACTTCTGTTGGCAGCCTATTGTATTCTCAAATAATGCTGTGCACTGAAAGGTTCTTCCTGATTTTCAGTACCCAATAGTCATGGACAAACAGGCTCAGTTAAGCAAGAACTGCCCGGGAGCCTCGGTCCTCTTTAGATTGCAGGGCAAAGTCTTTCGGGTTTATTGAAGATTTAGGGAGCTCTCACCTTTGTTTATGTTCCCTGTTCTTTGTGCCACTCCTGCTGGGGTGTGCAGATGAATGGGCTGCCTATGACTCGTGGCATATACAACATTTATCATAAGATGGGAAGATGGTCCTGATATGAAGATCTCTGAAAGACACTCTCAGTTCTTTGGTTCTGCCTCTGCAGCCTGCTGACTTTTCTAAAACTGTGTTGATGGGACTAATATGAACTTCTATGATCTGACAGTACATAGGATTGCAGCAACACAAACTATTCCCATGGAAGCAAGTTCTAAGAAGGCCAAGAGAACTACTAATATTAAGTAATTGCATTGCACTGAATCTCTCTTTCTAGGACTGATTTATTGCACATATAAAAATATTATGATCTTTCCTCCCATTATTTCAAAGCAAAATGCTTAAAGGCCTAATAAAATCAGTATTTAGCACACTTTTTATTTTGTAGTTCAAACCTTCAAGCTTGGCATAAAAACATAACCTCCAGGGAGTGAAAATAGCCTTACCCAGCAGCTTCAAATACAATTATCTGAGTCATTCTTTCTTTTATTCCTTGCAAAATACCAAACTGAGGTAAAACTTCTTTTGGCTGATAGACAAAAGGAAATTACAGCTGTCTGGAGTTCAAAAGAGTTGCAATAAAACTTGAGTTATGACAAAAATATATTGTTTGTTATTAAACTCTCAACAGTTCACAAATTACACAACTTTCTCTGCATGTTTGATACTGATTATTTTTCCTAGACACGTGTATTTCTGCAATGTAAGGTGCATTTCTCTATCTCTGCGTACAAAATTGTTTTATTCTCATCTCCTTATACACTTCCATTGTGACTTTTTGTGAGACTACCAATTTACAGTAGATGAGAATTGGGTCCATTGAAATTATTAGCTAGGGCAGTGGACAATGTTAAATAAAACTATTCATGTGCTCATGTGTAGTCACCCCATTTGTTAATAATTTTCTGGCTGAATTGTGGAAAAAAGTCACTCCATAAGCAGAATATACTTTGCCACTACCCTGGGTAAAACGTAGATGAAGAATATTTAAGCAACTACCTACAAAGGATGAAGAAAGGATTTGCTGATGATACTGCAATATTTGTTTTTAATTGAACAAGTGCACTGGAGTTTCGCTTTTGAGTAGGATCTCAAGATTAACAGGTTGCTGTTCACATTTCATGTAAGGATATGTTGGCAATTGTGTTCACTCCAAAAACCTCTTTTATGTTTTAAATTATTCTTTATGGCCTTTAAACAGGTGGATTAAGGGGACCTAATTCCTTGTACTTTGAACTTAGGTCTTCATCATATTTTCAGTTGTTTATAAATGGTGGAGGCTGTCCAAGCCCCTGGCACTGGTGCAGTTACTCCAGCAATTGCTGTGCCCTTGTGGGGCTGAGGGCTGTGGAAACCACAGTGCCAGATCAGGCCACTAACCCAGCAAACTCAGGATGCACTGTCCCACCTAACAATACTGGGTTTTACAAGCAAATTTTCAATCATCAAACAGCTATTTAACTATGTGCCCAGAGGGTAAGTAGCTTTCTCTTGCCACTTCAATATCTGCATGAGAGTCTGATACCTAAAATTTTGAACTTAGAGCTCAGAATGCTTTAATTAGCTGTTAGAGCACACTCTATGCTTCAGATTCAAATACATGTTGTGCTAATTGGCTCCTCACAGCGGGAAAACAGTATTTAGCTTAAAGCATGTCCACTAAATGTTACTCTCTTTTGATTTTATTGGCTTTCCCTTTATCTTTTTGTAGTTTTGTAAGAGTACTGCATTGTGCTCTGCTGACTACTGTAAGCATAGTCTCTGTGTCACTCACATGTGTCACCTCCTACAACGTTGTCTTTTTCCTGGCCATTTGTCTTTCCCTGAAGGAATGGTCCCAGTCTTTGGAGTTTTTTTTGAAAGTGGTTTCTTATCCCATTGCTTGGATCGGTGGTCACCCTCATGTCCCTCATCACCCACCTGTGAGCTCGTGGGTTTCTGCCATGTACATCCATGTGTTGGTTGGCCTGAACAAAATACAGTACACAAGATGAGAACATTACTGAATAATGACTTCACTCCTTCCCATTCCTGTATCTCAGTCTACTCTTAGCTAAAAGATAATAATAACAACAAAAAAATCTTTGCTGCCACTTAAACCTAATTCAAAGCCTCTCAACTTTCTTCCCACCAAAGTTTTACATTTTAAAAGAAAATATTTTGTGTTTTCACCAGAGAAACCAATGTTTGGTGGTTTTTTTGCTTTCAGCCCCTTTCTGGATGACTTTCTAATTAAAATAAATTGCTCTAGTTTGAATTTAACATTATTGTTTTGATCTTAAACTAATATTTATGACTTTATTGAATGTGTATTTTACAAATATATTATTTAAAACTGTGTAAAAACATTTATTTTTAAAATTTCTCTGTTTCTTTCTCACAGGCAATCCTGTTTTGGTGGAGGTTTTCAATAATTTAAATTATTTTTTCCCCCTCTTTTTTTTTTTTTTTTTTAATTTCCAGTCCATGATAAGTCTTTGCATTTCACCCTTATGGCTTTGCATTCTCAGCGTAAAAGAAACCAAAATTTCATGGCCTATTTGTAGGGGTTTTTTTGGTAAAAGAAAAGAAACTAGGTATATTGCAAAATTAGGCATTGTTAGCTCACTTCCACCTCACTTTAACGGGAAATAAATAACAAGGGATACCAGTATTCACTTAACCCTGAAACACTGTCTTGAGACACTCATTCCAGTGATCTTACCAGAACATCTAATACACCCCTCAGTGCTAAAAATATCTTCTTACTCTCATTGATACCAATAAATCTTTGATTGTGATATAGATTACACAAACACACATACATAAGATACTTAGCTCTGGGGCATGTTGTGAAAAATTATGATTTTGATTTAAATGAGTTGTTGCTTTACTCATGTGCTAGAATACAGATATCAACATCCAAGAGGTTTCTTTGTGACTAAGGGTTGTCAAAGCTGATGTCCTGCCTCAGTGTGAGTACAGCCTAAAGAAAGTCAAAACACCTATAAGTTATTTGACCAACTGTACAGATCTGCTTTATTATTTTAAAAAATTAGTCCTTGATCCCAGCAGCAAAAGTTGATTTTTATGAAGCATGAGAGCTGAGTACTTTTATCTTAGCACACATGAGACTGTAATTATTAGATAAAACAGTACTTCCTATGACTCTTTCCAGTAGACTGCAACTAAGCCATCCTGTTTCAACTCATCTTTTAGAATATTTCTATCAAGCTGGTGGCCTGGTCTGCCCAACATGGCTGTGACTTCATAAATATGTAACTTTTGAGCAGTTTCTGCATGAAATATTGTTTAGATGCAGAGACATGCTGGGAGTTTTAAAACTGCTTGCTGTTTCTCAGCATCTTCTCTTATTTTGTGGTGCTCCAAAACTGTGCCTGCAGACACATGTGAACTTCAGTGAGATCTCTGCTATTGGGACCATGATCTCCAGTCCAGCTTGGTCCATAGGGAGCAGCCTCCTGAAGTGGTTGGAGAGATCTCAGAGCTACTCCAGCACCACTGGTGGTGTGAGCTCCACACATTCAGCCTTTACGTGACCTTCAACGATTCAGTGAGACTTTTCCAAAGCCAAAAATCCAGTTCGTCTTAGATGGTGCAAAATTTTATGCCTGGCACTACACTTGGCCACCTATAGCTTTCCAGTTCCAAAGTACAGATAATCTCTCTTCATCTCTGTTGACTGCAAGCCACCATGAGCACTCAGCTCAAACCTCAGGCTTACACTTTCTTGGTATGGAGCAACTTGCTTGAACCACCAGGCCACCAGGTCCCTACACAGCTGTGTAGAAATAAAACACTAGTGTGCAAGGAGGGGTATTTATTTCAAAATATATTGCCCTAAATATAACTTGATTTGATAGAATAAATAATGCTGGGATAAACAAAAAAGGTGGAAAAATGAGTGTACCAGGGACACAGAATGCTGGAGACATAAATTTTCCATGAACACAACTCTTCAAAAATAGAGCAATATTATAAAAGGTTTCCTGCCCAAACTAGGGAAGCCGCTGTCTGCAGGCAGTGTTCAGCAGGCTGCCTGACAGAAATACATTACTATTTCCATGAGTGTGCTTCTACTAAAGATTAAATGTAAGAATTTTAAAACGTCATTAAATGCTAAGTTATTTTTTACTTTTAATGAGCTTGTTGTAGCCTCAGAGCGGAGAGAGGACATTCTTGCTAGACTTCCTCATTATATTTTCAGTAATAGCTGATATTCCCAGTGCAATTTTCCCTCTGAAAACTCCTCCCAAGTCGCTTGGTTCATGATACTATTGGAAAAGGAAGACATTAGAATGCGTAAATCAGTGTCTAATCATGGCTAAACCTAATGTTAGCACAATTGAGCTGGCAGCCACAACAGATGCGTCTGGATTTGAATTAAATATTTCAAGGGGCTTTATTTGGCATGTATAGCATGATAGAAACTCACATATTAAGCATCCAGATAGCTGGGGAGAAGCTGTATGTGTTTGATTCACTGACTCAAACACAGCCTTTTTTATATATATAAAAAGAGAATTAAAGAATTGTTGCTCTAGAATTGCTTATTTTGTAACTAACTCTTTGCCTGAGGTCTGCATATTTCCAAAACACAGCAAGTGACCAGGAACTCCAAGTTTAATTAGAAAAATTAGTTGTTAGCAACAGTGAGGCTACTCAGGACTCAAGCTCCATATATAGGTATTTGTATTTAAAAATATTTTGAGTGGCCTGTGATTCTTACTATGATTAATAAATTGTGAATGCACTTCAGACCACAAATAAAATAAGACCCTTTCTCTTTGGAAAAAGCCAAGATCTACCGGACATAGAAACAACACTTTGAATAAAACAAAATGGAAGCTAAATTATGCCTTTCATATTAAGAGTTTTCAACATGATGATGAAAAAGCTTTGTGCTGGTGAGCAGGGAGGAAATTCAGGAAAATTAGAAGAAGAATTGGGAAAAATCAGAAAGCCTTTATTAGTTATCAGAAAATTCCTGCTTTGGTTTAATGGCTGAACACTCTAAGGGGAATACATGTACCAATCCCTTTTCTAGTCCCTGCAATGTCCTCTACTGTAATTAGTTCCCTTTATATCTAACAGAGTCTGAAAGGCAGATCCAAAATGGAGCTCAGGGTCTTGTATCTGAGCCATGCTATATGCTGCTGGAAAACAAAATGAAACAAACCCACAGCATGAGAAAATTTAACTCAAATGAACAACTCTCTTTTGATTGTTTTTTAAAATCTTTGTCATTACATGAATCATCTTTTTGTTTCATATAATGTAATTTGTTACACATAAACAAAATCCTCTGAACAGTGCTGTCTTTAGCAGAGAACAGACAATGATAATGAGGCAGAAAATTATGTGAGCACCCAAAATATTGATTCATTGCCTAAGCTGTCTTTTAAACTGCTTATGTAAGTAGTGGGTAGTCTGTAGCCAAATGCTCCACATGCCCCATCAGAGCTAAGGAGGGCACTTTTCTTGCTCTGAGTTTTCCAAGATCTTAATACAACAAAAATTCAGAAGCTGGTTCTTAAGAAAGCCCCAAGTGCCTGGAATGATTCTCACAATTCTTCCTGTGTGATGATTTGGCAAATCTGTCCTTTTATAATCCAGGGTTGCGGCTGATACTACAAATCAATGCAAAAGAAATATAATGAACTTTCTTAAAGGATATGAATTCATTGTTCTTTGACAACTTTTGGGTTAAAAATCAATTGTAAAACCTTAGTAACTGAAAAAAACCAGATCAGGCAAGCTGAAGCCTACAAAAAGGTTTCTTGAAAAGCCTTTCTGCAGGGTGTGGTGGCTTGGGAGCGGCAAATTCCCAGACACAGCAAAATGAAGCCATATGTGAGTTAGGTGAAATATAAACCTGGAAAGACACAGTGTCAGCTCTGAGGCAGAGAAAGAATTAGGTGGTTATGCTTTCACAGGGAAATCTGAAGCTTGGATTTACATTTAAGGAGAGGTAAAGTTAGATGAAATAGCTGACCTAAGGAGTTTCGCAGTTTTGAAGAGAAGTCCCGAGACTCAGGAGAAAGACCCTGGGAGACAGAGCACTCTTGGTGCAATAGGAAGAAGACCTCTAGAAAATTGTGGATAGGGGCATGTTTAAGAAGGAGCAAGACCCAGCTCAACTTCCAAGAATTTGGAGACCATGTGTCTTTGAGCATCCTGGTGTGGTAACCTAGAAAAAGATTTCTTTTAGGCATTTTCTGCCTGACCAATTCTTGCAGCACCAAGTCCGTCAGAATTGTTCTCAGGTTGAGAAAAATGTAAATATAACAGTTGTTTTGATAATGCGTTCTCCTTGGCCAACGAGAATTTTTCTATTTTTGGATGTGTTTTCATAGTTTATGTTGTACACACACAGAGACTGTTCGTTCAGACAGACACATGGATGCTCTCGAGCTAAGAGGCTGGAGAGAGAAAAACTTGATTTCCCTTTTGATAATATTTTGATGATAAAGCCTTCTGATTTCTGAAAAATCTATGAGCCAACAGAGTCTTTTTTGTGGAAAGGGCCCAGGAAACAGGGCCTCATCATTTCTACATCCTGGAGCTTGGGAGTCAGGCACAGATAGGGGCTTCACTTGTGGAGGAGACAGGCAGCAGTACCACGCTCAGGGCTGGAGGATGGCATCCATCCTGTCGGGATTGTGGGGGTCTGATGCCGGGCAAATCCTGAAGAAACAGACCCACAGGCACAATAGTGAAGGTTGAAGGTACAACCATGGTCTAAGCAGTTCCAGCTGTGCGAATGTGATACCAGGATGGCCACCAGACACACTGGTCACACGTGAATGTGACACCGAGGATGGCCTCAGCCCTTGCTCTTACATCCATGGGAATGATGTTCAAATGCACAGCTGAGAGGGCAACTACAAGCATACTGTAACAGCAGGTAAATTCAGAGTAACCATATGGCAACTGTCTCTATGCAAGTCACATTTTCCACACTGCTGGAGATTTTAGATGTGAGACTCCCACTGACTCTAAAAGAGAAATAAATGGATCTTGTTTTGTTTTCTGCAAACACTGCATTTTCCACAGCCATTTCACTTGACAGGCCAGTGGCCTCCCTCAGGTATGTATCTCTTACAAAGACAGGTGATTTTCTGCAAATGGGACTGTAAGACATGAATGGGTATAAAGCAGACCCTTGCCTTTTGCAGCAACAGGTGTCACTAGAGGTCTAGTTGATGCACCCTTTTTAGGTCCTCAAGTAGTTTTAATGAGCATGATTAGATCCTATAATTTATAAGAGCTGCTGAACTGTGCAAGTCTGTATGAAAAAGAATTCTGGGGTGTTTGCATTGAGTAGCCTCCTAGGAAAAATATTATTTGAAGTAATTTACAGGGTGGGCTATTGTGCTTAGAAGAGGGTATGAGGAAGTGAATATTCCTGATTTGGAGAAATGAACAATAACACTAATTTCAGTAGACCAGTAGGCTTCAGAAAGAGCTATGATAATTTAGAACAAGGTTTTCTTTTAATGCTCTATTCTTCTAATACCTTGCTAGTCACCATGCTGATATTGAGCACGATAGAATATATCATACCCTACAAGGTACATCTCCATGCATAGCCTCATCCAATTTTGTGGGAGTCTGCCTGGGTGTCAGGATCCTCTTGTAGCTTGAATGACAGCAATAGTTTATATATGGTACATATGTATTGAGATAAGCTGATTTAATATTTCACACCTTGTAGTTTACATGGAAAATTTGGCATCTTTTTCTTCTCGCCTAATATTTGTGGAAAGATTGTAATTATGTCTCACCCAGATGATCAGGTACCCTTTCTGCACGTAGCCCAGTGGACTTAACCAGAGCGGTGTTGATTAATTGCGTACAACAAGATGAGAGACTACCACTGTATAATTGCTGCTCCCCAAGGCTCACATCCAGATCCCAGCAGCTCTCTTCCCAGTTTATCTAGCTGTAGTTGAAACTAAGCTTGCATTGAGCACCCATGGGGAAAACTTTGAGCATTTAAAAAATATGGATGGCAATGAATTTGTTAGAATAAACTAGCATTGAGAATCAGCACAAAGATGATGTCAGCATGACAGAGGGAACTCATCACAGTCACTCTGTGTGTGTGTGTGTTCACACAAATTTGTCCCATTGCATCCATACAGCTTCAGGTAAAGACCTTTTAGCTGATTTACAGCTAAATTAGGTTTTATATTTAACATTTGAGTGTAAGACTGCCCTTCCCTGAAATACCTTTCCCATTTCACGTTTTTATTTCAGAAGATACCTTCTCCTTTTTTGGCTGAATGGAAGACCTCTGTCCTAAGAAAAAAGTGGTGCTGTAAGGGAGAAGAATGGGTCTGCCAATATACTGATCCTTGAGGAAACTTGGAAAACATACACTTGATAACACCGTAATTTAGTTTTTGTAAGACTGACATATGTGAGGATTCTCAGGAGAACAGCAAGGGGAGTAGTTTTTTTCTTCAGGAATTCAGAAATTAAACTGAAAGGGCAGACTACTTAGTAACACATCCTGTTGAGCAAAATGCCTTAGAGTGTTGACAGATTGTCAGTACTAAGTTTTGCAACATTTGACTGAATTTTGCAGTGAGTTTATTAAAGTGATTTAGTACAGTGCAAGCAAGTGCAATATGTGTTCCACCCATTTTGATTAAAACAAGGCAGAACACTGGAAAGATGCCAGGAAAAAAATTTAGTAATCCATTCATATCTTTTGAGAAATTTTCTACAAATACTTGCCTGCTTCATGAATGATGGGACATGCTGAGAACAAAAAAGTAAATAGTAATTGAGCAGGCAGCATTAAAAATTCTCCTTGTTTGTATTTAGGATTTCACAGTACGAGTATGTGGGAATAGCTGCTAACAAATATTCCCCTTGGGAGCTAGATACAGCGTTGTTGTATTAGGTCAGCTAAGCAGGGAGGCTGTTGTATGTCCATGTAAGGGTCTAACAGGGCAAGAAATGGCAGTGCCCTTCTTTGCCAAATCAACTCGGCTAACTTCAGCAAAGATTGCAACATAATGGCATGAAAAATCCCCTCCAGCTGTACCAGTAAATAACAAAATGGAAAATGAAACACTGTTAACAGCAACCTGATTGTGTTTCAGCTAACTGGATGATATACCGGGTAGAGGTTAGAGGCTTTGTCAGTAGTTCAGTTAGCAGACCTGATGCATGAGCATCCGCTGGAATCACCAAGGCTAAAGTGGGCCTGTTGCAAAGAATGAGCAGTTAAGAGACAGTGTTCAGGCTGCAGCTATATGACAAGTGGCTTCTTAGAGCTAAATCACATACTATTAGTGCTGACCTCCAATCTTTTGCCTTGTCAGCTGCTGGCAGAGTATCTTGATCTCATTCTACCTATCTCTGACAAACACCCCAGCTTCCTACCCTTATTTTCCTTTGGCAACCCATTTAAACTTTGATATGTCAATAGAATATTTTTTCATTGAGTGCTTATGAGAGATGAAAGCAGGTTTTTAGCTGAGCAAACAGTGCCCCACTTGGTTCTAAAGATTTCTCTATATTGATGTTCTTGCCATTCTGACAAGAAGAAATATCATCCTGTGAGGATTTTGACACATATTTCACTCTGTATACTTCTGGTTGTTATCCATTTAAGATGTACGAAAGCCTATTGAAAGGATGTTTTTATTAAGTGTAGAAAATATCATCCTTCTGTAATATCACTGTGGGTTGCAACACAATCAGGATTTGGATTTGTTTTTGTTATGGCTTTACACTATCGCTGGTTGGAGGGAAGATTTTATGAAACTGTCAGCATCCAAAACTGTCAGGGGAGCCAGGCTGAGGATCTAACAACACACATATATTCAAACAGGGTGCTTCAGAGGCAGAATAGCTGGCTCGTGCAACATACTGACAAAACACAGTTGCTAAGCCTGTCTTAATGGCCTGGGAAAAACTGTGGGTTTTGGGGGAAAATGTGAAAGTGGCAAATGCTTAGCACTGGGGCCCATGTAGAACTAGTTCAGACTAGGGGCAGATCCAAGCTAAGAAGCACTGATGGAAAGTAGACCTATTTTTTTGGGGTACTGTACTGTATTAACACAGTTATACTGTTTCACTAAACCAGTACCACTACATCAGTGATCATTGGGACATTTATTTACCAGCAAGGGCATAGAGCCATCCTGGGTCTATTTAGGTAGTATATACCTGCCAGAGAGGCTTTTTAATAATTCCTCAAGGCATAGTCCACTGCTTATTTCCGCATGTGTGAGATGATAAGCCTATTCATAGCACATTGGTTTGTCTGGGACAGATCTCCTGTAGATCTCCTTGTCTTTCTTATTTACTTCCCTATAACAACAGCAACATAAAGTCACACAGCAGTGTGCTTGTTCTGCGGACAGTATTTTGAACAAAGTTACAGCACGTGTGTTTGAGCTGCTTGTTTGTCAAGTTGTGTCTCACCAAGAGGTTTGTCTAATATCCTTCCTTTGACAGCATTTTACTGTCTGACCTTAGGCAAATCACCAGATCCTCCATTGATGAGTTTACCTCACCATTCTTGACACCTGAGATTTGGTAAAGAGCTCTTCAGAAGTGAAAGCACTTACTGGTATTAACTGGCATGTGTACACCAGTGAGAAATGTGTATAATGGCCTAGCTATGGCTAGATTCCATAATCTTTATTCGTCCTAATTAGCCCCTAAATTGGAATGGTCCATTGTTTCCAGTACTCCAAAAGGCTGATAGAATATGTGAATTTATATTGGAAATAGGCATTTTAAGAAACCTAAATATAATTGTGAAAGACAATGAAGTTCATATCCCAAGCCACTTATTACAAGCCTGCAAATGCAGTAATGTTTATACAGTGATGTGTAAATGCAATAAAGGTGTTAGAGTTGAAAATACCATACATCTCTAAAGCATAGGCAAAATATGGAGTTTGTATCATTTTGAACATGAGATTTGGAGATCATATGCTATATTTTACTCTATAGAGTGACTTTCCTTACTTTTTCCCTTCTCACGCATAATATTCTATGTACTTTTTTTCTAAACATAGGGTGTTGGACTCCAGACATAACTGTAAAAATCTGTCAGTTCAGTTCAAGTCAGATAATGCCCTTAGCTACCTTTATATTCCAGTATGTCACAAATGACCGCTCATTTCTTGACAGAGGTGTCTGAATCAGAATACGCCCAGCTTCCTGCTGGTAGCAATTAAAATTATCCACCACCCATGGGTAGATTTGAATTAAAGTATCAGCAGAAAAAAGACTCTTGTAGCCAGCCAGGTCACGCATCAATAGTAAGGTATAAGCAAAAGGTGGCACTAGAAGGTGAACTGCATGCTACAAAAGAGTGAATGAGGAGAAAGGAAAAGAATTCTAACCTCAATGCCACTTGAATAATGTAGAAATACTGCCACTGACATAAAAACAGGCTAGTGCAATGCAGGGAGAAAAGTGACACAGATGGTAATGATGGCTGTAACATCTGGGAAAAGACATGGAAGGGCCAGATAAAGCATTGGGGATGCAAGCAAGGTAATTCCTAATTCTGAGAACAGCAAGGATCCTCCAAGTAGTGGTGGAGACACCATTTTCCGCTGACACAGGTTTCAAGACAGGACATATCTAAAGGTCCCGTGCTGCCTTTAGCTGATTTCAGTAAGTTTCATGAGAGAACATAATGGCAAATGGTTATAAATGGTCATGAAAATATATTTTTTAATATTCTGTTACAAATCAGTGTTTAGACATGACAGGAACAGAAGATGAGCAATTCATATCAGTCCAGCTTTTGAGGTTTCCAGACTGATTTGTGTTCCCTCAACTGGTCATGCAGCACTTTCTCTCTGCCTGCAGAGAATGGGGTTGGAGAGGCTTCGCCTCATGCTGGATTATCCTAAAGACAGATCACAGAATTATATCATAGGATCATATGGTTTGGTTTGGAAGAGACCTAAAAGACCATTTAGTTCCAACCCCTCTGTTGTGGACAGGGACACATTTCACTAGACCAGATTGCTCAGAACCCCATCCAACAAGTAATTTTACTTGCCTGTTGCTGCAATCCCTAAACAAGCACTGGTATTACAACATGGGCTTATCCTGTGGAAGAGCATGAGGACTGTGCTCTGCCAATGCAAGGTTTTCCTATTTCTACCTCTCCAAAGCTGAGAGCTTGTTTTTCTTCATCTATTTAGATGGTTCAGGGCCAAATTAAGAAGGAAAATATCTGTTAAAATTATTTTTATCAAAGTAATCCTACTGGAAACTGCAGGATCTTCAAAGCTATTTATGGCAAAAAAAAAAAAAGGGAAGAAAATATTATTAAAAGTTGGCATGAACTTTTATTGAGGTACAGTACTTTATTGCCTTGTATATTCTTCCCCAGTAAAATTTTTGCATCTAAGTAAACATGTATGTCCCACAGAAACCATAACAAAACAATTCTCTTCCAAGACTGGTTCTTCTAATTTTAAGGGGAAAAAAACAAAAGCAAAAAAAAAAGTCCAGGCAATACCTGGGCTGAACTTAAGATATTTGATATGTATCTAGACATCTTTAAATGAATATTAAAAAAAACCCCCAAACATATCTCTGTGTGTCCTTGCTCCTCATGCCTACGTACTATGCCCACTGGCATCTGCATTTGGATGCTGTAATCCAAATGCTCGTATTCCTTCAACAGCCGGGGGAAGAGAGAGATGGCACTAGAATGCCATTGATTTATCTCCTTACATTTTCTGCAAGGTGAAAAGCAGACAGCATGCCTTGGCTGGGTACCTGGGATTTATATGGGTAAAATAAGGTTCAGTAAATCTTGATTTTGATGTCTGATAGTACTCATGCAAAGTTTTCCACTACATTCATAGAAACACAATAAAAGAAGAATGTTCAGTATAGTATAGTTTTTAATGATTATTAGTACTTCTAAAATAAGAAATTCTTCATGATATTATTCTTTATTTTATTATAATATCATATATGTTTTTCTGCTTGCTGAAATACCTGCCAGAAAGCTTCTGAAGTGCTTGAAGTTCAACATCATGGTTTTTTTATCTGTTTTTTATATTTGGAAAACTCATCTATAATGGTTGAACAACATGGAAACTATAGGAGTAAAAAAACCTTATGCACTCATCTCTAAAATATTTGGTTGGTTACAATTTAGGCTGGTCACATATTTCATCATCCAGTTTCCTCACCTGGACTTTCACATAGCTGAAAAAGAAATTAATTACATGATGGTTTCATAAGGATCTGCCATGAAAAATTATAGATGCAAGGTTACTATTTCACAGTTATTTATTAGTGCCACTTTGAGTTGTAAGCATAAAAAATGCTTAGCCTCTCTGTAATCTATCTTCCAAGTTATGCTCAAGAACATAGTGATCAAAAAGCTGAGCACAGTATGGCAATTACAGTTGCAATTTTCCAAGAAAAACTTCAAGGCAGTTTGGATAATCACTATGACTGAATTAAAATCTGGAAAAATGAGGAAAACCCCACCCCCCAGTCCTAGAGTAAACATGGAATTCTTACAACTCACTCGCACTGAATTCCCTTGCTACCAGTGTGTACTTGTAATGGCACAGGTAATGGGACAAAGACTGAAGAGATAGCTCTGGAAAGGTTTGATTATCCAGTCCATGGGGTGTGCCCCAAATCCCATCTAGGTTAGTGACTGATAGACTAATGAGGTCTGGTTTGCCACGACACTGTGCCTCATGAGACCCAAATGAGGGTGAGGGATTGAGGCCTGAGCTCACTCCTGCCCAGCTCACCATAGCCACCACACACAGACAGAGGTGTCTCAGAGGTCAGGGAGTCAGGAACCTTTGTTCCAGGACTACAGGAACCCATGGTCTCTCTCTCTGTGCAGAATGCAGATGCCTTATTTTACTAGAAAATCAGGCTACAAAGGTCTAAGCATCAGGTATATACCATTATTTAAATTTACTGAGCTAAGCAAACCTTAGCCATGCTAATGTAAGAAGGATAACAAAGATAAAGGCAACCCAAAGCTGGGCATACTTTGAACCTCTCCACAAGCCTCTAGAGTCACCAACAGTTATGGTTTTTAAGACTCCAGTGGCACAACATGATCCTAATGCTGTCATCCTATACCCAGACTGGCATCGGAAGAACAAAAAATAATCTCACCGTAACGCTTTGCTTTCCCCTTCATAGTTCTGCTCTTTAACGTAGCAATGAGAAAGAGAGATGCTAAGAATTTTGCATTTTTCTTGTGGAGGAGATAATTGACTTTTTCTGTCAGGATCTGAAACAAAGTTTTATCCAGATTGTGTGACAATTCAGGAAGTGCCTAGCTATAAGTGAATGCTAAAAGAAGTCCTGTTACGTGTTCATGGATAAATCTATTGTACTAACAATATGACCCAAATGTACCCTTGAAGAATTAACTCCAACAGACAATAAACTGTAAAGTGAAGCTGTAGTTAGAAGGCAACACAGAACGGATGCAGAAAATAAAGTGTAACAAAGCTAACCCCTTAACACAGATTTGTAGTGTAAGTGTGTCCTGCTGTTTGCTGAGTGAAATAAAAATTGCAAATGAGGTCAAAAATTCATTTACTCAAATCCATTAGTAGACAGTATTGCTAAGCAATCACATTTACAAGGAGGAAGGAGATTTCTGCTAATTTTGGTGTCTTGAGATATATGTTCCTTGTCAGGCAAAGCAGCCAACATCGTGATCTGCAGAGAAGTAATGGGCATGTTACTATTTCTATAAATGGAGCACTGCAGACAGCAGAGCTCGTCTTGTTCCACCTGCGGGAAGTGGTGTTGTGAGCTAACAGGAGACAGATTAGGAGCCAAACTGTAATCAGCTACATTAGCTCAACCCTACTGATTTCAATGAGGCTTAACAGGTGTAAAATGAGGACAGACTTACCCCTACCTAGATAGAACAAAAATGAAAGTCCTTGGGTGTTTCTATCTTTTCTCTTAGTAGATTTTTTTTAGTGTATGCGTACAAGACTGTTGTAAAAGTAGGAGAGGAACTACTCTTGCAAGATAATATTGACACAATACTTACTAAACAAGGAAGTAGAGATCACTGCCAATACTTTGGAGTCAAAAGGCAAGATCTTGAAAGTTTGGATTGAAAGTTTGAATTCTAGGGCGAGGAAAACTGGACAAAATTCTGTCATTGGCCATTCAGTTCATGAGAACATTTTAAAAAAAAATTTCCCACAAAATCCCCAAAAATATTTCTTGCTTCTTCCAAGGAAACAACTTCTGCGCTCTGCAAAGATAAAACTTCTGCCTCCAAGTGGGATGTAGAAGCTGAATGTCAAAGGCTAAATTCCATGAGAGATGACAAGTGCTGATGGGCTTGAATTTGCACAATCAGCAGCATTCAGCCTCCCTAGGGGAGGTAACATGGGGAGTCAAGGGAAGGAGGGAGAGAAAACAAGTTCAGACTGTCATCTCAGGAGGAAATCTTGGTAAAAATATGCTCAGAATTCAGAGTTTGCCAATGAAATTAGCTGAAATGCCTTAAAATATTTATTTGGTAGGTTTGTTAATGAAGAATGGAACAGTCTGTTCAAGTTCTTGTTTTGCAAAAAGAGGAGCTGGGTGTGGTGGGTTATAACACAGGGAGAGTTATTGTCTACTCATTTTTTTCTTTCTTTCTTTTAAAAAAATAGGCCTTAAGGAACGTAAGAAAACAAAATTGACGAAGTAGGAAAAAAAAGCAGGATATAATTTTTCATAAGGTTAAGCAACCGCTTGAAAATGCAGCAGTGCACAGCTGGCTGTTATATCTCCAGTGCTACATGAATTATACAAGAAGAGAACCTGCTAAGAGCTTGTCTCATGTGAATTTGAGGTTTAAGAACTATCCCTGAATATCTTTTGAACTTGAGGTATCTCTACATGATAGAAATACTTTCAAGGAGAGGTGGTAATGAATTTCAAGTATGGTTATGAAGCAGTGCACATTATTGCTCACTGAAAGAAGGAAACCTTTTCAGCCCTCTGAGGAGAGCAGTTGTGGGGCCTCCTTTAGAAACTTGCCCTGGTCCCCTCAATTTAGTATAAAATACCAGATTGGCACATACTTGTATGAATATGGCTGCATATACTTAAGCGTGTACACACACACCTCCCCACACACAAAGGGTATCTTCAACAAAAGCAGATGATAAACATGAATAATCTTACCAGAACAACTAGTTTTTTAGGCTGCTTTTACCTTTTTTTCTCTGAAGTGTGGGACTACAACACAGGAAGTGGCTTTAAATAGGAATATAACTTCTCTATCATGCTATTTTTCCCCCAGAAAAGTGCCTTCAGATCAGGGGCAGTGGATGTGATTCAGACCCCAGATATAGGATAAAAAGTAGTATCTATGTCAGCTGTATGGATACCCAACCAAAGTTCAGAGGCAGGAAAGACCAGTCTTATTAAAGAAGAAAGGGCTTACTTCTTACTGGCTTACTCTTACTAAAGCCAGAAAGGGCTGTGAACATGTTACAAAAGAAATACAGCCACACGCAGTGCTACAGTATTCTGCAGAAACCTGGCTTTTACAGGGACAGACACTATCTTCCAGCAGCGTTTTTGGAGTGTTTTCCTTGCTTCCAGAGGTTTTCAATGCAGCAGCTAACAACCTGGTTACCATCAGGCAAGGCCCAGACGCCTCTCACAAGGCAGGTCTAGCTGAGGTCAGTGCTGTGAGCCTTCCCGTGGCTCATTACGCTGCGATGGAAGCTGGAAGCCTCTGCTTCCCCTGAGATTTTCCAGTGAGGCAACTGCTGTACACTCATTACCTTTTTGTCAATATGCACCTTTGGACTGGTGTAGATGTAATCTTGCTCTCAGCTTGGTTCAGACAACTGGTGTCCTCTGTGCTTCAAAGGCAGCCTGGATCTGATTTTTCCCAGGCCTATAACCAGAACTCCTTTCAGATGGTATCGGCATATCCCCCACTGGGAAAACACCGTAGGATCAGACTGTGACACAAGTGACAACTGACAAGAAAGGACCGCCAATAGAGAAAGGAACATACAGGAACCATAAGCCTTGCACAATATTAATTTCCTGGCCTATTCTGTGAGGGGGAAATGGGCCAAAATGGGAAGGTGAGCATTCTTCATTCTCAAAAATACTAGGCACAAGGAATCAAGAGGAGGCTCTCATTATTATTATTTATTTATTTATTAATTGAGAGGAGGTGGGGAGAAACAGATATTCCACAGTGTGGAAATTAATGCCTGCTATACAAAAATTTACAGGTATATCAATATTATTAGCTTGCTACAAAATTGAGGGAATTGAGTGATAATTATAAAAATATCAGTTTGACGTTGTCTTGACAGAGGAATTTCTACCAGGGCTGTTGCCTGGTGCCTCTTTGAAACACATTCTTTTATGATTGAGCAGAAGGATGCAGATAATACGGACAGGAAACACTGAAAAAGGGATCATTTTCAATACAGAATGATTTTAAATTACCATTTTTATTATCCTTTAAATCTAGGAGAAAATATGCTTCAGTTGTAAAAGGATCAAGGGTAAATATAACTTCTAGACGATATATTGTGTTGATGATATGCATGTGGGGAGGGGGACCTTGGGTTTGCAGAATATCTTTTAAAGATATCAAGAGAACTGTTTAATAAAATAAATCCAGGTATTGCTAAAAAGAAATAAAGAAGGCTAACATACTGGAGGTCGTGTTATTGTAATTACAAGAGGAGAAGCTGAAGAAAATTAGAGAAGAGAGCTAATATAGGAAATATATCCATAAAGTATCCTACACTGGGCAGTCATGAAGATGTCTGACTACCTGTGTGGTGCCCTAGAAGCATTAAAAAAATATGAACATGTATTTTATAGTGGAAATTTTCACAGAATACATGTGTGAGTGTAGCAGTCTGACAGCTCTGCCAGGTACATTCCTCCATTTATTCATGGAGGATACAGAGCACAGGACTGTTGTGATTAGCAAGTATTAGTGTCCAGAGAGATGGAAGGGCAGGTAAGGGCAGTGAATCTGTCCAGCTACAAGTCAGGTAAAGCAAGCAGGAACTGAACACTTAATGTGGCATAATAAGCTGGTAAAATCAACATCAGTATTGAAGAATTAATACTTCTTTAACACAGAACAAGAATTACTAGAAACTTTTTTTATGATGATAACATAATAAAATGTGTATTTCCTGCACTTCAGAAGATATGGATTTTATTAAACAGCCCTTTTCTGGAGACTCACAGGTGCAGAACCACCCCAAGAAGTCAAAAACACTTGCATATTTGCCAGAAATAGGGATTCAGTAACTGAGTTCTCAGTTCAATCATTGAAATAATATCTAGAAAAACACTAAAGAAATATGGCCTCAGTCTTTCTTGCTGGAGTATACCAACCATCATATATCAAAACCTGGAAAATGACATTTTTATATTAATAAGGAGAAATAATTCTCTATTAAATCAATGATTAAACTCACATTATTTATAAATCCCACCAATAAGCAAAAGAAGAATGTATTTTTTGTTGGACTCTTTCTGTACAAAAACAACAGTTATTCTTGCATAGGCTTACATTTTAATTCACCACTGTTGGTCAGAATAATTTTTATCGCTAGGAGGGAGGATTTCTATGATAATGCAAATGTCACATAAAGTCACACAGGCATTCAATATGACAGTACAGGGAGTAGTATCCTTTTTTCCTTAATTTCTTTGAGATACTCCTCTGGTTTTCTGGCATGGATGCTCATGTGTGAAGGCTCCAGCACAGCTTTCGAGTTAGATGAAGTCATCTGGAATATAAAGCAAGTCCAAAAAGCTGCTGGTGTTTCCCTCTGCAGTGGTAAACAAAACATGACATGAGTTATTTGTAAGGAAAAGTAACACTGCTAATAATGCTTCAGAGAGAGGATGGGTGAGGGCAGCACAGGCACTAAATGATGATAGGATTAGAACCCTGTGATCCACCTATACAGTAATTAGGAAGAATTCTTAGGAAGTTCTTATTGACAAAAATAAATGAAACACCCAGCTACCTAAAAAAATGAATTTACATGGCATTTGTTTGACTTGCCAGGAGCTCTTCTTTCAGCTTTAAAGCAATGGATGGTTTGATGCTGTGCAGAGGCAACTAAGGGGCAGGAAAAATAGTCAGTCAGAACAAACTGTGGAAGATCCTTTAATCTAGGGGACAATGGGGCCTACAGGTCCATTTACTGCCAGGAGAAACCTGGAATGGCACCTGCTTTCCATCCTGTCAGGGAGGGAAAGTGCACTGCAGAAAACGAGTTTCATTAACTATTCCCCTCCCTTTCCCCCTGAGGAAAAGACCCCAAACTAGTCATTTTAAATGAGCAGGTTATTGGGAATTCAAATATTAACATGACACGTGCTGTGTAGATCCTTTCTGAATGTGAAGATCCCTGAACAGAGACACTTGTCTGCAACAACATGGTGAAAAAAGGTCTGAAAAATATTCACCTACTTCAAAGAGCTTGCTTCTGCACAGAAGGCCATCACATCACCACGTGCCTTTACTAATAGCAGAAGGTAACACTGGTGAAAAAAGCCCCCACATCCACTCACTGTCTTCCCACAACTGCTTGTGAAGAGGTGTTTTCCAAAATCAGCCCAGTTGATTTAAATGTCTGCAAGATTTTTTTTTGTGTTAGATGTAGTACACTAGGATTCCTCAGACCTTCTTAAGAAACAGAAAGTCTGAAGAACTGAAAAAAATAGGCTCTGAAGCTGGATTTTGAACCAGCAGGGAAGAACATCTGAGTTTAATGAGGGTTTGCTTGACATCGGTAGGAGGGTTGGAAAGCCAGAGTATACAGGATTAGACCTCAAAATTAATGATGCAATGAAAAGGAAAAATGCATAATTTTAGGGAAGATCATTTTGATGATTGATTTTATAATTATTCATGGCACCTAATGTGAATTATCTGGATATTTTTCTTGATGGCATTTATTAATGCATTAAATTTTAAATTGTGCTCTAGAAGACAGTATAATACAGGCAGGAAACAGAGAGGTCAAAATCTCTCAAAAGAGGCTGAGAAATCAGGATGCTTCATGCAATTAAATAGTACATACAGAATGGATGTCGCTGTTTTAAGCCTACTCCCTCATTACAGAGCTACTGCAACAATTTAGGATTGAGTTGCTCTATCAGATTGTTTTTTGGGTGGTATAATCAATCAATCAGTCAATCAACGAAACATTAGAAAAACATCCTTTCCAAGTGCAGGTTCCAAAAGAAAATTAGTTAAAGTCAGCTTAAAAATCCCCTTGTGCTATATTCATGGCTGCGTTGGTTATAGAGTGCTTCAGGGATCCCAAATTTGTGAAAGCATTCCTCCGGTGTGCTAGTAGTTCAGACTTGCTTCCTTCCCACACTCAGCACAGATTCCATTGCTTCCGAAACTGTAGGACTTAAATTCTGATTTTACCACAGTCACGGCATGTACTTGCACCCAAACCAAAACCGTGGTAATTTCCTCACATGAAGCTGGGCTTGCTACTCATTACACCACAAGAGATCAAAATTATCCATGGTGTGAACGGACTTGCTGATTCTGTAGACAGAGGGTTTTGCCTGATAAGAATTTAGTGGATGCTGTCGATTTTTTAGTGCAAAGACCTTATCCTGTCTCTGCTGTAGGGGAACTGCAGCAACTTTAGGACCTAAAGCAATCAGAGTTTCCTTACATTGCCAAGAGCAGGAAATGGTCTGTCAGTTTAGTGTGGTAACAGAAAAATGTCTTCTGCACTCTTGGGGGTATCCAGCTCCCACTTCATTCCCCAATAGCATTTTATCTTCAAGCAGTCAAGGATGAGGAAACTATGAATACTAAGAACACTACCCTTGATGTTAAGGGATTTTCATTTCCATATTGGTCTGTGGAACAATACAAAAACCTCTACATCAGGTGAATGCACAGCATGATTTGCATTTGCTATCCCATAGAAAAAGAGGTTAATAAGACAAATGCTACTTAGAAGTCTAGACATTCCCACAGACTAGAGCTTTGTGAAATGTAATACAATCTCATTAATTCTTATGATTTTATGGAGCTTCCAAAAATGCAATGTTTTCAGTAGTAAAGTGTGTGATTTTCTTCAGCATACCCCTGATGTTAAACACAACACTGTTTGTTCCATGACAGCAGCACTGGCAGGACAGCTTCTGCAGGAGCAGCCTGATTTGGCTCAGCTTGGTGTTCAGAAAAGCCTGTTCCTGCTGCAGCCAGGTTCTAGATAACTTTCTTTTCGATATCTAACTGGCTAAGTTCAGAAGAATTAACTTCCTCTTGCTTTTCCCTTTGTGAAAGGGTATGAGGAGTAAAGCCCTGAAAACCTCTCGAAGATTATAAGTCTCCTGGAAAAAAACACTGAAAAAACTGTGAATTCTTCTTTACAATAGCAGATAGCTGATCCTTCCTACTAAATAGCAATAAATAGTGTGTACTTTGGGAAGACATTCGGACTGTTATTTGGGAAGAGTCTGTCTAGGAGATCTACATACCTGCAGAGTAATAAGCCAACAATCAAAATTCAAGCTAAAGCACATTTGGCCACACGACCCAGCTTCTTTACATGCACCAATCTTCTTACAAAGATTGAGTAGCAGCATGTAATTTTTCCATTGGCTCAGTGCTTCAGCTGTGCATGATAGCAGTACTGCTGCGTGAGCTGGTGCGGTACATGCTTCCCTTTGAAACCCCCCTGCAAGGGTGTAAGGGAGGAGGGAACTATTGCTGCTTACAAACCCACAGTTAATTCAGCTGCTCTTTCCTTACTCTCTGGTCTGATCTGATGTCTTAGGTTTTAACTTTGATATTTTTCAAATCCTGTACTGCTAGTGTAACTCTGAAGTTTCCTGTAGCTTGTTAAGTGCTGCTCTCTTATACTAAGACAGACATAACAAAGCCTCTCCAGCTTGCTCTCCAAGGACACCCAGATTTACCCAGGCCCAAGAACTGTAAACCATCATCTTGGGGAGAGGGGAGCAAGCTTGGGGAAATTCCATCATTGGCTGGGTTCTGGTTGGGGAATTTATGCTGATATAAAAGTGTGAAGAACTCGTGACCTGTCGTCCATTTTGGGATCCACAGAGACAGGACCCTCCGGAGCCCAGAGTGTACCTCTGAAGGCCTTTCAAATAAATATCACCTTTTTCCTTTATTCCTGTCTAGTGTCTGTTTCTAGATAGCCATTTAAGGCATCAGATCCAGCACACGAGGCAGCCAGTGCTATCCATGGCCAGATCTTGCTGTTTTCTCTAGGGTTTACGGAAGCACCTAGGGGAGTGCACTGCCTCCTCCCAGCAGCTGTGCAAGGGTTCTGGTGCAGCCACACACACCCAGCTCTGCGGCAGGATGGAGGAGGCCTGCGAATGGTCTCAGAGTGGTATGGCTGGAAAGCCTCGCTCTGTGTGTGTGTGTGTGCCAGCAGAGGTGTGTCGCAGCAAGGCAGAGATGGGAGCACTCTCTTTGCTCTGCCTGTGGATTCCCTGGCTGCCACAAGGACACCTGAGCAGGGGCTGGGGCAGCAAGTCTGTCTCGGGCTCAGGTGTGTGCTCTCACCTGAGCATTCTCACCTTTCCTGCTGCAGAGAAAGCTGCACTCACACACAGGGGACAGATTAAACACCTTCCAAAATACTCTTCCAGTCATCACCGCCTAGGGAGGATTTCCTACAAAGGTCTCAGG
The DNA here is from genome assembly GCA_013396875.1 of Vireo altiloquus. Taxonomy (NCBI): domain Eukaryota; kingdom Metazoa; phylum Chordata; class Aves; order Passeriformes; family Vireonidae; genus Vireo; species Vireo altiloquus. Next base: position 704,429 of record VZRF01015230.1, on the reverse strand, counting down.
CTTTCAAATCTGTGTTTAGTTACAACCTGCCAGTCACTTCAAGAGGCCCTGGACTGGCAGCATCCAGCCAGTGTAATGGCTGCCCAGTGATCCATCAGCACTAAATGTACATGATTTCAGGTCTCCTGAGCTACATTTCTTCAAGTGTGTGTCATTACTCTTCCTTCTGCCCACACTAAAAAGGAAGAGTGGTTTAAAGACTCTCACTTCAGCTGTTTATTAGCTGAGTTAACACAAACATTTCATTTTGAGTGCTTGAGCAAAGTTTATGGTTTCTCCTCCAGGGTGGCTGACCTGAAACCTCTCTAACAACACTCTTGAGGAAGAGCAGAGAAATGTTCTTAATAAAATCAATTTTAGATAGCTATTAACACTTACAATCTGTATGGCAACAGAAACCAAGATACAAACCTCATTATAACAATTTCTAGGCCTCTGTGAGTATAATGCAATACAGTACAGCTGGCTTAGAATTGAAATTTATTTGACAATGATATTACAATAGCAAATAGTACACGGTGAGGTATTAACCTTTTCACTGCTAACAGCCTCTGATCTAAAAATAAGAGATAAAATTCAGATCTGTGTTTCACTGTGTCACAAGGTAGAGCACAGTTACCTTGTTTGTAGCACAAATGATTAAGTTCACAGTTGTTCTGCATTTGATGGATGCTCTTGCTGGTAAGAGAGATGCTAAAATCATGGTTCCTCAGAATCTAAACTTCTATTCCAGTTAGTAAGTCCACAAGTGAAACTTTGAAACTTTCTGGTCCCTCTTTTCTCATATTAGTTGATGGCAGACAAGTCTAATCCTGTGACCAGGATGGTCTAATAAATGTTTAAAGTGCTGGTCATGTGCATTAAGCAGAAATCCATACAATGTTTCAAGTAGAGAATGACAGTCAATTTTTCAAAGCTAAGAAGCCATCAGGATGTTACAACTCCTTTATTTTTTTGGTAGGTTTTATAAGGCATTCTCTAAAGAAGTGCTTTCTTCCCTCAAGAAAACTCTACAACTTGTCCTTAGCTTGTTTCTTTTTATATATTTCATGCATATAAGCAAATCCAAGCACGGATTAAGCAAAACAGCAGTCTGCATGCCAAATTTGAAGTCATCTGCGGCCCCAATATGTTATGATTAAAAATTACAGAGCTGATGTCCTAATCTAGATTTTAATAGATAGTGTGATGAGAGGTCTTACTGTGTTACCAGCTTTGAATTAATTTTCATTATCTTTCTCTCTTTTAATTAATCATTTTTCTCTCCTTCCTTCCTTGCATTGAGAGTCCAGTAAAACCTAATGGGCACCAAGGAAGTGGGGAGAGAGGGGAATAAATGGAACATAGGGTTGTAGAAGCAACAATTTTCTCAAATAAAGGCTGTTAGGAAGGAAGGAATTCATCTTTTAAATTAATTAGACACATTTAGAGAAAAGATTAAAAGGACTGGAGAGTGAGTGCCCTTTTGTGGTCAGCCTAAATTTTATGAATCTTCCAATTTATACCTAGCATTATTCAATCCCTTCAAAATGAAACACATTTTCACATTTTAAACAGACTTTCAGAATGTGGGGCAGAGATTATGTTTTTAAAATTTGGCGGTCATTACTTCAGAAAAATTGGTGAAAGGAATAAAAAGAAAGCCTAACACTTGTCTCAGAGATGTCTCAGAAATAGAATCCAATCCATGGATTATGACGGACTCTTTCTGACTGTAATATATTGAGGCTCACCCAAATTTCATAAAACTAATCCAGTTGAGTTTTAGCTAGTACAAGGTCCCCTCCTTATCCAGAATCAGTGATGAGTCTTAGGCCACACTGACCAAGACATTTTCCAGGTGCTTAGGAGCGTTTTAGCTCAGGTCCTTACTTTTGCCTTGATCCAGACGCAAGCCGCAGCGCTACAGAGGAGAGTAAAGCCCCTAAATTGAGTAGTGATGGTGACTGGAGATACTATTTTATCTCTGCTGACAAATGGTGAAGATTTGAAGTATGAGATTTAATTATTTTCACTGTCTTCAGTTATCTACAGTATTACAGTGTGTTTAGAATCTGAAAAAGAGGGGGTGAACATGGTACTCTGCAATCTTGTGTTCTGGTCTCCCAGTCAGATGTCCCTTCATCACAACTGTATTGTTAATTATTTAAAATTTCAGTTCACTCATTTCAATTTTTCAATTATTTTCATATTGAAAAAGTTATTTGTGCAATTAGAAAGACTAATGTTTTGTAGAAAGAAACCAAAAATCTAATACTCTAAGTGCTACACAGATGTTGAGGAATTCTGATGAAAGAAGAAGATATTCAGCTGGATCACTGTAAAGATAAGTAAGAGGAACAAAACTCAATGCATAATACTTTGGCAAGAGTTGAAGCACTGGCACAACTCCTCATTGCTGCAGTAGAGCAGAGATTTCAGAGCCAGTATCAATCAGGATTCAAGCAGTAGCAAAAAAGATTGAGACAGAGAACAGCATAATAATATATGCCTAATAGGGTACCAGAAATAACAGTTTGACACTGGCCTAATTAATATCAAGTATACATTTCTCTCTGTCTTTTCGAAGTTTAAAACAGTATGAGCCAAAATGGCATTTCTGACAGAAGTTATTTGATCCAAACACAAATTCTGTGAGCTCTGGATGACTCAAAGCCAGAAATGCATTCTGTGACTTTGAATGGGAGGTTTACGCTTAGAAGTGCTAAGTCACTTGGTAGGAGATCTGTCTACACAGTCAGATGAAGCCTAGCCTCCCACTGTCCTGATTCTCAGGCTGCCACCTTTATACAGTTGTCTTGGAGATGAGAAACTATTTGCCAGGGTCTCCAAGGATATTTCAAATGCTTCAAGTTCATATATATTGCCACATATTCACTGAAGATAGCAACTCCCATCTCCCTCATAAAACCCAAGCAATTAGCTTACTCTGGACTAGGATTTGGGGCAGCTGTCTCTGAAATCCAGTAGCACCCAGTGCGTGTAAGCAGAGGGAGATGCAAAATCCATCCATGTGGTTCTGTGGTGATTTGTTTTCATAGAATAATAGAATCACTAAGGTCAGAAAAGACCTTTAAAATCATAAAGTTCAACTGTGATCCCAGCTCCACCACCACGTTCAGCATTAAACCATGCCCTCAGGTGCCACATCCACACTTTTTTTGAACACTTCCAAGGGTGGTGACGCCATCATTTCCCTGAGAAGTATCTATTTAATGTGCAGTTCTGGCACAGAACAGAAATGTCCTTTCTTAAGGCCTTTGCTACCCAGACAAATCTCCCAAACAGCAAAACTGATAAACTTAGCACTGCTCAGCTAAATTACTGCAGTAGGTAATGAAAAACTAAAGATGGAAATAATAATCAAAAAAGGTTTATTTCAGTTTCCTTGACAGAAGAAAGGTGGCCTGATGCAGGCCTTGCTTAGTGCACTATCTTTTGGTGATAAACCTTCATAACAATGTAGATAGATTTATGGTGTTGATTGAAACAGTGAGAGAACAGAGAGGGATTTCTTTCTTCCTCAGCAAAATCAGAATTAAATCTAATAAGAATTTCAAGAAAGCATTCAAAATCAGCAGAAAAGAGAGTGCTGAATTATAATGCAATGGAAAGGGCTTCTCTTGTAACATGAAAGAAGCCAGCGATCTTGGACCATGATGCCATTCCCCTAGATAAAATAGTCTACTTTACAAGGTTGACTTACAAGATAAAAATGAAACATGGAATAGAAAATACCTGTGTGTTTCCTTGTTCTGCTGAAGCTGAAACACTGAGATGGATGAACACAGCTGTATTATAAGACCAAGGCAAGGGTGCCATTAATAACAGATTTGGTTTTCACTTGACTCATAACTAAGTTTTTCTACTGAAAATGTTATCTGATTTTGTCAAATAACTCCCAAATAAGAAGAGTAATAAATACACGTTTATAAACCACGGCACTGCATTTCAGATGTTTAAATCCAGTGAACAGACCCAGAGAGCTGGAGCTGTTCAGCATGGAGAAGAGAAGGCTTTGTAGAAACCTTATGGCAGCCTTTCAGAATAAAAGAGACAGAGACTTTTTACAAAAGGCTGTAGTTACTATATGAGAGACAGCAGGCTTAAATTGAAAGAGGGTAGATTTTGATTGGACCTAAGAATGTTTTTTCCATTGTAGGACAGCGGTGAGAGAGAAGCTGTGGATGCCCCAACCCTGGAAGTGTTCAAGGCCAGGTTGGATGGAGCACTGAGCAACCTGGCCTAGTGGGAAGTGTCCCTGCCCATGGCAACAGGACTGGGCTAGGCAATATTTAAAGATCCCTTCCGACCAAAATCGTTCTATATGATTCTGCTTTTCTATGTTTTGAGCTATCAACAAAGACGTTAAGAGGTGGTCAAAAGGCCATATTTTCAAAAAGAATGCTCCATGCATGAGTATTTATGTATATAATCTCTACACTATATATAAAAACTATCATGGATAGGTAAAAGCATAAACACCAAACAGAATATGTTCTCAAAATTGTACAAAACCCTTCAGTGAGCACTTGGTAATCTGTTTCCTAAGCACAGTGCACAGACAGGCTGAACAGACCAAATGCTGGATGAACGCCTTCTCATTACTCACATCCTGCCCAATGGATAAAATCCAGTATCATGAATGTTTTAACCTAGTTTAAGTAAATCACATGTTGGCTGATTGGTCAAAGCTTATCTAACAATTTGGGATTGCAAAACTGGGGAATGAAATCCCATGGCAGGTTTTCTTGTGAGATTTCCAGTATTTCCTAAAATTAAAATAACAGGCAACTGATCTGCCAGTGGTCTTTATTATTGTAATTTACTGTTATGATTTAATGTCTCTACTGCCAATGCCAAACATTTTGCAATGTTCGGGAAACAGAAGATAAGACAAACTTTTGTCAGTTTGTGATGTGCATTTGTGCCTCAGCAGTAGCTCCATTTGCTGTTTCTACTTGGGGTGCTCTGTGGGAAGTTGTACAGGAGGCAAGTACCAAGACACAGAAAACAGAGCTATGTCTTCTCACACCAAGCTGGGTAATGGAGATAGATGGTGACAGCAGAGGGAAACAGCTGTGGGAGTATTTCTGGATAGAATAATTTCATTAGTGTGTGAGTTGTTTGGGTCAGGCTTTACTAAGCAGAGTCTATTGATGTCTATCAAAATAAGTAAGTGACCACACTTTCCAATAAAGCTGAAAGGCTTTAGGCTTCAAGGGGCACAATGTTGACTTCTGAGTAACAAAGAGAAATGTTTGAGAGAAAGCCCTACAGTAGAGTACAAGACTGAATAAATGGTCAGAATAAACTAGTTTCCCTCTGTAGGGGAGAGGATTTTACTTCAGATGCAGTGTGTTATCCTAGGACTAGCCCTGGCTGTGTGAAACCACAAGCACTTCTAAATTACAAGTTGTCCTATTCATGGCTTCTCCCTGCCCTTGTGTTTTCCTTGTCCACACCCCAGAGCCAGGGAGACAGTAAGTGAAAACAGACCATCTCCACTGTCAGCCTGGCAGGACAGCTGTAAGAAATAAGGGGATTCACGCACTTTTGTATGGGCACAAAAACAATGGAGGGTTTAATCTTTTAAATACTTTATTAGGCTAGATGAGTTTCTTTTAATAAAGGAAGCTTCTCTCTCTCTCTCTCTGCCTCTGCCCCCTTCCCTAAGAGTTCTACAGTAAAAATGGAAGGAAAGCACCACTGTGCACTCTCTATATTGCATAGAAATTATGAGGGACTGTCTATGCTGCTTTGATGTCTCCTTTATACAAACAGTCATGTTAATAAAGAATGTGTCCCCTTTTAACTACCCTGAAGCTGATTTCTCATCTGGGAGGTTATAAATTATTTTTAGAGGTTAATTGTTATGCAAATCTGCTCATCATGGGGTTCCAGCACCCAGAGAAATGAGAAAACATTCCCTTCCTCAGTGACATAGGCTCATAGAGGACACCTTTTCATTTCTAAAACCATTTGGAAAGGATTATGTGCCATATGTTTTCTCAAATGTATCACACACTAGATGCAAGAAATCTATATTAACATGGAGTTAAGGTTGCACAATTACAACATAATTGTATATTAATGTGCCTGGGTTTTGTATCCATATATTTCAGAGTATGCGTTTCAAAAAATAGTGCCCAATCCTGTAAATTCAGCTCAGAAGAACAGCTATGTAATAAGCAAGTATTCCCCTGACCCCTGCACTAAGCCTTGCAGAATCAAATCACAAACAATGCATACATTTTAAGTGAAAAGAACATGTTTGAAAAGAGCAACGGGGATAGCAAACTCTCTAGGTCAAATAGTAGTTACTAAATTTTGCAATGAGACTTTTTTTTTTTAACCTAAGAGAAAACAGGGGAAAATACATAAATTTCTTATTAATTTCTCATTTTGTGTACTGTATGATTCGGCTTACATTGCTACCTTCACTTAGCAGGTGACCTAGTGGAAAAAACCCCTTTGATGTGAATTTGTGTGAATGGACTCCATGCATAACTACTGGTGTGGATGGAGAAAGAGTTCCCACAAAGCAGGCTAAAGGGTAGGCAAAACTTGTGCTGAGAGGTAGAATGTGAAAGTCTCACAAAACCGGAGCTCCAGAGTCTGATTGTCCTTTTGAATCCACGAGAACTGGTGAACTCAAGACATCAAGAGCCCCCACATCTGCACAGGGCCAGCAGCACCCACTGGCATCAGCAATGGGCTGTATAACTCATTCCTGTTTTTATTCCCAATAACTGATTGTGTACTGGAACAGGCTGCCCAGACAGGCTGTCATCTCCCATCCCTGGCAGTGTTCATCCCTGGCCATTGTGTGAGGGGTTTTGAGCAACCTGTTCTAGTGAAGGGTGTCCTATGTCAGGGGGTTGGAAATACATTACACGGTCCCTTCCAACCCCAAGCATTCTATGATTCTATTATTCTATGAATTTGAACAGTAAAAGATGCTATAATAAATAATTCCTGGAATCTGTAGTGCCCTACCTTGGTCTCCTATCAGGGCATTCTGCTGCACTACCCTTTGAGAATAAAAGTTGTCATGAGACAGGCACATAAGCCTGATAGTTGTCTTGGCAGTTCTTCATAGAAGTTTCCTGGGGTGCAGAATGCTTGCACCATTCAGGAACCCTGGGGATCCTGAGCAGCCAGGATACTGAGATCTTGGTACAGCACTGTGAAACTGAAACTTTCAGAATCTTTGCAATGGGGAAAACTAAGGGTGTATAATTTCTGCTAGGACTTGTATGAGGAAAGTCTCTTTTACATCAGATAGGAACAAGACGAAGAGTAGGACAAGAATAACTCAGACTAAGGAAAACCACATTACAGCAATTATCAACACTGCTCTATGCTACTTGTTCCTTCCAGCAATTATAAGAGACAAATAGTTCCTTTCAAGAGCAGGGATTCGTCTGACAGTAGAATTTCTGAATTTTGATCAGTAATTATCTAAATTGGAAGATAATACTCTGTCAAGTTTGAAGAGGGGCCTGAGAACTGTATTTCTTTAGATACAAGGAAGTGTAGCTAGGTGCAGATTGAAATACTTTGGACATAGTTATATAGAAACAGGAGGTAATTTTGAGGCAGGTATGTGCTACTAATTTACACAGTCGTGATTTATTGAAGTACCTGGGAAATATCAAGAATAAATTTCACCAAATAAACCACCCCATTTAAAGTTGTGAAAGGGTTTTTTTTCAGCATCAGATGATGATAGCTTTTTTCCCCCAAAATGTTCATCAGCAAAAATGGTGAAGTCATCACCCATACGTTTTAAGTAACAATGAATATAACTTTTGGCAAAAACACGCTGCATTCAAATATTAATGATGGAGCTATGTTTTTTTCCAAAAGCATCTGCAAAATGCTTTGAATACTCAATTTATTCCCCCACCATCCTTTTCCAAAATCCAGTGTCTTGTAGGGAATAAATATCTTTGTGGTGCCAGTGCTCTGGGAAATCTCTGCAATTTAAAGTGTTCTCTTAGCAAATCAAAAGTCCTACTTCCTGGACACTCTGAAACCTTCCTCTTTGAATACTCTCCCTGCCAGTCAGAGCAGTTGTTGGTGCTGGGCAACAAATTCCTCTTAAAAAAATGGACACTATAATACCTGGTAAGGTCCAAGTAAAATCTGGTAGCTTCCCAAAAAAGAAGGTACCTAAAAAACCCCAAGTAGCAGTTTTTCCAAATGTGGTGCATAATTAACACCTTTTAAATGTAGATTTTAAACCTGCAATATATGTAACAGTGGATTCTGACAGCTACCTCTCTTTGAACTTGAAAATAATGAGTCTTTCAGCATTAAGTATTAAGCTGAATAATTTTTGTTTAAAAGAAATTTACTTATTATTTTATTAAGCATGCAAATTGATATTTAAATGGTGTTTGGGAAGAGTAGAGAGCAGAGGAAATAAATAGTCTTTGGTTTTCCAAATTACTTTGAGAAGGATTAGGTGTCTGCTGAATAATGTTGTTACATTTTGAGCCACTGAAGTAAAGATGGTGTTTTAACATGATGGGGTCATCCTGAGAACAACACAAATTTGAATGACAAGAATCACAGAATGGGTCATCTGGTCCAACCACCCTGCTCAAGCAGGGTTATCCTAGAGCACAGGATTGCATCCAGACACTAATTAATTAATAAATTACAAGTACTCTGTAAGGTATTTACAGATGAAGAGTACTCTGGAGGCAGTACTCTGGAGGTATTTACAGGTGACGAGTCTTTAGAAATAGAGTCAGTCTATAAAGAGAAGTAAGAAAAGTACTTGACATTAACATCTGGATTTTGTTTCACAAATTCCTCAGGAGGAAAGTGTCAACAAAAGGAATTACAACTGTGTAGAAGAAGTGGTGTACAGGAGGAATTTGAATGGGCTATTTTCAGTGTATTTGTACAAAATCTCACTAAAATGGATGGATGCTCAAGAGAGATATAAATCTGAGAGGCAGGAGTTGGACACTGTCCTCTGTAAAAATGAATGCAATACATTTACATCTAAGAAGAGAATTCTTTAGTATCTTGAATCCAGGTGGAAGTCCGGACTCCCTACAAAGTTGCCAGAGTTCCATGGGAAAAATCCCTACACATCTCTACACCCAGGGACTCCAGAACCAAAAAGCTGTTTTTGCTAAAGCTGCAGCTGCCTAAGGTTATCAGGGCAGGCAATGAATTCCTTTATGTGCATTCTGCTAATAATTTCAACACTCCATACTACTTCCAGTCTGTGAAACATTGTCTTTGCTACAGTGCCAACTACAGTGGTTGAGGTTTTTTCTGTTAAACTGATGCCTTTCCCTGGTCTTAAAATTAAAACCAAAACATGGTTTATGAGGAAAAGGAGTTTTTACCTCGGTATTTATTTCAGGATCCTTGGGTACAGCATTTTGTCCAGGTGGAATGCCCCAAAAATGCATGCACCTCCTCTCACACTGAAATACACACAATTATAGACCTTGCAAAATTAACATATTTATCAAAGATTCTTCAATGAGAGGCTCAAGTGAACCCCCCTCTCTGAGGAACCTTCCCCCCTTGATGGGCCTATCTTAGTTGACAAAAATGTGTTCTGGAGAGGACCTTGGTGTCTGGGGCTTCCAGACTGTTTGGTCTCCTGGTTTAACAGTACAGTGAGTCTCAGCTGAGTTATCAGACTTGGAAAGTTACAAGTATGTAGGCTAAAAGCACTAAGAATACATAAAACTATATAAAAGAGTATGTAAGAGGGGTATAAAAGAAAAAGCAAAAAATCATCCTGGCATCAAAACAAGTCAGAAAATTCCCTCAAAATTCTCATATTAGCGATAACTTGGTTTCTCATGCGCATAAGGATGTTATATTATGCTGTGACACAGTTTTAGTCAGCAATTGTGTTGAAACTGAACTCTTACATCACAAAAAGAAAAATGGCTCCTTGTGTAGTGTTTTCCAAATCATCTCCTTAATTTTGGAAATTGCACATAGCCACCTTGATGTCCTTCCCTGTTTAGAATTGCCTGAGTTAATCTTCAGTCTTATTGTAAAACTTTTTCATTTCCACCAGAGTTTTTGTTGTTTTATAAGAGATAGGAGCAATTTTAAGCTCAGGTAAATTTTTGGGCAAGATAAGAGCATTCCAGTTATTGCCTGGGTCCTTTCCTATCTGAGCATTGCAGGAATAGCGGAACTGTAATAGGAGCATTTTGACATCATTGGTATTTTAGATTAAGTCAAAAACATCATCACCAACTGACTGATCTTTTAACTTTCAATAGATTGAGGTAAATAATTAAAAAACTAAGTTCAGAGTTTGGAGACATATCTCCAATAGGGTATTCAGTTAATGTAGGAACAATAAATACGGATTTCCTGAATTTGTGCATGTTAAGCATCAATTTGAACACTGTGTGGTGCAATCTTAAACAATGCAATGTGTACAACTCTAAAAACAAAGAAGAGGAAGAAACATTACTGAATACCTAGCAAAAAAATCCAAAAATATATTAAAAGGTATTTGGATGGGTCGCATCCATCAGAAATCAGTTTTTCTAGAGTAAAAACCTTTTTGTGATTTCTTTATTGGAACAATTTCTATGACTTCTTGCTCTAAATTCTATTATTCCATCAGTAAAGTTGACAAGTAAAAATGTTTCCCTTCATTGCCAATTTAGCACTCTTCTCTAGCATTCTGCATGCCAAATAGAATTGTAGATTTTCCTTGTAAAACTACTTTCAATTTTACAAATTAAGAGGGAAAGAATGAAGGAAACACAGCTTGTTTTAATAAAAATACTGACTCATGGCTTTTCAGAACAAAGTTGAAAGGGAAATTTTCTCTGATCTTTCTTTCACTCCTATTATTTTAAAAATACAGTTTCTCATTGAAACCCAAATGGTATTTTTGTGCATGTCACAGAAGACAGGCTTTTCTTTTGTAGAACATCCCAACTGTAATTCATTCCTGTCAGAGCTCTACCGGTAAGAGGAAGGTGAACACTGGTTAAAAGAAGAGGGCTTAGATCCAGCAGAGCACTTAAGCAAGTGCTTAACTTGTCAGTACTGCTAATTGCATGTTTAAAGTTAGGAACTTGCTTAAGTGCTATCTTGGTTTGGTGCCTACCTCCAGAGCTTTTGATCAGGAATGATTATTGCTAACTGGTAGTGCCCTGATTTCACAAAATTCATAGCGTTCATCTGGAGCCCATTTGCCAAACACCACTACCGCAAAACCCATCCACAAGCTCAGCAGAGAGCCAGAGGAGGAACAACCCCCACATTCATTCTTCAGCTTCACCTGTAACAGCAAACAGAGGAAATGGGGTAAGACTTTTCTCTGGATTTAGGCATGTACATCTGTCTACCTGTCCTGGACTCTCCTCATGGACAATGGAGAGAAATAGGCACATATAGAAACCACCTCAGAGTACTTCAGAGAAGCATCAAATAGATGTCTGCTTCTCTCCATTGACTGTAGAGTGAGATGAGAGGATTGAAAGTGAGCATCTTGGTTGCAGACAGAATATGAGGGCAGCTGAGATGAATCCTTTACCACTCAGTGTTTTAACCACTATTCTGCGGTTTTACATGTGCAATATACTGAAGAAGAAAAACTCAAAAGGTTAAATTCACATTTTATCAAACATTAAAAAAACCTGTTAGGTGTGGTTCTAGAAACTCATGGCATTTCCATTTGTGTTTTCACTGGCAGTGGTGAAGAGTTTTAATTCACATGAAATTCATGTACCACTAACCTGCAGACTATCACAGTTATTCTCAGAGTGCATCTAAATACTTCTCTGTAAAACGTAAGAGCCATGGTCCCATCTGGTACACATTAGGAATCCATGGTCAGCTTCCCCATGGCAAGTCCTCAAAACAATAATCACAATTTTCCCAACCGTAGCTATGCACCTGAGGGTTGTTAGATCAGCACTTTCAACATGAAATAGCTGTGTGAGATCAGCAAGAGGCTGCTCTGGGTTCCCTGATCTTCTGCCAAGGACTTGGAAAAAAATAAAAAAGGGCAGAAATCAGTGAAGAGATGAAGCATTTTTGATTCTTAAGATTGTTTTCCTACTTCACCAACAGGTATGCATTTGCTTTGTAACATTTTCAGTGGAAAAGAATGCAGTTCCTGTCCCTTCTTCCCCATATTCTCATTGATTTACCAGTTTAAATATGTGTTACATTGTAAACTACTTTGTATATTTAGTAAAACTTGCATTAACATCACAAATAAACTTTAGGGAAAGAGGAATGCATCTTTTGTTCATTTAAAAATTTTTATTTTCTCTGTTTTTTTTATTGTGAGGGATTACAGAAGGCCTTTGTACATAAAGTTGACAAAGAGGTTACAATTTATATTAAATATAAGGCAGAGTGCCCTTAAGCAAATTCAAGGCAGCTAATAAAGAGTATTTTGGACACTGCAAAGGAATCTTTGAGGTGTTGAGGTTGCTTGAGCAGTAGGACATGTAGGCCATGATGGGGGAAGCATAGTGTGGCAATATGCACATAACCAAGGTTTCCATGTTACCTACCTGGAACCTGGCTATTTTGCGCTGTTATTTGGAGAATTTCCTTGCATTTCTCCTCATCATCATTCTAGTTATAATCAACAAAAAGGCTGGAAAAGATCTCAAGAGCTCACCCTCAGACCCTGAGGGCCCCACCCCTCGTCCAGCTGAGCCCCCACCACATGCCCTGCCACTCACCCCTGCCCAGGCTGCACTGCCACATCCCTGACAGCCCTGCTGTGACCCATCTCCTTCCTTCTACATGTCCTCCTTTTTCCACTCCCTTTCTTCTTTCTCTCTTTTCTCCTCCTTTCTCCCATTTATTTCTAACTGCTGTTTTTGGGGCCTCTCTATTGAGGCACTCCCAAAAGGCAGAGAAGCCAGGAAAGCTGGGCATTCCACTAGGAGGATATTTAAAGGCATAGGAGCAGGCTGTCTCCATGTGCCTCAGGATGAGCTGGCAGGGAAGAAGACCTTATAAAGTGTGTGTCAGAGAAGGCAGCTGAAGTAGGAAAGCTTCTACTGTGTAATATTATACAATCTTAATGGATAGTTAAAGGGCTTTTTTTCTTCAGTGATATCTTCAGTGATAGCAGTGATACACATAAGGTATGAATGTCTAAAGTTGTGTCAGCTTTTGTATTTAAGAATATTTTGTTTCACTGTAGACTTTTGTATTTAAGAATATTTTGTTTCATATAATAATAGAATCATTCAATGGTTTGTGTTGGAAAAACCTTAAAGGTCACCTAGTTCCACTGCTCTGCCCCGTGATGGGCAGGGGCACCTTTCACCAGACCAGATTGCTCAAAGCCCCATTCAACCTGGCCTTGAGTCCCTTCCAGGGATGGATCAGGATATACTGAAACAGTCTCAATAAAGGTTTTTAAAATTACTATCTCAAGCTATGTTAGAAAGAAGTTTCTTCCTTGAATGATGAGGGCCAAAGGTTATGGCCATGCCAGCACTGATGCGCAAAATCATCAGGATGAGAAACTTCCCCAAAATGCTGTGGCAATTTTTTAAGCTCTGTCCAATAGTAAGTGCTGCAGATAAGTACAAGCCACCTTTAGCAGCAAAGCCATTTACTTTTCCAGCTGTGAAGGTGAAATCTTGTCCAAGCTAGTTGTTGTACTGAAGTAGAACTGAAGTGGAAATGCACAATGGTATGAGGAGGACAGTGGGTGATACTGTTAGAGCTTGTGGGGAGCTGTGAGATACTAATCCTGGCAAGAATGCTGATGTTAAGAAACTCTCTTTTAATAGTTTGATATTCAGTACTGTTGAATAGCAAAGCTGATCAGTCCTACCGTTCATTGCAGTGATAATTCTCTCTGGATGGAAACAGGATCATAGGGAAGTCCAGGATTAAATTCTTTAAAACAATTTATAGGACAGAAGAACTGACTAAGACCTGTTCAATTTGGCAATTTAAATACCATTATTAAAATTAGATAAAAAGAGAGTGAGAGAGGAGAGGAAACAGTAGTATTACCAGACTTCTGCTTTATTTTCCCACTAAAATTGGTCAGGAGTATGAAAGGCATGGTTTGAAGAGGTTTTTTCAAGAAATACAAAAAATCACCAAGAAAGCTGGAAGCAATCATCAGATATCACGGTAGATTGACAGAGAAAATGCAGAGTGAAAAGGAAAAAACAATAGTTTTCGGTTGTGTGTTTGCCCAATATAGATTTGTCATTAGGAGTGAAGAATTAATTTCCTGTTTGATTCCTCTTGTAGTCAAGGAAACAAGACTCTGTATATGTTCCTTATAGATTTATAGTTTCATCAAGGAAATCTTAACCCCATAATCAATCTCGTTCTTTTATGGAAACAAGTTTTACAAGACCTCAAGTTTTGGCCAGCTGCCCGGACTGTAAAGTTCTAATGCCATGAGGCTTGTAGACTAAAACCCCCTGCCTGTTTCTGGGCATTCCAATGACTCACAGCCCTGCTGGCTGAAGCAGAAGGTCTGAAGATCTGAAGCTGCAAGGGTTAAGATTTGCCGAGCAGTGCCTGAAGGGAGTCAGGCAGAACCTATCAGCAATATATAGGAGCACATAGGCTAGTTCAGCAGCTAGTTGACCTCAAATGCTTCCTCACCATCTGAGCATTCCCATGACAGCTCAGGGATCCCAACACCTGTGACAAGCATGGGGCAACATTGGAATGCATTATCATGCAATTCTCCTTTCAGGCATTGTTACAGCATGATAATGAAATCCCCTGGTTATGTTGAGAACTCCCAGTACATGGAGAGAACTAGGAAGAGCTGTTAGGTCTTTGTAATCTTGCCCTGGGTGGGATTCCCAAGGTAAAGGCTCCCCGTAGTCTTCCTTTTATTTCCCAGCAGAAGGCATCTCAGAGCAATCTTTCATTGTCTGCCAGTACTGCCTTAAACAGAGCTTTTAATTTAAGGTACCTTTTTAGTTAATGTGTGTAAATGTAAAAAGAACCAATACAAGGGTTTTATTTTTTTAAATATAGGATCTGTACATTGTGGAAGAGAGGGAGAAGTAGAAGAAAAGAGTAAAGGAAAGAAAACAGGTCCAAACCTGACACCAAGGACCTGACTCCAGTCCCTACAAAACTTAAGGACAGCACTGTCAAAAACTTCTGTCTTCAGTCAGTCGTCCTTTCTGTAAATTCCTTTAAACTGTAATTGGGTCATCTTCCAGATGGTGGGGGACCCCTTTGTCAGAGGAACTGATGGGGACAGAGCCTCTACTGGAAGGAACAAATTATTACTAAATTCCCAAAAGACTTGATAAATTTGACTCTATTTGTGGTAGAAATCCTGTTTTACTTATAACTATATTTAAGGGAACTTCTACCAAAATATGCATCCTTGTTCACTTGATGGTCGAGTATTTTATTGTCTGTCAAATGTAAGGTTTTAAATTTATGAATATCATGATCTCAGTGTGTGTGTGTTTCTTTGGGAGTTTAGACCTTAGCCTGCACACTTGCTACTCTTCACCTCAGAGATCCCCAATATGTGGGCACCATTTGAACTAATTTCCCCAAATCAGCTTCATTTCTTCTCTCTCTTTTTGTGTACATGTGGCCCTTAGTCACATGCAAGTCCTGCATGTAGCAAGGGGTGCAAAAGCACCAGAAATCAGCCAAGACCAAGACTGGTGAGGTACTCCCTAGGGATGCCATGCTGGTCCTATTAAAGTCTGTGGGATCTTTCACATTTTTCATTTGAAAGATCATTTGTACAATTCTGCTTTAGTCCTTAAGGTGAGGCACTAAAATTAAAGAATAGCATGAAAATAGCATCTAAATATTCTGGAAGTGTTTTATTAGTATGTAATTAATCACAGGTTGTGCTCCATAGGTGAGCTTTTTTTCTGAAGGTGATAAATCCACAAATTAAGTCTGAACTTGACTTCTGCTTGCCAGCCTTAAGAGCTGATAAACACATATATTTTCCTGCTCCGTAAACATCCCTTGCAGTTTTTAAGTGACCACCACAAAAACTGCTACAGTAGATTTAATGAAGAAATGTCCAAAGCTTGTATGACAGAAAACTGCAAAGTTGATTAAGATAATATGATCCTAGCAATTGCAAGTCCTATAATCTCCTAAATTAGCTTAGATGAATTGACTAGTGCGGAAATGAAATTTCTTGTCACAGCAACAATTTAGATCCAGATGCTGAGTATCACTCTGTTTTCTTTGTTTTGGCATACTAAAAGCCAATGTTATTCAAATATTTAAGGTAGATATGCTTTATCTTCATACTGGCACTAAATTCTTGAAACAGCAAGAATAAACTTTTGAGGTGACTTAGAATGGGAAACATCTCATTTTTCTGATACAGGAAATAACTATTTCTCATTTTCAAGCAGAACAAATGACCTATGGTGTGAAAAACAGCTGCAGTTAATTTGCTGTCATGTATTCTTTCTGCTCAGGTGTGAAACATTTATATCACGTACAGATACAGTCCTGCTTTCTGCTCTAAGTGAATAATTTTCTTTGCCAAACATTTTGTTTTCATTGGTGGCCCACAGAATGGCTGATTGAGAAAAAGCTCAAAACTCAGAGCTGGTGCTGGTTGGTTTTGGTAACCAATCATTCCCCTTTAGAAAGTTTATTTTTTCGAATATTCAGAACTACATAGGAAGCCTAAGGAATAGGTGATTCTCTGAGCACTGGCTCATGTCATCACCTAAGAAAATAGCATGGAAAGCTGCTTGGAAATGTGAACTCTTTAGAAGAAAAGCTTTGCACAGGAAGATGCTGATAAGATAGCAAGGATGTAGAGACCTGTAAGTGTTAGTAACCTGACCATGTTGAGAAAAGAAGAGAGAATGAGTTTGGGATGAAGTGTCAGCTGAAGTGGGCTTGGAAATGGGTGCGAAGAAATTACCTCCTGCTGCATGTGGATTGTTTTTGGAGACACTGCATTGAGCTTATAAGATAGTTGTGCATGCCAGATCTGGTTACATTGCCAACATTATGACTGAATGATATTGCCCTGTGCACCTGCTTGGGCATGTCTGTCTGAGGTAGAAGACAGAGCCAGAGCAAAGTTGGACATTGAATATGCTATATTTACTGCATCTTCAAATTGCTCCTTTCTGACTGTAAGGAATGTGGCAGTTTTGGGTAGAAGGTCGTTTGTCCAAAACAAAGGCTCAGTGATCCCAGACTTTCAAATGAAAATGTGTGCCCTGTGTACATTCCCAAGTCCAGCTGTTAACTAGATCATAACAACCTCCCCACGTTATCTATCCAGCACAAATGACATGGTCTTCAATGCCACAAATGATGCCTAAGTTACAGGAATGTTTTACAGGCTTTTAAAGATTCTTTTAATATTGTGTCCAATACCAGGTATCTCCATGTCACGGATAAGTCTATCCCTAATCCTGAGGTAGCACCACTTGGTGCAATTCTTGGGTTCTGTGGAGTCAGCTGGACATCAGGAAGAAGTATGGACTGGGCTCAAGGCTGGCAGATACCTTCCCACTGACTGCTTTGTAAACTATCTCTCATATCAAACACGTTTCAGCACAAACAACCATGAAAAGTGTATCTACCATTAGTTCTCTCCCTATTAATCTTGCTGGCATTTAAAGATTTGTTCTTTAAATGAAGGTTTCCATTGCTTATACAATTAGCTGTGTTTGTAATAACTAATGGGAAGACATTTGGATAGTAGGAAATGATGAGAGAATAGTTTTTTCATCAGCCAAATCTTACCCTTTCTCTCCCATGCTGAGCCTGCTCTACAAATTAAAAAAACTTGTGTTCTGATTCTTGTTTTTTCCCATTTCTCCCTCTAAACTAATCCATTCAGTACTTTTTTCTGGAAAACCAATGTAATTTCCCAACAGTCTTCTGGCATGCTTCCTTTTTCTCCCTTTTGTGTCAGTCTTAGGGTCTATTTAAAATTGGAGGATCTTAAAAAAAAATGAACTCTTCTGACATTTGTGACAAAAAGAATTTACATTTCTGTGGTAGTTCTGGTACCCGTCTCTCCAACATCCTGCTTATCTCACTCACACAATAGCAAGCGGATTTTTTAACTTTTACATTAGGACCTGCTTCTGTTGGTAAATTGTATATGCACCAATGCTCACAATTCAAATAAGCAGGTGACTGAAACAACAGTAAACTCTCAGTCTTTGACAGCTTGTTTCTTCACCATCACCACCGGTTTCCCAAAGGGGAAAACACAAACCATTTTTGCTGCAGCTCTACTCAAGGGTTAAATTAACATGTGCTTCCAGATACAGAACTCTCCCTGAGGGGAAGTAAGTACAAAAATGAAACAACACAAATATCCACTATTGTAAAAATCTCAAAGGCAGATGTGTACAAAAAAACTCTCCTTGTTTTTTACTAACATTAGACAGCCCTGGAATCTTTCCAAGCACAACATTTAGATGAATAGAATATTTTTAAATAGGATTTTAAAACAATTAAATAAAAGACATACTTTGGAGAGGTACCATTTGCTTTGCACTTCTTACCTTCTGTTAGAATAATAAAATACATATCCCAGATGACAGGCTGCTGAAGATATTGTCCAGTAGAGACATCTAGCTTCTTCCCAGAGACTATAAAGAATTGTTTCAGTAACTTTGAAGATGTCTTTTTGACTGTAACATAAATAAGTGGCTGCAGTGTTCTAAGTAATAATATGTCCTTTGTCGAACACTGCTTCTTTTAAACTAGCTGATATCATTATTTTTCACCTGAACCTCAGGTGCAAGCAATCTTTCAGAGAATAAATTTACAAAAACAGCCCAAAATCTCTCAAGTTTAATCTGGAATTTTTCCTACTCTGAAAAGGATCACGGTAAAGAATCTGATAAAAAATGTAATATGTGCTCAAATAGAGACTTAGTAGTTTAAGTTTTGGGAGGGAGCCCTGGTGGTGTAGTGGTTAGCATCCAGGCATAGCAATTGCTTGGGGCCCGGGTTCGAGTCCCGGCTAGGATACTCCCCGGGCAGGCAGAGCTCGTTAGCCCTGCAAGGGGGCAATCTGCCTACGTCCTGAGGAGGACCTCACTGCCACTGTCCAGAATTGCTTTGGCCCGGCAGATTGAACCTCGGGATTAAAGGGTGGGCTCAGATCTGCGCGCCCTGTGTCTCACCTAAAAAATCCAGTGCGCAGGCTGGAAGGTCTGAAAGGAAAAGAGACCTTCCCCGGATCTTCGTACGCAAAGGATGGCCAGCAAAAGCAAGTTTAAGTTTTGGGAACTTGGTCATCTTAGCCATCAGTTTGAACAAAGGTGGAGGTGCAACAAGAGGCAGACTGAGCTTTATCCACCTGCCCTGCATTTACAATCAGAGTTGCTTGAGAAGCAGAGGTCAGCCACAGATCCATTCAGAACATTCAAGCCTTACCTCTTCCTCAGGAAGCTTGCACCATCTCTTTGACACAGCTCGCTCCAGCACTGTCAAGTTCAGGACCATGCAAGAGTTTAAATTGGTTTGCCTGGCTGTGCCATGGAGAAATTCTGGGATCAGTACAACCACCTATTTGTCACTGTTACATAGGGTGTTGGTATTAGGAACGTGATTTTCCTTCTGTAAGTCCTCCTAGGGTCAGGCCTCTTCAGGGAGTCCAGGTAGCCAGGCTAATGGGGAAGTTCAGAGTTTTTCATGCCTGGGTGGAAAGCCAGAGCAAAAAATTATTAAATATCTCTATAACCAAGCATTTTCTTCTTTCTTTAAATCCCTGAACCCAAAATTCCTAGTTGATGCTTTCTTTATTTTTTGTGCCCTCATCATGATCTCTTGCTGAATCCCTAAGCTCTTCTTTAGGCAGCAAAGATAATCAATTCTCACACTCAGTACTTGAAACTTAGACAAGTATTCAGCAAACTGAAATTCAAACCCACAGCTTACAATGAGTTCTCTTGCAGACCAAACTTGTCTTTCCCATTTCTGATCCAAGGAAAGTCCTGTACTTCTTGGATGCCATCCCCAGGAGACAGCCTAATCAGGTAACACTTCAAAAGAGGGTTTGTTCCTGTACCCACTCAAGTTGGCTGAAAAATTTCAATCTAAAGATGCAAGCTCCACTGCCAGGATCTTGTTTGTGTTTTGTGTCATTTACACGGTCACTGCTTGTGACTGGACAGCACAACCCCTCGGTGTGAGGGAAGGACAGCCCCAGGAGCAAGTGGCAGAGCAGGGTGCCTGTGGGTGCTCAGCTCACAGGTTTGACAGGCAGCCTGCAGAAAGTAACCATGCTCCTGAAGGATAGCTTGTCCTGGAAAGTCCAGCTGTGTCTGAATGACAGTGTCACACTAAGAGGCACTACATGACCAGGAATGGTGTGCGGCCTCCCATTTTGCTCCAGCCACAGCCTCTGACCAAATCCAGCACTGTGCTTCCAGGTTTCCCTGCTCAGGCAGCCTCATATGCTGCACCTAAACAGAGCACAGGTGTAAAAATGGACATGAAAGCTCCAAATGAAGACCAAGCTAGTAGCCTCCCATTCACCAGTAGGTGAGCACATGAGATCAGACTGCACTGTTTTCTCCACTGGCAGTATAAAAGGAAATGACACTCCATTCAGTCAGGGGTTTGCATATCCCAGGAGTCCCATACTAATCTCCATGTTGTAGTCTGCATGCAAAAATGTGGTTCTATGGAGTGGAAGAAGTTAAAAAGTCAATGTATTTTATGGCCCTACAAGGTGCTGATAGATGGATTCTGTCCTTTCCAGACTCAATCACTGAGGCTGTGCATGGGGGAAACTGGGTTTTCTCACTGAGTGTAGGACTGCGGTTATTATCATATTTATCATTAGCAGCATGAGCACACATGGAGCAGCAGCACTTCATCCATATTCATGCTTTATGTGTTGGTGCCCTGCAAGCATGAAGCTCAAAGCCACCATCCCACTGCCTACAAGTCACACAGATGTACTGGTGCAAGTCACCCTAGCCAGCAGATGCCCTCTGGAGGTACCAGATGTTCAGACAAAAGGGAGGATGGGATCTGGGAGATAAGTCACGTAAGGTGCAGCATGAAGAGGATTTGCAGGAAATAGTTCAAAATGGTTGTTGCAAGCAGATATGAATAAATATTATTACTTCATTCCCAGACATTGGGTTTTTTCATGTCCCTTTAAAGCACTTTAGAAAGAAGCCACTACCCTGATCCAAATTTTCCTAAAGCGTAAGAGCTCCTGCAGCTTGGGAGTCCTCCCTTTCCTCCCTTCTGGGCCTGCCTTGCTCTGGGCATTTGTAATGGCTGACTATGTTTTCTCTCTTCCTGAGCAAGGCACTGCACCAAGGACAAGGTGATCAGGCAGGGTATCTCCCTGCTGCCAACCTGCACCCATTATATTCAATAAAAGATAAATGGCAAGGAAATGAACCATCCTGGTGTTATCGGCCATGCAGCATCACTGCTGTTTTCAGAGATTGCACCTTTCTGAACTCATCTGGGGACTCTTCAGCTGCAAAGCCCACGACCTCATTTGTCACCTCACAAATGCCTCCCTCCTGTGAGCCTTGTGGACAATGTACATCTTTGTTTAACAGGACACCCAGCTTTGAAGAACAAGGAAAAGATTACTGATAGTGATGTGAACTCAGAGCAGGCATAAGTCACCTTTCCAGGAGAGCTCAGCTCTGATTAAAGCACAGTTGAAAAATGTGCCTCTCCTAAGGATTCCCCTTGCAGCATTCCCTGTTAGATTTTCCAGATTATATCAGTGCATGACAGACTAGGAAAGAAATATGACTGCAATTTTGAACACGGAAACAATTGTTAAAAAGAATGATATTGTGAGTCTTAATGGTAGGATCATAAACCTTTGTTGTTTAGTTAAAAAGGGGAAAAAATCATTTAATGATATTAAAAATTTCTACAGCCTGCATGATACAAGACCTCACAAAAAATGATACAGCAAGTCCTGACTGTCTCAAAATCTCATTTTTGATGAAAGTAGATCAGGGACAATTAAAATGAGACTAGGTGATGAAAAAGGATGAGGATTTATAATCATATTTTTTTAAAATCTAAATTTTAAGGTGCAACACTGCTTATTAAAAAAAAAATAAAAGCAGCTCTCTTTATGTCCCTATGCATGTAGCACAGTGAGAGTGAGTTCTATTTTTAGAATATGATGCTTCTCGTATGTCATTAATTTGAGCAAGAGGTCAGCAAAAAAATGGATTTACAAGACAGAGACCAGGCCTTGATCTGATCTGTTTTGCACAAGAATAAAAAATCCCAACATTCAAGGAAGAGAAAAATACATTTTGGAACTTTGTTGACGAAAAGTCAGAGCAGTTTCTTAAAAGATGTCTGGCAGTACTCTCTGAAAGCTTCTGTGCCACTAATAAGAATGTCACACCTGAAGGAGCATTGTACTATTTTGTAACCTACCATATGAAATCTGCTGCCCAGCCACAGGTTAAATGCACACATTGAAATTCTCTTTCCTCCCACTTCCAGTTCTGTCACTTACTACACTGAAGTCCACACAAATACAATATGACTCAGAATATGTAGGCTGTGGCTAGGCAGAGAAAGTTCATTCAAAATTGATTTTCTTTCAGGCATCCCTGATATTCCCTGTTTCAATTGCTCACCTACTGTACAGTTGAGTGAGCACTTAAGGAAGTTGCAAGGCGAGGCAGCCTGTCTGGGACATGAAGGAATGTGGAGCAGGATAATCACAACATCATCAACCCAATTCTCCAAGGTAGCTGGCCAATAATACTGTTCTAATTGAATAACTTATCCACAGCTATTTCCCCCGGGAGAGCCCACGGCTTCGGCTCTCGGTGTAGGCAGATGGTGCAGCATACACAATGAAACCTGTAATTTTCTCTCACTACTGAGCACGATAACAGTGAGCTGTTTTCCCAGTACTGCTAGCCCATTAATATTTTATTTTAACTGGTTTTCTTCAAGTTATTATGCACCATGCAGCAGAGAATGGAGAAATCAGTGGTACATTTCATATTTATTTTACAGCCAGCTCACTAAGCTACCCCCTGCTCATTAAGGCTTCTGCTTTGCTAATCAACAATTGTATATGTCATCATCAGGTATATGCTGAAATGAAAGTGTCATAATTAAAAACAAAGGTGCATGAGTCACTGGAGCCCTGAATTACTAACTAGCAGCAAAGCGTAACAAATAGGCTGCAAGTGAATTCCGAACCTGTAGGGCTGTTTTTTAAAACATGCATTAATGAGCATGTGCTGAGCATATTTCTGACTCCGAGAATGCTGTCCTGATCTTGCTCCCTGAACTACACGTCTTAGAGATGTACTGCCATTCCCTTGTCCCCAAATGTTAGAACAGCACATAATCCTCAGCAGCAAAACTGCTTGAAAGGCAAATGCAGCCTGGGAGGGCAAGGCAGCAGAGACAGCCCATCAACAGCGTAACAACATGACAGATGACAGACCCAGAGGCAAATCCAGGCCTGCCAGCAGATCTGCCTGTAGAGCCTGCCAACGAGCCAGATGCAGCTACTGAAAAGATATCATCCCTAGCTTAGCATCTGGGTCTTGCTGTGGCCAGCCATACTTCATGTGCTCCATGTCCTTACTGCTGACCCCAGCTGCTGGGAAAGGCTGGAACAATGAGGGAGAGCTCGACTGCATCCACAACATTGCATTTATATTTTGCTAGTATATACACTGTGACTGTTAAAAAAGTGAACTTGTGTAGGGTGTAATTATCAGTTTGCATTTATTTTAGCTCTTCTGGCAGCAGATACACACTGTTATCCCTCTCCCACTGTCTCTGAAAAAAGACAGCTCAGGGATTCATTCTTTGTTTTCCATTCCCTCTTAGAAATACACACGTAGCTACTTCACCATCTCTTAGAAATAGCAGTGCAGTGTAAATCTATGTGTGATTAAACCTTGGCATGGAGATCCAGCAGATCTTGTCCCTGGAAAGATACACTTCTTTCTGATTCACAAGAATTTCAGAGCTTGGCTTGCAGTATTAAACATCAAATAAATCTTTGTCAAGTGGCTCAGGTGACAATTAAGTGAAAACTAACGGTATGCTATCACAGAAAAGGTAATTGCATCCATTGTTAAGCACTTCTCAGGTCAGGATACATGCATTGTGTTTCAAAAATGGTATTCATTCGTTCACCCTGGCATCCTAATCTGACTACAAAAGTGTAGTCATAATCATATCATAATCATAATTTTTCCTTTCATAGAAGTTAGGGACATTCTTTTTGGATGATCCTACCCCCCTTGGAGTTCACCACTGCTTTTCTGCATACTAGTGATTGGCTCAGTCAGTCAAGCAAAATGTGAATGTAGATGCTTAAAAGCATCCTGTTGAGGACAGGGTGGGAAAAGTCTTGTTCTGTTATTTTCTCATCTATAATAGTAAGAAATACTTTAAGCACATGTTTATAAACGTATTCTTCAGAAAATATGTACTGTCGGAACTTATTGATCTGTAATGAAAATTTCCTTAGTCTTGTTTAAGTCTAAGTGCATTTATAGAAACCAAACCATATTGTCCCTTTTGGTTCAAGGTAGGATTAATCTCACTTACCTCAGGCATCTAAGTCACACTAGGATCACTTTTAAATCAATGGAAAAATACAGACACCTTTAGAAGGCTATTCATCTCGTCCTAATGTAGGCATCAGGACAATTCATCTGAAATGAATCCTTCTGTGAAGGCACCTATGTCTTTCTATTAATTATAAAGGAAGCCCACGGAGTCTAGCTTTGAATAGGTTCCTCTTTTTTAGTCTTGTGAGATCAGGTGAGATGCATCCCACTCTTCATGTTCCGATGGCTAAAGAGGAATGTGTAGACAGAAAAATGGGAAGTTAAAAGAGCACAGCCTTTCAATCTAGATTCATATATGTTCCCATAATTAAGAAAGGATTACCAAATAAGCCAAATCACAGAGCTTCTTTTCTGCATTTAATGCCACAAAGCTGGAAACAGCACAATTCCCCATATACAGCCTTTGAGCCATTTGCAGTGGGAATATCTAGTTCTCTTAGTGAATCATGCAAAGCTGGAAGATCTCTTGACACTGATTCCTTCTTCTTTCCATTCACTTTTTCAAACATAAGAAGATCCCAGATGTATAAAAACAGCCTGCACTGGAGACCCGGTCTGTTCTGGTGTTAGCAGTTCTGGTGGTTATGGGAATATTATATGGCAAAATTACGGAATATTGAAAAGGACACTGGATATGTTACGAGCCTTGTAATCACAGATGTTTTGAGAGGGGCACTTATGTGATCAGCTCTGATGAAGATTCAGTCCAGTAACTAAAACTGCTTGATTACCCTTGTGGACGGTATAAGAATTTTTTCCCAGTAAAATGTCATTATTTTTTTCTGTATTTTGATGGGCAAACATGGTTTAAGCCAATTGGTTCAAAATCATAACTAGCCTGAAAAAAATCCCAAAACATTCTGTTTTAAAAATTTCCAAAATTAATTTCTTTTAAAAATTCAAATTTCTTTAAAACATTTACTTAAGCTATACAAAGAAATACCAACTGTTTTGAAGAAATGCATTATTCAGTACTGGATTTGTTTTTCCTCTTGCTTTTAGCTAGCTGAGTACTCTGTATGACAAATTACTTTACAGGTTAACATAAAATAAATTCAGAACTTCCAGAAAATTGAAAAATAGTTTTTTTACATGGCAGTACTGCAGGGCTAGTACTTCATCTATTGTTCTGCTTTTGCTGCATAATAAAGATAGTTTTGAAAATTGATGTTTCTCCTTAGAAGAGGTAGAATATGGCAATTCAAGTGTTTCCACAGTTTTAGAATATGGCAATTCAAATTTTTCCGGTTTTTTCTCTGGGGTCACCAGTGCAAAGGAAATGGAGTCACCAGCACATCTCTATACTCACAGATTTCTCTGAAGAGAAATGAGCATGTTATATATATTGCTGAATTCTCATGTATTGGAGAAAATTGATCTTTTTGAGTATACATAGGTATTTTACATCTATCAATATGTCTTGGAGAGCAGAGGCAAGAAACTAACTCATCTTGTGTTTTAAAATGTGGAAGGGATGGGGAACTGTTTTTTAATGAAAAACAGTACTGCAAAAAACTACAGCTGCTTCCATGGGTCAGTCTCATTTTCTTTAATGCAGAACCAGATGCAAATGGTAGGAACTTTTACAGGTAATTTTTTTAAAGCTGATGTTCAGTATTAATGGCATTAAATCTGGTTGCTTGCATGGCTATTTTTTATCAATGCATTAGGTTAAGAGAAAATTGTTTGCATTGAAGCAAAACTTGCAGGGGCTTAGCTTACTGCAGATTCCAGAGTGGGGGAAAGTACCTTGACACCCCTTCCCTTTGTTTCATCCCATCCGAAAGGCAGGAATCACTGTGCAAGAAACAGCTTTTCCAAGTGCACAGGAAGACACATAGGGCCAGATCCATTTCCCAGGGAGATTAATGGGAGGCTTTTTATTGACTTCAGCTGAGACTGAGGACAGCAATAAAGCTACCTGGCTCACAGTTCTCTCCTCTAACCAAATCTACTAAAACATGTTTTTAAAATCCTTCCTTTATAAAGGCTTTGAATTGTTCTGCTACTGCTGATCACCAGAGACAAAATCTGGCTGGTATCTCCATGCATTTGTAGACAAGTGAGACCAAAGTTGAAATGGTGAAACCATTATTTCCTGTAGAAATTCAGTGGAGTTGTCTGCAAATGAGTAATAACTTACAGCTGCATAGTTAAACAAAATCATGATAATTTCCTGCAAATTTTATCAGATTTATTCAGGTGACCAGCAAGAGAGAAGATGACATCCAAAAAAATCCTATATTTGCATCAGCACTACTAGTATAGTGTGAAGTAGCAGAGAGGGTACCCTGAGTTATGTGGGATCACCCCAGATCTATAATCAGAAAAAGGTAATTATAGTCAAGGAATAGGCCCATGCCATGATCCTCCTCTTTATGAAATAATAAAAACAGAGACATGAGAAGAACAAATCTATCTTTGACCTGTTTTTATCTACTCTGTCTGATATTTCTTCCCAGATTTATAATGTAAGTATGTAGTAAATACTATACGTTCTGTCTTCACCTGCCCTCATGATTCTTTGGCCACAATATTCAACATAGTGTAATATGACAGAACGCAATCTTCATGACAGAATGCAATCAGATCAGCTAAGATTTAATATCCTTCTAATTTTTGTCTAAAGATTTTGATAGAAGAGAAAGAGCATAAACTGTTCATGGGAAAACATAAGTATTTGGGACAGAACATTTATATTTATTTATGTAAAGGGATATATGTACATATATCAAAAACTTGGGAATAAATAGAGGGGAGAAAATACTGGCTGGAAATGAAGCAAATGATTTATAAATTCCAAGCATAGGAAAAATAAATCCTATAAATGAATTCTGCAGTAAACCCCTGTTTTATAAGCAGTTGTGACCTGTTTGAGGAGGAAATGCAAAAGCCTGCCAAAAGCATATCATATCCATCTGTCCAGTTTAGAGTATTAGTTGTGTTTTTACTTGGACAGCTCTCAGCCCAATCCTGTTAATACTTACACATATTAATAGCCTTGTTCTTAAACTTATTCCAAAATCATCAACTCAGCAGAGTGGAATGATGTGTAAGTAAAATGACATGTAGCTAAGATGCTGTATAGGGCCAAACATGTGCCTAGGCACATGCAGGATTAAGCTGAAAATCTGTAATATATAGTCATCACTAGGGTGCTAGCCTCAATTTTCGGAGGCATGGTTTAGGTTTCTGTCTTAATCTGGATTTCCAGGACCGTAAAAGCATCATTAGGATTTCCATTTCCATGTTTTTATTCAGCTCTGCAGTTCTGCAATCTGTATTTCTCTTTCATCCTATGTGCAGAAATGCCTAAGTTTTCAGACAAATATGCACAGAATCAGATTTTGCTTCCAACACCTAATGAAGTAATCTTTGGATAAAATAAGCACTCTTTGAAGAAGGTTTGGAACTTCTCCATGGCAAGCTGATTTCTCCGAAGTCACCATCCTACTATATTTTAAGTTCTTCTCTGCACAGTCTGAAGCATGGTAAGAAGGACACTTATGCAGAGAGATGAACCAAACTCAGATCCAGCATCCGGATATTTTGAATTAGAGCAGGACTACACCATTTAAAGAAAATACAAGTGACGTCCCCACAGGAAATAATTTTTAAAATCCTGTGTAGTTATGGGGTTTATGGTAGGCCTCCCTGCTCAGCATTTTCCTAGGGGCCACCTTTATTGTCTCATGTCCTCACATCTGATGGATGCATTCTGAAGGTTTTAGTTATCCCTTCTGTTGTCTGTTGCTTTCCCCAGGTTCCCAGTGTGAAATTAGATATTTGACCCTTCCAGGTACCAGTGTTGTAGGCAAGCATAGTCTGTGTAACACTGGAGTTCATTTTTTGGATATCTGGTGCATCTGTGTCTCATCTCCACTTACATATCTGAACAAATATTATTTCACCCCCTCAGAGAGTGTTGTAAAGATGAATCAGCTGTTCAGGTAAGACTACGCTGAAGCTATACAAATACTAAAGCAAAGATAAAACATGTTATTGGATCATTTACAGCCTTGCCCAGAGGCTGTTCTGGAGAATAAGTAGTACTTCCCTGCAGTGGCCAACTTGCCTGTTAAAAACCAAAAAGGCTTTTTCAGCCTCGTAAATCACAACCATAGTCTTCTAATGCTAAATTACTGACCCTTAAGCAAGGATCTTAGTAATTCTCCAGAATGTTTCTACCTGTAAAAACAACACACAACTGCTTTATAGGATTGCACTAAAACATGCACTTTATTTATCAGACTTCTGATTTTCTTGGCAAGTATTGCATATGTAGAAATTCAGATGCTCCTCCACCTCGGCTGTGTTCAATCTTCCTCATCAGTTTTCTTGCATGATGTAACTACCAGCATGCTAAACAGCTTTTTTGAAAATCCTTATCAGACACTATTTGTTTCTCCTCTCTGGCTACTTTGAAAGCTTGAGATACAGCTCTAGTTCCTAAGCCTTCTCTGTCAATCTAATCTAAGGGGAGAAGGAATATTCAGGGATTTGCTGTTTTCTTTGCAAACCAGGCAAAACTTCTCAGCTTTATTTTGATTTTTCAAAAGTAATTGGAAAACATACTTCATTTGACTGTGTCTAACAAGTACATTTAGCACAAAAAGTATTAATTAGAGGTGAAAAAACAAGTTATACTACTGCCCTCTTTTCTTTCCTACGTCCTTTTGACTTTAGACAGCTACTGAGATACTAATGTGTTATTTTCTCTTTCAAAAGTACTACAGTCCCCCCCTCCCCCCCTCAGAATGGCAATGTATGAATCATGTGTTTCTTTCTAAATGCCTGTTTTATATTTCAAGGAAGTTTTTATTAAATTGAATATATATACCAGGGCTTTAAACAATCTGACTGAATGGAGGCTGTACCATTCTCTTAAGCACAGTTCCATTTTTCAGATTTCTAGGCTTTTGGGACTATACTGGAAATAGATGTTTATAATGGAAAACAATGTACATACTGAAGATGCTTCATAGGTAGTGTCACATCCACATAGCTTCACATCACCTTTCAGCTCACCTCTGGATGAAATTTAGTTTGATAGCTTGGCCTAGATCATCTCAGTGCTCAGCTCGGTGTCTCTGCAGGGCTCATTGATCCAAGAATACAGTCAAGGGAATTCATACCAAAGCACATAACTGTCCCACATTTCTGCTTTTTCAATCAGCACAGATGGAAGTCCAGATCTGCCTGTATAAGCTGTATAAATGAGCTCCCCTAGCCTCCAATCTACTAATAAAGCATAACAGTAAGACTGTTGCAGTAAAAGATCATGTTAAAGAGGAAAAATCTCTAAACCCTCTGGTTTTTTTTCCTTATGTATGGAAAAAAAGATTAAAATTGCTTCAGTGAATTACCTTTAAAAGAGCAAATGCCCTAACATACAAAAATGTAAAAGTCCCTTTTTACTAAAAAATCAGCATGTCTTCCTCCCTTCCTGTCAAGCAACAGGCGCAGACATTTGAGGCTTGATAAACCAAATAATAGAAATTGCCTTTTTAATCTTTTCTTTGCCATCTATAAGGCTCCATATGTTGCCATTACTTGTCTAATTTACTATGAACACCCAAAGGAAACAGTCACCATCATTGCCTGAATTTTCACAACGAACTAATGACTTAGTATGTTTTAGTGCCAACAGAGTGAGACTTCCTCAAAGACACTGCTATGCTGAAGTGGCTGGGCACTCATACTCTGAAAGCTAGCAATCTGAGCTGATTATTCTCCAAAAACTTTATCGTGATACTGAATGTTTAACAAGTGTTCATGCCTTTTGGTCACTCCTACTATGACACATCACAAGGCAACAGTTCCTTGTATTTCGGAGGTAAATTTTGGATACTCTTTCTTTTGTTCTGTAGCTTTCCATCAGACTGTTACTTTACATGCTCAGTGCATATATAAGGGAGACCAGTGACGAATGGAAGAAAACAGGGTGACTATTGTCAAATAATAATTACATTAGAAAAACACTGGTTTTGTTGCTCTTCCTTTTTTCCAGAGAAATTAATAATCATAATGAGAGAGGCTTGTCATTAAGGATCTATTAATGCTGCCTTGCCAGACACCACCTCCAGGAGGCTTACAAGAATCTGACATCTTGGGCTGTGATGAATCATCTTGGTTTTTTAAATGCAATCCTTGCATTCAGCTGAGTGAAGCAGGATTTTTCCTGACCCCAGGTAAGATGGCCTCTTCCTTGTATTGCAGATCAAGGGGCTGTTAAAAATGATGGAGAGTAAAGTAAGTAACAGGGAGAAGGTGTACCAAAAATGCAATTACTGAAAGGTCAAATGAGCTCTTTATCTTCAAATTATTTTTTTTAACTGTACGAGACTGAATTTGGCTATGGGAAAAAAAAAAAGAAAAAAAAGAAGAGTGGCAGGAGTCCTATCTAACTCCAGAGCTATTCTGAGTGAGGATAGGTACATTACAGCCTGTAAGGCACTCAGCAGCTGCGATAACAACAAACACAGAATATAGACTTCTAGATAGGCTTCTGAGTCCTTAAACAGTAAGTGTGACAGTCCTACACCTCAGTCACATGCAGGACACCACGGGGGAGAACATGGAGGCTCCTTAACTGCAATAGCACCCAAAGGTGTTTTTTTCCTATCTTGAATATTTCCCCTGCTGTATTATGCCTTTATTGTTTCTTTTTTCCCCCCCTTCCTTTTAAAATATCTCCTTACTGTTATATTCAGGTGATTGCAGGACATTTACAAGTTTCTGATAGGACATATTATGACAGATACAAGGAGCTTTTTGCTTATACACAAAAGCAACATAAGCCCTTCATTCGGAGACTTCAGCATCTAAAAAGTTAGAATCATAGAATCAGAGAATGGCTTAGGTTGGAAGTAACCTCAAAGATCATCTAGTTCCGACCTCCATGCCTTGGGCAGGGGCACCTTTCACTAGATCAGATTACTCAGGGCATAGGAAAACAGAAGATAAGGCATAAACAAACTGAATGGAGATACTTCCATTACATGGACAGACATCCCACACCTTGAGTTGGGACATGACTGGAGAGAGCCATGTTGGGTCTGGAAGACATTCAGATGCATTACACAGCTCAAGTAACAGGAAGGATGAACAATATGAAGGTATGCCTTCAGAGATCAAGGTAAAAGGGAAGATGTGATGGGGTAGGAGGGAGGAAAAAAAGGTTTATTGGCCTCACCCTGATAATTGAAAGTTTTAATTGCAAGTTTTTTCCACCTCCCATGGAATAGCTGGTACTACAAGAAAAAAGATGATTTTAAAAGCACACTGAAAGCTCTCTGCTGCCTTTTGCAGAAGATTTATGCAGGTTTAAATTGCAGCTTTATTGTCTGTTGGCAAAGTGACTGCCATGAAGGGATTTAAAACTGCAAATTCTTTAGAATAGTCAGACATACTTTTGAAAAATGAAGTCCTCTTCTGCTCAGGGGATTAGTTTAACTTTTTATGACATTCATTTTTGTAATTCTTTACTACTTCTTCATCTTGTGTTTGCTTTATGAGGTTATTATTTTTATACATGGTTTGGTAGAGTCTTAAGAAGGCTGAGAGAGACAGGTGTTTGAAATTCTAGGTGCAATAAAGAGGCATAACATTTATTAGAAAAGAAGAAATGTGGCATAAATGGGAGTTGCCTTTTGTTCCTTCAATTCCCAGCTCAGTTCCCAGTGCAGTAGTTGGCAACGATATTTGAAGCAGGGCTGCCTTAGGTCTTTACGGTAGGAAACACTGACAAGTTAAAGTACAGCTGAGATATGATGGACCAAAGAAAAGACACTGTAGTTCTGGATACCAGGCTTCCAGCTCTGCCTGTCCTGTGGTGGCTCTGGATGTGCCTCTTGAAGGCACCAACCTTCGCTTATGTTCACTCGGGTTTAGAAGCCACTTATTCAACAGAGGCCTAGGCAACTTTTGTGGTATTCAAACGTCATTACCCAAGGTATTCCTTTAATATTCACTACACAGAATTCCAGTTAGACTAACTGCCATTTAAGATCTGATTTACAGATCAACCAGAGAACACATGTTTTAGAAAGCCATCCCATACAGACTGAAAAATCCTCATAGCTGGGAAATTTACCCCAAACCCTTGGTAATGTGTTCCATCATTTGCCCTGCACCATTAATTAATTTTATTAGTTAAAAATAGTTTGTCTAGTTTGAATTGGTATAAGCTAAACATTCCATTGCTGTATCATAGTCAGTAATATTAACAGCCCTGTTGATCAGCATTTCCATTGGTAACATATGGACTGAACAAATCAAAACTTAAGTCTCCTTCAGTAAGTTAAATTGACTAAGGCCCATGAGTCTTTCAGTATAAGACATGTTTTCTAGTCTGTTTTTGATTTCTCGACAGTATTTCTAAGGAGTGCAAATGAGCTGGTCTAACAACAGTGATAGAAGAACCAAAGAGATATTAACTAGAATATCCCAACACCTTTAAAACAAGTGATTGTCAAAGATATCTGGGGGGTTGGGGAAAATCTTCATGATTTCAGGAGTTTAACTAAGAATTTAAATGGAGTGTACACTAAGCTTTGGAATGTGTGTTTGACCCGTCGTTTTCCTCATTTTCTCACTTTGTTGATTTTCTCCTATCCATCTGTGTTTGGGAATGTGTACGTACAAGCTCTTAAATATACTTGTGTTGTGGTGAGGGTGATGTGGTGCCACAACCTCCCCGAAGAGTCTCTTTGTGGGCTCACTGGGCAGGTGCTGCGTGCACACACACAGTCACTCACGCACACCGGAGAGCTGCTGATCTGCCTCCGTAGCAAAGGGCAGGGAAGGTCTTTGCATGGGGTCCTCAGAGATGTTTATTCCAGCCACGCTCGTGGGGGTTCAGCGACAAAGACCAAGACTCATGCAAAGATCANCGAAGAGTCTCTTTGTGGGCTCACTGGGCAGGTGCTGCGTGCACACACACAGTCACTCACGCACACCGGAGAGCTGCTGATCTGCCTCCGTAGCAAAGGGCAGGGAAGGTCTTTGCATGGGGTCCTCAGAGATGTTTATTCCAGCCACGCTCGTGG
This sequence comes from Vireo altiloquus, assembly GCA_013396875.1. Lineage (NCBI taxonomy): Eukaryota > Metazoa > Chordata > Aves > Passeriformes > Vireonidae > Vireo > Vireo altiloquus. The sequence goes on along the minus strand of VZRF01015230.1, from coordinate 670,810 downwards.
GGGTTCAGCGACAAAGACCAAGACTCATGGGAAGGTCCAGGGTTAAGTGTGGGGTGGTAGGGGCAGAGAGAGCATCAGGGGCCAACCATCAGGGGGCAGGGGGCAGTGCACAGGTGGGGTTAGGGAATGGGAGCCAAGAGAGGAACAGGGAGGGAGTGACTGAGGGATGAGAGGCAGTGGGTGAGCAGGTAAACAGAACTGCTGTACATTGGCATAACAGAACAGGGCATCCTGTGAGAGAAGCCTCCTGTGTAACTCAGGTAATGCTTCCCAGGGTCCCTTCTTACCAGGGAGGGTTCCCACATATTTGTAAAATCAATGTGGATAATTTTCTGTTTTTCTAGGAACCTCACCGATTATATTCTTTTTTTAAATACCTTTCCCCACTTTTATTCTTTCAGGTAACTTGTAAGTCCAGCCCTAAATATTCAAGGTAGTCTTCTTTTCCATCTCCCAACTGACAGCTACATACTGTCCTCGTACCACTGATAATTGTGGTCTACCTTCTCTGTTCTTACATATAAATTATCAAAATCACATCTATTAAAAATAGAATGTTTTTCTTGCAGCTAATTTGCCAGTAAGTTAAGACAATCCACTCTCACCTATCCATCTCTTTCATTGTTACCTGCTCTCTAATCTTCAGATCAACCACAGGTGTAATTAGTAGGGGGTAATGTTCATTTCAGAAGAGTTAAAATATTGCACTGATAAAAAGCACTTTAAAGCCTGTGAACAAATCCACTCAGGATCCTGTGTATGCCACTTGCTTAGTGATGACTTCTCATTCACATATTTAAATTATAATTACCTAGCATTTACTCCATTTAACATCCATTGTGCTGATTTTCTCTTGTTTTCATTTTTAATTATAAGGTTGTATACCATCAAATCAAATGCCTCAGAGAAGCCAATGCAAATATAATTACTTCTAGCAGACAAAGTTCTAGCATCATAAAAAAGTATGTATCAGGTTAGTTTGACAACAATTCATACCATCAATCTATGTGAATCAACATTAATTGCATTACATTAACTTAAATCTTGATTTGCTTGCTCAATATTATTCCATTTCTTTTTCCTGTGACTGAAGTTGTAAAGACAAGGCTGAGCTCCTTCCTTCCTTCCTTCCTTCCTTCCTTCCTTCCTTCCTTCCTTCCTTCCTCTCCTCCTCCCTTTCTCTCTCACACACTCTTTTCTGTGCTTTCTTGCTCTTAGAATAGCTTAAAGGAACAAAAAGGAGATGAGAAACTATTATCTAATCTCTTTTGCTGCTGTCTGACCTGTACAATAAGGATACCAACAATATAAGTTTTTCTCGAGGCATTTGAAGTCTGTAGGCAGAAAACACTCTAGAAACACAATGAATTATTGCTAAATATTGTTGTTGCTGTTCCTAATGTCAGCCTTTCAGACTAAGCACTGCACTTTAAGGCAATGTCAGAGAATAACCACAAACTAGAGAACAAAGGAAAAGGAGTTAAGAGCTCAGACATGTAGAACCTGCCTGTCTCTGGAACTATGCCTCAGCCCCTGAGCCAGTAGTCAGGTTGGATGCAAATGGCAAGTTTCCAGGTCTTGAGGGCTTCAATTGATGGTCTGCTCTTTGGAGCACTCTCTCCCTAGGGCAGAAAAAAATTGGAAGGTAAACAATTAAATGGCTGCACTGTACAGGGCTGTGTGCTCTGATTAGGAGATTCTGCCTGACACAGAGGGATGTCACGGCCTGCAGTGGTATCTGGGGCTGTCACTATCGGCGTGCAGCAGGTGACACTAGGGAGGATGAATCTCGGCTGAGCTGCCTACGGAGTTAAAGGGAGGTGGCGAGGGAAAGGGGAAAAGAGGAAGATAGGGCTGACAACTGTAACTAACCCTGCAATGCCTAAATGAGGAGAAGAGGATGGGATGGCTGGATGCAGAGTCGGTGTGTCACAGCACAGCTACTGCAGCTGAATCACTTCTAAGACAAAAATAGACACTTATACCCTCTGCCACCACAGCCATTGCATAGAAATCTCTGGCAGTCTGACAATGCAACCAGGCCTTTGCCTCCTGCACTTAGCTGAAGGAGCACTGCACAGCCACGAGAGCTCACAAGGCTGCTTAAGGAAACCACCCCCACTGTCACCCCACCACCACTCCTGCTCTCTAAGGAGGGGAGCAGGAGCAGATATACTATATGGGCAGCCAGACTTAGACAAAGGGAAGCACATCTGCTTTAGGAAGCTTTTTTATGGATTCACTTACAGCACACCAAGCACAAAGCAATACATATTGGTAGCCACCTGACTGCTGGTAGGCACAGAAGGTGCTCCATGTGGGAGAGAAAGGTGCAAATGTTTCAGATACTGTCAACACACCAGTAAGCTTGGAAAGAGCTTAGAAAAGCTGTAAGATATGTTGGGGAATGGCTATGTCACTTGGGAACTCTGAATTAAGTTTGTCATCCCTGTGGCTTGTATTGGAAAACTGTTTCTCCTTCCTTTTTGTGTCATCTTTGGGACTGATCAGGCAGCCCCTATGGAACAGTTCATCCAGCTGTGCACTGGAGAGGTGATACTGTGGGGAACTAGAAATACTCAGCAGAGGTGTGTAGGAATGACCATTCACTTCCCATAAATGCAATGGAGTGTTTTATTCCCATTTATTCCCTTGAAGTCTCAAAATCTGATGATAAAAACTGTCAAATAAAATACAGTCCCCAGGAAGGTATAACCTATTATATTCTATGGGAATCTTTGGTTAAGGAAGGGAGTAGCAGATGAATACTTCCTACTTTAATTTCCACTGAATTATTTTTCCCAGATTACGTCACACAATAAACAACTATTCTAGGAAAGCAGCCATGCCTGGATTTCCACTGAAGGAATCTCAAAAACAAACAAAGAAAACTAAAAAATTCTTTTCACCCACAAATAAATTGAAGACATTCTGTTAAAATCCTATTTGGTTTATTACAAAAAGGAATTCTTACTACCTTTGGACTAAGACAATCAGTTGTTTCATGATAGCCAGGATGAGTTCTGAAGATTCACAAACAGATGTCCCCAGTGCCGAGAAAGGGCAACCAGCCCATTCTTCAGGCTTGGATGTCTTGTAGAAACGTAATCCATTGGCAGGGTTTATTCTATGACTAAGCACTATTTCTGCTTTTCTGAGGGCCTGAGAGTGTGGTTACTTAATGGTTGTGTTAAGCTAGTGCGTTTGTAACTCCTTATAAGTGGAGGTTGAACAGAGCAGGCGTTACCAAGACACACAACCATGTAAGTGGAAAAAAACCTAAGAGGTAATCAAGCGGCTCAATGACGAACACTCCTCTAGGGAGCGAGGGGAGAGAAAAAATTAATGTGTTTGTGTTTGCCCATCATGGACAATCAAATAGCACCCTGGGACTAGAGGAAAAGCTTAACTATTTATAACTACCTCTTTTGAAAAAATTAAGTAGCATGTATGCTCAGCCTGCAACACTAAGAATAGCAAAATACATGCACCACCCATGGACTTTCTGATTTTTTCATATTCAGGTTTTGATTTTTGTCTATCGAGTCATGTTAGACCTTTTCTGTGTTATATTCAACTCAAAGGATCCCCATATTATTGCAAGTGTTCAAATCTATTCTTAATAATATTTGTATCTTTTAAGGTATTTTGACTCTTCAAAATGCTGCACAAACATTAATTAATCCAATTTTTAATAAGGTAGTCCTGTCCTAAAGAGCTAGAAAATGACTACACATATGGAAGAAGACATTAAATATATTTTACTTCTTTATTCCTTCATTAGTATTGTATTGTAAAGCACCAAAGATGCTTTGATAATGTACTGTAAGGCACTAAAAGAATAATAAGAGTGCCTATTATAACAGCATAACAAAATTCTTGCAACTGCTCTGCTATGTTTCTTAATGATCTTAGCTGGAGTAAGAGGCAAGAGGGGTAAGATGGAATAGCACAAAAGAGGCAAGAGGGGTAAGATGGAATAGCACAAAAAACCCCTGTCATTCTTCAGCAAAATTACAAATCTTTACTATCTGAATTGAAACTTTAGGAACTGTGCTTGCATGAAGGAGAGTTTCCTAAAACACCATGTGTGAACTATCTTTTCTGTTTGTGGGCAGAAGGTTGATAACTGTTAGCTGTACTTCTTTCTCACCAATTACAAACAGGGTATTAAAGGGAAGCAATTGAGGTGCCTCAAATTATTTTATTTGGAAAAACGGGGAGGCTTAAAAAATGCTCAGCTAGTTTACTTTTCACATAAAATATTATTTGAAAGCAATGTAGCAAAAGACCAAAATAAATAAAAGAAAATCCTGGTAATATTGGTGAAACTCTAGTTCTTTCTTTGATTCAGTGAGTTTTAATTTAGAGCCTAAATATTACTAAAAGCTGAACCAATACACCATCTTACTTTTCAGTATCTGGTCCCTGGCAACTGTTTGTTAAACCCAGGAAGCAAGGAGACATTCTAACCTTTACAGGGTGGGGCTGGACAGTCAAAACCTTGCGTTGTTGATTTTGCCTGGTTCATACAGACAAAAGATCAGTCTGAAAAAGAAAGATGGAAAGAATTGATCATCCTTCTCTCCCTCTATTTACATGAAAATTTTACCCTGTGTAGCTTGTTGACGTGAACTCTTTATTAGCATTTAGAGAAGGCGAGGGTACGGAAACATCCAGCAGAGAGCAAAGGATCCAAAACCACCTTTGATTATTAAAACTTTTTAGTGTATCAGTGACAGATCTATTCCCTCTAACATCATCTCTCCAGAAATACTTTGATTACTCATATCTGGAAGTTTCTGCCACCTCAGTTTTACAGAATGTCAAATCAGTACTTAGATTCTCTGAACAGAAATTTATGGCTGGACAATTTAGGCAAGCACTAGAAGCTCTTCAAAGTTTTTAAGAAACTTAATCACATTTGTGCAAAAAATAATTGGTAAAAAGTGATTTGTTAATGGCCCTGTTGGAGTAGAGATTGGTAACTCATTAACAAGGCAAAGCCACTGAAAATCTGCCTATTTTAAAAAGGGATTAAGTTTACCTTAAAGGGTTTTTAAACATAAAGTGTTTCCACTCTTTGTTAATCTAAAAACCTTGAGTTATCATTTTAGTTCTACTTTATTACTTCCATTTTCTCTAAGCTGCTATATTTCAATGATCATGCTGATATTCAAGAAAGAGTTTAAATTGATATTTTAGGCATTTAGAAGTCTAACATTTATGTCTACAACTTGTCATTATAAGCTCCCTTTATATCAAAAAAAGGAAAACAGGCAATGATTCATTTAAACCTGAAGGAGGCCAGTTGATTCATCCTCTGGAATTACCTATTTCTCTGCTAGGAAGCTGGGGGTGACTAGTTTGGACTTTGACACTGAGTTAGCAGACTTCTAAAATTAAGTCCAATGGGTCTTACCCCTGGGGGCTCATCTTTAAAGTAAGTCAGCTTGAGAAGTGTTGTTAAGCTGAATGGTCCACCAAGAAAGACTGAGGTCAATGTGCTACTCATAAAGTCCTATTAACAACAAGTGAGGCTTTTGGTACTCAACAAATGGATACAAAAATACTTATAGGTATTGCCACTGCATTTTTGAAAGGTCTAAGTGTTTATGGTTCAGGGTACAATTCAAAATTTCACAAACCTTACCACAGCAAAACATCTCAAAAAATGCATTAAAAAAGCACCATATTTGGATTAATATATGTGGCACTCAGCAAACCATAGGTCTCTCCATCCTTGAGATGATGGGAAAATGAGCATGCATTATATGTGTCAGCTTTCTGCTATTCTCACTGTAAGATCATTTTCTTTCCTTTTGGAAGAAATGTTTCTACCTCTCAATGTGCTTTCCTTGTCTCTGTGTGGGAGTTTGTAAGGAAAGGAAAAATCTTTTCAGAAACCTGGCCAGAAATTTAAGGAGCAGCATCTGTTGAACACTGCAACTTCAGTGAAGCTTTAATGACATGGGAGTTACAGAGCAGACTGCAGCCTGAGGTAGCAATCCTGAGCTTCCCTAGTTGAACATCAAGCAGAATTAAAATGAACAGAGGTAACTTTAGCTATCATAACTATGTGGACTATAGTTAACATTGAACAAACTCGAGTCCCATTTCCAAAGCATTCCCCAGTGGCCACGATGGGGTTTTTTTGATGAACTAGAGTGAGATTCAGATGTATTCCTGCATCTCCCAGAGCCGAGAATCTAGCTTGTGTTCCACTCAAACTGAGGAAGCAGCATCTGTGCCCTGCATCTTCCTCCTGTACTCGTTTGTACTCATCTTTCCATTGTCCACACCACCTCCATTGCTGTGCACCACTGAACTTTACAGTCATGGCACTGATTCTGCCCCATCCTAGTCCTCCCTGCAGCTGCTGGCCTGTTGAGGAGCTTGAAGACCATGAGTATCCTGTGTCTACTGTCAGAAGGTTACAGTAATGAATGGTACCCTTGCCAACATGTGCTTCCCCTGCACGAGCTAGTATGGGAAGCAGAATTTGGATGCTGGGAATGTTAAGTAAGATCAAGGATGGGTTTGTTGGTGTTTTTTTTTGTTTTTAATTTTACTTGAGTCATGAAAGGACTTGGACTGTTCCAGTAGCTTGATTTTATTCTCTGCCTATCTGAGATTGAAGGAGAATATTATGATTTCTGCTCTGTATCCTTTTCCTCTGAACTTGCTTCCCAGTTCATTGGTTTACTGACAAACAAAAAAAATTGAGAAAAACCAGGGAAATAGGAATCCTGAAATGTGATCAGTTGCAACTTGCTAATTAGAATGCACAGGCCTCTGAAAGGAAATCCAAACCCTCCACTGTACATAATGTCCTGAAATGCTCAAAAATCAAGGAAATAAGCTTCCCACTGTACCAGAACACTAGGTAGAGAGTCCAACTAATAACTACCAGCTGCTATGGGTGAGACAATGCCTAAGTAGGCCAGCTAAAAAACAGCTTTGATCCATAACACTGCTCATCTTGCAATGCTTCTGCCTCATTTCAGAAACGTTCATGTTAACAGAAGCACATGGGCAGCCCCTTGGAACAAACCAATGGCAGATCCACTCCAGGATGAGTGGAGGAAGACCTGTGGTGTGGAGAGGGTGTGAGGTACCAACGCCACACAAGAACAGCTAGTGTCAGTGAAGGCTACCCAGGTTTACATTAGTAATTGATGTATTGACTGAATCACACTAGCAAAAGGCTGTTTGTGAACACAAATAAAGCAATGTTCCTTTGTGCTTTGAAGTTTCTAAGAACTTCCAAGGTTCTTAAGGTTTGTACTAAAGATTTATTGATCTTGATCTCCAGCAAGACTTCAGTGAGCCCTTCCTCTGATCCTTCTTGTTCTCCTCCACTTTTCTTTCATGCAGTGTAGGACTCATGGGATAATGTACTCAGGGTACTAAAGGGCCAAATGACAGTCTCTGTGAATGGCCTCCTCTGAGTTACTCTGTAGAGGTGCAAATAGCTGGGGACTAACAGTGCAAAGGCCATTTTACCCTTTACATACTTCTGCTTTTCATCGGCTGCCTCTGAACAGGTTGCATCATTGACCAGTAGAAGGAAATGCTTAAAATAGAAATGCTTATATCAACAAATGCATTCCTAGTTTGAGACAAAAATGTTTACCTTTTCCCTGCATGCCTTTGGGTTTCACTCTGATCACTTGTGCATTTGACACTTCAATATAAAAATAGATGCTTAGTAATTCAAAATTGGCCTATGTCACTCATAGTTTTGACATTTATGCTTCCCAGTCCATACTGTATACATTATTCTGAAGACAAACACTAACACAGATTAAAGCATTTGACTGCCAAAAATGGAATTACTCCACAGTACTGGCTATAAGATGCTGAATTTAAACTTTAATTAGTTCAATTTGTCTCTTCTTGTGGCACACATATGCTCTAACACAGTTTCCTCTGGTTAAGCATTTTTCTTGCATCACACAAGAGCATGTAAAGTTATAGTAGATAAGTTTAGTTTAGGACCACCAGGTTGTCTCTGTAGTCATTTAAAGCCTTTTGCTCCTCCAGAAGGTAAGTCAAAGCAGGAAGCAGTTGTCTGAAGGAGCAGTTTTTCCAAAGTACTTATGTGGGATATCTGAGGTTCCCATGTATGAGTTGTGTTCTCCAGACCTCCTTAGAGCAGCAGGTTAGAGGGACAAGGCAGGCTGAGAGCCCAGCTCAGCTTGGAGGCCCAGTTAGTAGCCTGCCCACTTACTTGTGTTGGCCTTTCTTAGACATAAAGGGCTGAAAATGCAGTAAAAAACCACAAAGTGGTATAACTAATATAATTCTTGTATATCATGAAGGCATAAAAGAATCGATGTACGCAAAATCTCCTCACTGTTCTACTATACTTTGCAGCTGGATGTCTTGAGAAATACACACCAAGAATGTAATACAGAGTATATCTCCCACCAAATGTGAACTTCTACTCTTCTGACATTTTAGGTTATGCTCTTCTCCATTCCACTTGAAAATACAACTAAATGTTTCACTTTTAAGAGGTACCAACGCCACAGAAAAAGGAAGACTTTATACACTAAATGAAAGGCATTTGCATTGTTCTAATAGTGGGATTGTTTAATTCATATCAGATGGATTTGCTTAAAATGTTGTAATAAAAATAGCTCATATAAACATTCTTGTGAGGTATTATTCAGTTGTGTGATCTGTAATAGAATGATTAAGGGTATAATTTTGTATCACTTATCTTTAATGATTGTAAATCTGTCTTGAATAGAGAGTCATAAATATTCTCTTTGTTCAGACACTGAAGGCAGACCAGTGTCTTCAAACGATGTTTCATCTCATCCTAGAATAACAGCATAGGACAGCTGCACTGCCCTCAGTGTGACTGTCCCTCCCCACTGACCACAAAGATTCTGGATGACAGGCTGAGAGGAGAACAACTAATATTTTGGTAGTGTAAGCTGGGTGACATGAGCCCCATTCTGGGATGCAGGAGGAAACAGGTCTGGACTGTCTCATGTTGGGAACCACATGGAAACTTAGTTGCATTACTTACCAGCTATAAGCTCAGCCTTCCTTATAGAGTATTACCTTTGTTGGTACATACATAATTACTTTAAGAGAGAGAGACAGAGAGACAGACAAGGAAGACTTACTTTCCCTTGATCAAGTGAACTCAGGTAGGAATGTAGTATCACTGATACCTGAGTCTCCATTCAGAACATTAATGTTGTCTGTAACAAACTCCTGACAGCACCTCTAATAGGAAAATAATACTTTGTAATCCTCTGCTGCCTTATTTTGTATCAGATGGCCTGCCTATATCTTCCATAACTTTCCCCCTAGAAGGCTGAATTGCTGTGCTCCAGGTTATTAAAAGGCAAAACACAAATTTCCTCCAGTTTTTCTGACACATTGAAAATAGAAACCAACAGTTTAATATGAAGAATCTCACTCTTTCACATAAACAATCTTTTATATTACATATATTCGTTCTATAATAAAGCATATATCTCTGTCTTACATACATATTTTTACAGAAAACCTGCCAATGTAATACAAGGTTTTTCTATGTAACTGTCACTTTTATGTAAACTGTATTACAGACCGCTCACTGCCTCCATTTTACTTATTCTTATCTTCCACTAAAACCTGTGTAAGTTTACCTTGGAGGCTCTTCAGGACTTCAGCTTTTATGATTTTTATTGTGTTATTTGTTTTGGTTTTTATAGGGTTCAAAGCAAACTGCTTTTGGGCACTGTCAGGACACAGAGTGACACCACAATATAGTTATTACGCATAGCAGGCATATCATCATTCCAGAATGTCTGTCCAGTCTAACAGGGAAAAACACACAGCTTGCCTGTGTGATGTAGCTACATATACACATTCTTTCTAATCTAGTGGGAGAGACACAAAAGACCAGCATTTCAATAGTGGCATATGCCCCCATTCATATGTTTTTATGTTTAATGCAGTATGGAAATAATTTTAGTGTTTGCTACCAGTTTTCTCCAACCTGGAGAAATTTACTTCAAGTGAATGTATTTTACTACCTACATTCTTATAGGAAATTCTTGCAAATAAATAGTGTGTTACTGGGCAATGCTAAAAATGCAGTGACAGGAGCCTTTTTAATGAATGTTATGCTCTTGGTAGCGACAACACACTGGGATTTGGAATAAAGCAGTTGCAGCTGGATGACAGCTTGGGAAAAGGTGTTTTTGCAGAGTGTCATGGAATGCAGTCGATGAAATTCTTAACAATGATAGTGAATATAAGTACAGAAGCACTGCTTCTTCCATCTGGATCACAAAGCCCCTTGATCTGCAGCTCAAAAGTGATATGTGCTCTAAAGCATTTTTCATGTCAAATGAGACGGGAGTATTCAAAGATAGCCAGAATATGTAACGACTGTGTTTGAAAAGATTTACACAATGTATCTTAGGTCACCTCAACCAGTAGTTGTCAGTACAGTCACTTGTTAACATTAAATTGATTTTAAGCTTTTGGGGAAAAGTAGCTAAGCTTCCTACAGACTGTGTATTTACACACTGTTTAAAAGGAAAAGTAAAACATCCTGGAGAAATGTTCTGTTCAGTCTTCAACTGGCAGCACGATGTCTGTCTACTACAATCAAAATTACTCTGATGATCCAAATTCCCAAAATCTCCTGAAGACCGCACAGCAGTCCTGTTACAACATAGAACAAATTGGGTAAGAATGAGGCAGGCGCCTCTGAGCAGCACAGCTCAGCTGGGCTCAGAAGGCTGTAGTCGGCTGGCAGATACCACCTTCCCCATTGAGCCTTCCTCCTCAGGTGGGCTCAGAAGATTTGGCTCCATGCAAGTGGCCAGGCTGGTGGAGATCACCCTGCTGGGGCTGTGTTTCTGCTGAAACAGCAGCAGGGGCACCGAGGGCCTGAGCAGAAGTATGCTGATCCAGAGCTCCTTCTCCTCCTGGGAGCTGCGGAAAAAAGAAAAACAGCCTGAGTGCCCCTGCTCCCCAGCCTGCAGGCAGAGGTGGGCTTTTTTTCTTATTACACCAAACATTTGAAACCCAACCTCTTTGTTATCACTGTGGCCAAGACAGCCTTCCACTATCACATCCCTCATGAATCCTTCTTTATTCACAAATAGCAAGTCTAGGAGGGCACCTTTCCTAGCTCACTGAGTTTTTGTGTAAAGAAATTGTCCTCAGGAAACTTAAATAATTTCCCAGCCTTACTCATCCCTACAGTGACATTCCCAGGTGATATGTGGGAAATTGAAGCCTCCCATAAGGACAAAGGCTACNGCTGCAGATAAAAGAAAAACAGCCTGAGTGCCACTGCTCCCCAGCCTGCAGGCAGAGGTGGGCTTTTTTCTTATTACACCAAACATTTGAAACCCAACCTCTTTGTTATCACTGTGGCCAAGACAGCCTTCCACTATCACATCCCTCATGAATCCTTCTTTATTCACAAATAGCAAGTCTAGGAGGGCACCTTTCCTAGCTCACTGAGTTTTTGTGTAAAGAAATTGTCCTCAGGAAACTTAAATAATTTCCCAGCCTTACTCATCCCTACAGTGACATTCCCAGGTGATATGTGGGAAATTGAAGCCTCCCATAAGGACAAAGGCTACCAATCCAGAGATTTCTCTTAATTGCCTGTAGAATAACTCATCAGTACTATCATTCTGGCTGGGTAATTAAGAGCAGACACCCACAGTGACATCTTCTTCATTTTCCATCCCCAAATTTTTACCCAGAGGCTCTCAACGACATCAATATTACCTGTGAGGGGTGTAAAGCGAATCTTCTCCCATCCATATGGTGCAATTTTCCATCTTGCCTGCTCTGCTCATCCCTCCTGAACTGCCTGTTCTGCCCTCCTGAACAGTGAGGTGCTCTTACCATTCTGCACCAGTGACACTAAATCTTCTCTGCTTAAGTTACAGATTCACAAGAGACAATATTCACCTGAAGCCTAATGTAAATATCGTTTTGTGCCACAATCACCAATGATTAATAAACAATCAGTCTTTTCTTAAAGCACCTGGACTAGCTGGTGTGCAAACAGAAACCATGTACCCTTTTCACTGTCAGTCTTGTCATCTATCTTGCTTTCCCGTAAGGAGTTTCTTCTCAGAGCTTTGCCTGCCCCTCTTTTGTCATTTGTTTCACTCTCCCAAATAGCTTTTGGATTGATAACCCACCCTTCATGTGGCAAACACACAGATGGCAGCTCACCCTGACACTGCCTTACTTTTCTGCCCTGTTCCTCAGGCCTTGATTAAAGAAAATGTTAACATAAGCAATTAAGAATATTCTTAATTTAAGACTAAATCCCACAGAAGTCAGATGCATGAGTAATTTGCCTACAGTCCCTGAAGTGAATTAAAATTTGGGATCTCATTATGTTTTTTAGTGTATTCTTTTCCTCTCTTTAGCTCCATTTATAGGCTCTGACTGGAGGAACAGCTCAGTAATTTTCTTTCATAAAGACCGCAAATGCAAAATTCAAATTTTCCCTGTGTTTTTTGAGTGGAAGGTTAATTTTTCAGGTCTTGCTGGAAGCAAAATTGCTTCTGTGTAAGTTTCCCCCAATGTAGACTTCAGCTCACTCCCTAAGGTAATAGAAAATTAAAATTCTGTAGAAATCAAAAGTATAGGATGAAAAATAATGATGATAAGCAAATTGTATCCCTGATGGGAAATAAATTTTAAAAATATGGAATACAGACCATTTGGCTAATTGACTTAGATTAAGTGATACTGCTCACCACTTCATGGGAAATACATGTTACAGAGGAACAGTAAATATTGCAAATGCTGAAGTAAAATTTTCTTGTATCCTTAAGACAAGCTTCCAGCACATTTATCGGAGGCTGTTGTACTAGATCATTAGGCTTATTACCACTTTAAAGATATGCCAAAACCTTTGAAAGGGAATTTTAACAGGCCAAGTTGGCATCATCATCTCCCCATGCTTCTGAACTTGGACTCATATTCTAAACCACTAAGTTCCTACGCAGTGAGAAAGCCAACCTGGGCTGTTGTGTACCCTTTTTCAGCAAGAATTTCAGAGTTTCTTCCTAACGAGTTCAGGTAGAACCAAAAACTGACATCTTGTCAGCCTGGACTGTGGAATGTTTTAAGGTTTTTCTTGCTTTAATAGCATGCAGCTGCAGTAAGCTCCCGTGCTTAGTTAAACATCCTTTTAAAATGCATTCTACTTTACTAAAATTTGTATGTCATCTCTTAGGAAAGCACAGCAATGGATACCAGCTACTTTTTAAATTGTCATTTATATGACTTCATAAAATTCCCTTTCTTATCAGGATACCTAAAATTCTTCCTGGTCAGCACAAAGCTAATCTCAGAAGTCTCTTTAAATCTGAGTTTAAAATGATCTTTTCAAGAAGAAATAAGAGAGAAAACCCTAGAAATCAGAGGGGATGGGGAGAGTCTTTTAAACAGCTATTTATAAATTTCTGTTTCATGGTAATATATTGAAGCTACCAAGTAAAGGAAAGTTGACATTGCAGAAGGTGCATAATCATGTGAGTATCTGAACTGTGGAACAGGAGACTAAAATATATTTGAGTATGCTTTGCTTCTAAAAATACCTAGATCTATTACCAAATGTTCAGGAGGAAGAGAAAACAATTCCAGTTAGATATTTATTTATAACAGTCAGATTTCAATAAGAAGACCTCAAAATGCAATGTAAGCTTCACTTGTGACAATATTTTAGCTTCTCAAAATCATGTACATTAGAACGAGACCAGAGGGGCTTTCAGTACTTTAGTCATGAAGTCAATTTTGCAGTTACTGAATTAATGTGAAATATTATGCGATACGGCACACTACACTGTAATGTATTTGAGGCATAATATATTGGTAAGAGTTTAAAGAAATTTCTACTCAGACATTTAATTTCATTCTCAGACTATACCTCTACCAAAACACTTGGAGTTTGAGAGACGGACAAGTTACAGCATAAAAGCCAGGTTCTCAGAAGTGTAACAACCACATTTCTCTGTGTGTTACCTTAAACAGCAACTATCTTTTCTAAGGCTCCCACACAGGAATATTTTGAAGTGGAAAACACTCAGTTTTGAGATGTTCCAGTACATCTTGACACATGCTCAAGTAGTTTTCAAGATCTGTACACTTTCCTGAAACAGAAGTCTTTCTGCAAGTCTTTATGAGAATCTGGACTTGAATTTAAATGTGTTCTGTTACTACTATGCCTATAAACTCAGAGTGCTGAGACAAATAATAGAAATTAAGCCACTGTAGTGAGAAAATATTCTTGCATGTATAATATGTGGTATATTAATTTTTCTCTTTTTTTCCCCAAACTTTACCTTTCAGGGTATCCCACCTAAACTCTACAGAACAGTAAGAAGCCCAAGCAGTATCTGGAGTGATTTCACTTGCTTAAGAAAGACTTATTTTATTCAGTCAAAACTGGTATCAAATACGGTATTCACTGAGATTTATTTTATCTTTGCAGCTTCTGCCCCCCTAGATCTACCAGTTAGGCCCAGTGCTTCCTCCCTGTTGTACTCAGGTGAAGGTCTTCAGTCCTACTGCAGGGACAGGAGAAGAAAACTCCCACACTTACAAGAAAGTAGCAGACATTACTCTGATTTAAAAAAGGAGGGGGAATGTGGAGCCCCCTGTGATTAAAAAAGGTATAATTGTCCACCTTGTGTCAGAGTCAGGGTAGATAGATAAGGGTCACGGGGGAGAAAAGGCAAATTATTAATACTCTGTCAATTCAATATTGCTGCTGCTTTCCTTTCTAATACTGGTTTGGAAACATAATACGATGACCAAAGTGAATGCACTTTAGGCTTATGTTATTTCTGCATTTATAAAAGAGATATATATGTGAAAACTGTGTCCTTTGGGATTTAGAACCTTCTGATGAATACAAAGAGACATACTGCAAGGTAGCTAGTAGGACAGAACAACATCTGATCACAGCCTCGATAAAAGTCCAGACAGCTTTTTCAAGAGCCTTCAGCTAGAAAGCCAACTCTAATTAAAAGTGATGTCTCAGCAGAAATAATATATTTACAGATGAGAATAGCCATGCTCAAAATAAATGCAGTTTTAAAAACAGTGAAACGAACACACGAGAGTTTTTTTTTAAATCCATCGATGCCAATATAAGACGCTCTAACAGTCAGAAAATAAAATGCATCAGCATTCTCAAATATCCTGGATATAGCATATAAAAAAAAACCTGATGATTTTTAAACTCACTTTACATTCAGGGATCCTGGCAACCAGCAGTGTGTTGAAAGATTCCTTGCAGACATGGACATCTAGGTGCCACACAGAGCAACTCTGAGGCAGCCTAAAGGGCTGAATCAGTTTGCAGCCCCAGGGACAAGATGACAAACATAATCACACTGAGTGCTCTTGGCTTCACCTTGCCCTGTCCTACATCTCCTGCCATCCTGCACTGAGCGCCCCTCAGACAGCATCTTGGCTAAGATTAAAAAAGTCAGTAAAGACCAGCTGCTGGGAGAGTGGTCATTGTGACATAGGAGTGATTCAGTTCTTTAAAAGGATGGAGTGACTAGTTTGCTGGGGCTATATAATGTAGTGTATTTCATAGTTGGCATTAAAGACCATTATATGTTCAGATACTCTTTTGTATGCCTAATGCAGGTCATATCACTTGGTGGACATCATTAACTATTTCTGCCTTTCAGCAATTGCATACCAACTCTAGGACCTAGCACAGGAAAATTGGCATCCAAAGCTTACATCTTACTCAGTATTTTGTCTTACAGGAGATATAGTGCCAACATCCATTTTCATTAGTTTTTTCATCTTCACTACAAAACAGAGACTTTGCAAAGTAGAAGATATTACATACACACATATTATTAAAAAGTCAGAGTTTGCAAAAGAAAATGAGAATCCGTATTTAGCAGAACACACATTGAGGTAATATAAAATTTTACTGTGTTTAAGCACTGGCTCCAAAAGCAGTGAGGTAGCAGATATAAATCTGTCTGTCTTTAACATAAACAAAGCATTATAAGTTGATTACCCAGGATTCTCATCCTGACTATTCTTTCTGGTTTTGTTTGGAGAGTGTTAGTTTTGAGCAGTGATTGTGCATTCCCTGAAACAGATCTCCAGAACTCACTAAATTTTTTTTGTACAAATGTACCTGAGTTAAGACATACGCAGTTTCTAGCCTGGTTATGACCATCATCCTACAATAGCAATTTCAGTAAGATTCAAAACAAACATTTGCACGTGTTAAAAAAGAGATGTGAAGCATTCAGGGTAATATTATTCTATGCCAGCAAAGGAACTTTTAAGATGCACCAGAGGGCATTGAAAATAATAGCAGATTGAGGCAGTTATGCCAGGATAGTGGATTTGAAAAATAGTTTGTCCTCTATATCCCAGTGCTGAGAACCGGACCCTTGAAGTGATGATGATGAGCTCCTCTGTCTGTCCTTTTGGGAAATGTTGTTCAATGAATGAATTATTGGGCTGCACAGGTCACCAGACCAAAATAGCATGAAGGAGCAGAGAGTCAACTTTCATTAGTGGCAGCTCACAGTTTGTCTTGCAGACCGCTGAAGTTAGCTTAGGCTCCTCCGCAAAAGGTGAAACAACGAACTGCCTTTCTTTCATAATATCTTGCAGCTATTCTTTTTAATTCAATCTCTGAGAGTAAATGCAATGACAGCTGTAGGAAAAGTAGACTCAGCGAGGTGGAAAGGGGACATTTCTTGAAGATGTCATAATTAAATTACAGCCATTACCAGAGTAAGCAGAAAAACTGTAAATCATTCTAGCATACAGAGCCAAACGCAAAATGTAAGCCTTCTTTCTAATTCATTAATTTTCCCACTTTCACATTGCTAGATATAATTACTCCAAAGGAATTATTAATTAGAAATTATTTTGCATTAGGCAGTTGGAAGACATAAAGCTCCCATCTGAAATAAAAATCTGTAATGACATTACAACTACTGTTATGGTTTTATAATAATGTAATATGATTAACTATTACCAAATATATACAAATATGACTAAGCAAACTAATTAACTATGCTGTTTATCATGTCCTTTATTCTGTTAATATCCTACAATTTGTTCCATCCACAGCAATTTTATTTATGGAAGGAATACTTTTTTCTTATACTGATAAGAATTTTTGTTATGACAACATGCTTACATTATTAAGTACCTTTACAGTGTTTTAGACTGGATTGAGAAGTTCAGTCTGGGAGGGATTGGAATTAATGCATAAGAGCAGCCTGAAAAATGACCCAAATAAAACAGAATACATACAGAAAAAATCATATGGTATACAGAGAAACAGAATCATTTAAGTTAAAAAAGAATTCTAAGATCGTAGAGTCCAACCTTTGACTGAAGACCACCACGTCAACTAAACCATGGCAGTAAGTGTCATGTCCAGTCAAAGAAAATTCATATATGGTTTAAAAATAACATTTATCTTTCCACATTAAATGGTAGAAATTGCTATGGGCACTGCTGCTGCTAAGGGGCCATAATATCTCTTTCTGATCTCTTTTCTTTTCATCACTATGCTCCTACGTTTTTCTCCTTAGAAGCAGAAGAAGGATCCTTTTCAGACAAGGGCACAGTTGTATAAAAAGGCTCCTAATGAAGTCCTCATACTCTGGTGTCATTAATGTCCTTGATTGCATTAATGTGACCCTGAAGAAAACCTGGATCTGAATGCTACAACCTTCTGGAAGAAAATCTTTGGATCCTCATTTGAGTTTTATCACTTGTTCCTATATCTATTTAAAACGATGTTATTACAAAATGCTCTAGAGTAGCTCAAGAGGATAATCCTTGCTTAACAGAAGCATTGCATGATAACTTAATCAAGCCTTTTCCATTTGCAGTACAGGCTGTCTGCATCAATCTACATTATTAATGATCCCAAAGAGATCAGAAGAATGCGTTTTATGAGGAAGAAATAGCTAAGGGAAATACCAAGTCTGATTCTCCAGGAACACAAACCACAAAGGGGAATATGAATAGTGCAGTAATCATCCTAACCGCAGACACTACAGAGATACTTCTTGCCCAGTAATTTAATGTCACTTATCTTAGTATATACCATGCTTAAGACTTCCAGGTTGCATGTATACAGAGTGATTCTACATGACCTTGCTCTGAGTCCTCGAGAAAATTGGAGCAGGAGGACAACCCTTCAGGAAGAGTCTGCTTCACCTGCCCTACTTTCAATACCAGAAGCACCTTTTGCTGGTAGGACAGGGGTGGGCTGTAGCGCAATTTGAATCCTCTTTTTTCCTCATCCCACAAAATATGTGGGAGCAGGTGGTAGCGGCAGAATCTTCCCCTTTGTCTGTAACTTCGCCTTTGTCTGTAGCTATGCCATAATATGTGCAGTCCTAGCCATAAGTAAGTGTGGCAGAGGGCCTGGGAAGCAGGAGAAACCACACTCTGCTTTCAGTATTAAGGTTTGTAATGAATTCAGATGTTCATCAAGACGGGTATCATAAATTCAGATGTACCCTCATGGGGAGAATGGCCAAGTGCTTTCTTGATTTCCAAACTCTGTAGCTGTATTTATTTCAAAAAGGCTTATAAAACTGTAAATCAGTGCATTCCTGGTGCTTTATCAACAATCAAAGAAGTCAAATTTGAAAGTAAAACAAATGCCGAATGAAACCAGGCTTCTCTGGTTCATAGTTTGAAAGTGCCTGATGGACAGATGGATGGATACACAAGGTAAGTGTCCAGTTGGACTCTTCAGAGCATAAGGTAGACAGCAAATAGCGCAAAATCAAACTCCCTCCTTAATTTTCTAGTTTTCTGTACCCTGAAAATACTACTTTCTTAAAGCTGCTATTTGCAGTAGCATTTGTAGCTGATAGAACTACAGTTCTTTACAGTTTTGAATAGGTAAGTTACATTTTAGATAGAAAAAGTAGCACTAAACCAATACTCAATCCAAAGGAAGTTTACCTTTTCTACAGTGAAACTGATATTGTTTTCTCCATGTCTACAGAGCCAGAGAGTTATTACAAAGTTTTCCTTAAACAAAAAAAAAATATCTATTCATATTTCTGTGACAAAGAGTGTAATATTCAAATATATCTTTAACATATATTAAAAACTTTAAAAAATATGAAAGAAGAGTATAACACTTAAATTATTTTTCATTAAAACTCTCAGGAGCAGGAATCCCCCCAGATACATTATTAGCTCAAAGGCGTTGGTCACCACTGTATAATCTTGATCAAAACAGCAGTGACCTACATGTTCAAGTCTCATTCAGTTGCACATTCAAGAAATGGTTGGCAGTGAACATATTTCTGTGAAAAACAAGGTTCTGTGTATTTGTATCACTCCATCTCCTGTGGCAGCAAACAACTTTGTGTCAAACTACAGGTTAACAATTCACTTTTAACTTAGCAATCTCCCAGGTAGCTGGGCTTTCCCAAGCAGATAGAAAACTGCGCTTAGCTATTCTAAAGGACATTTGGTTTTTTCAGATCCAAAGGGGTACAGACCATGAACATGACATTTTCAGGAATGCAAAAGGAAAAGTCTTCTTTTGCTGAAGACCCTAAAAAAAGTCACCGGAAAGATAGAGTGTAATAGAGAGAAAATGTGGAATTCACACTCATGGCCCATCCAGTGTGCTGGAACTTTGACTCAGCACCACTAAAATTGTGTAAGCTGGGTAGTTCTCATGGTAGAAAGCAAGAAAAATCTGGAGTCAGGTATTTGATATTTCTACTGTGAAGCAAATGTACAGAAACTTTTGTGATCTTGTCAGATATTTGAGATTTTCCAAGATTTTTATATTATTTTTGTTAGTGTTTAACTTGGACTGAACTGATTGTGGTTCAAGATAACTGAACAGTGTTAGAAAATGCTAATACTATAGGTATGTCAATCATTAAAACCAGGCTTCTAGGACATGCTGGCAAAGGCATATTTCAAGATTTCTCCCAAAACCAGAATCTGATACTACTTGTTGACAATCAGGTTTGGAGGCTGGTAGCAATAGAAGCTTGTGCTGGTGATCACCATTTCTCTTCTTTCCTTCCTTCCCCCTCAGAATTATTGATAGGGCAGAATCACAATGTGGGAATGTAATCAAACATCAGGAGGGAGCTTGTGAAACTGTGAGGCATTTTCTTGCTTATCAAAGGGAACCCAATCCTGAACAATCATAAGCATTATGTAGTATAATTTCTTCTTAAAATGAATGCGTTTCTTTTTTAAATAAATTAAATTTAACTCCCAATACTCCTTTAGAAATTTAGTTTCAGAAGCTCTTTTCTCTGATGTTTTAAACATCTGTTTAGTTCCAATCTGAATTTATTTAAGGCTACTTTATATCCACTTCCTCTTGTACCAGCACTGTACTTCCTCTGAAAGAGTTCTTGAATCTCCCTGACCTATTTATAAGAGCAATTACATCCCTTCTCAAATCAGTCTTACTTTGCTAGAATAAACAGAGTTTTTAAAGTATTTTCTGATAAGAATGCTTTTCATTTCCACAATCATACCAGTAATTATAAAATCATAGAGTGGTTTCGGTCAGAAGGGACCCAAAAGATCATCTAGTTTCAACTCCTCTGCCAGAGGCTGGGACATCTTTCATTAGATCAGGTTGCTCAAAGCCCCATCCAACCTGGCCTTGAACACTTCCAGGAATGAGGCATCCACAACTTCTCTGGGCAACCTGTGCCAGTGCCTCACCACCCTCACAGTGAAGAATTTCTTCCTAATGTCTAATCTAAATCTACCCTCTTTCACTTTAAAAGTATTACTTTTTGTCCTGTCGTTACAGGTCCTTTTAAAAAGGCGTCTAGTTCTCTTGCAGACTCCTTTAGGTACTGACAGTGTACTGTACTAGAAGTACAGTTCCTTTAGGTACTCTAATTCTTTTACTTGTTTAATTTCTTTTGAAGTTGGGCAATCAGAACTATAGACAGTATTCAAGATGAGGTCTAATTAACATTTATTAAACAGCAGAAATATTTCCGTGCCTTTTACTGGGAAGATCTCACCAGAACAGTATACAAGTTCTACAAGTGTGTGTCAGATGCCCTATGACAACATTCAGACAATATTCAATCAATTCTCTCCCTGCTTGTTTCCTGGTGATGAGCTCCCCCTGGTTTCTCTTCCAATTCCTTCAGCAGAACAGATTCCTTTAGCTATAGTCTTGCACTGGGAATGTATAGAAAATGATCCTATTTCAGATACTCCAGCCTAACTCTTGTACAATAACCTGCACCTCTTTCATGTTAGTGTTGCCTCCTACCCTTATAACATCAGCATACTTCAGTGTGCCGAGACTTTTGAATGACAAAAGTAAATAGGTTGAACTTTGCAGAACGCCAATAATTTCTTATCAATTCAGGTTTCTCCTTCAATCACACTTTATCCATCTTTCTGTTGTTTCATCAATCTCCATATCACCTGCTTTGCAGAAGTTACGTAGAAGCTCTGCAGTCCATCCATAAAAATCTCTTTTTTTTTTCCAAGTCAGATCAATTTGCCACATCCACCTTCTGTGAACCTCATTTGATATAATTAGTGTAATTCTGTTTGCTTAGATGTTGCTTATTCCTTCCTATTTAGTTCAGATCAGTTTATTTTCCTTGAATACAGACTCTTTACTTACTAGTGATATGTACCCTATGGAGTTTTCTAGTTCTTAAAATTTTTACTCTGTCTGGTACTTTCATTTTTAAGCCACAAAAGAACACAGGCAGTACTCAAATGGCTTGAGAACCCTGAACCTAATCCAGAAATAAGGAAGGATATTCAGCCTTCAAAGACTCTAGCTTCCTGGCCTGCTGCCCACATCAAATATCCTTCAGTGACACACAGTAGAAGCCTTAAAAAAAAATTACATTCCTCAACCTTTTCCCAGCCAGCGCACCTAAGGCTTTTCTCAGAAAATTCCCATAGCACTTTACTGAACTGTAGCTAAAGACTCTTCTTGAGCTAAGTCTTAACCTCTCTGGCAGTCACCTCACCTTGAGTGGTCTGGAGCTTTTTATCCCAGCTCTTGTGAGTGAGTCACTGGGCCACAGCTGGTCAGCTTCTTGCTCTCTGTTAACCCCATCATGCTTGTTCGTGGCAGAATGTATCCTATTGCAATCACATGTGCTTCAAACATACAGACAGCTGTGGTCCCACCTCAGCCATGGGTCTGGCTTTATTCATATTTACATCTGGTAAGTTATTGCTGTAAATGAAAAAAAAGTGAAAGAAATCATTCAGAGAAATAATGCAAGTTGGTACAATTAGACATAAATATTGAAAAACAAACAAAGAAAAGTGATATAACACGCATATCTGAAATAGTCCAAAAGAGATTCCTTTTGGAAGTAGAAGAAATGTGATTATCTGTGTGACTTAAAAAAAAAAAGGAGTATACAGCACAGTATATTAAATGTTTTACATGTTTTACACAAATAATTACATTATTACATAATTTACAACATATATATTACATGTTGTAAAAATAGTTACCTCAATTTCATAGCTCTGAAAATGACCATTCGATTTAAAGAGGTGGAAGTGTTACAAAATTTTTCATTACTACTGAGTATATACCGAGTATAAAACAAAACATCAGAAAGAATCCTTTTATGTCAAGATTAAAATCCCAATGATTTCATGTCTCATAAGGCTTTTTTTACCTTTTTTCGCCCTCAGTTTCACTTATTTCTGGGGTATTGTCTAACAGAAAAAGTTCTTCTCTCTGTGGAGCACCACAAAAGTGCCTCAAGGAATTTAGCCAGACAAAGTGAGACAGATGTGTTAAACAGAGAGATGCCAAGGAAGTGGCTTGGTTTCTTAAACAATGGATGTGAAGGACTGGCGAGTAAGTGGAGCAGAGCCTTGACTGTATTGAATTAGGGGAGGAGGTCTTTTATCTTGTTGTAAAGGAAAGCAAAAACCCATATTCCATATTGATAAACTGACGCCTTGTCAACTTTTCAAGTGTCAACTTTTCTGACTGTTCTAAGTGCGTATTCCAGCTCAAGGCTGTCTTAAGCAGTAAACCTTCAGCACGAGGTGCTGCAATCTTCAACCCTTAAATTTAATGGACAAAACACAAATGCACATCCTAAGCACCTGAATGAAGTGGCAACCGTACCTTCTCCCAGTGGTGGCAGCGGCTGCCCTATGGTCCCCTCGTCTGCAGCATGCCTGGAGAAAATGTGCACCTAGAGGAGAGTGTGTACAGTGTCACACCCACATTATGCCTGGCAGGGCATGCCTGGTAACTTTAGGTTTACCATTTGTGAACTCCACGGTATTTGTATGAAACAGGAGTAACAGCCAAGTACAAAAAGCAAGTTTTAGTCCCATGAAGAATCTGCGAATGCAATCTGCATTCAGTAACCAAACGATTTTGGTGAGCCAAAATATAGGATCATCCTATATATAGGTCTCGTATAGGTATCATCCAAGTCATCACTGGCCTAATTTTCTGCTCTGAAAAGCTCTATTTATTGTCTACAAGAAATAAAAAAATAGTTCTTGCCCATCTCACTTCAAATTCCCTAAAAAGACTTATTTATAAAAAGATGGATGCTCAGTGTTTTATTGAAAATTATCTTTTAAAAGTATGTCTGGTCTGCTGCTTAATAATTGATCTTTCTCCAAACCAGCAGGCACTTTACAAAACCCTGGATGTAGTCATGTATTCTTAGAGATAGGATGAGTACTCCTTTTCCCAGGCTTAAAAAATGAGTTCTGTACCTCTTCAAATGTATGTGTCACAAGGTTGTTCTTGAAGCCTGCTTCTTATTCTTCATGTGCTAAGCACAAGGTATAAATGCTGAATTATGTAAAACTGAGGCAGTCTGAAAGGGGTAGGCAAGGAGTATATCCTGTTTATGTCATGATTCTTAGACATAAGACGATGTAATTCATTACAAGAAAATTAAGAACACCTTACCTTTATTATCTCTCAGAGATTACATCATGAGATTTGAACCAGTGGAGTTATACTGGATAATTACTACAGCATAATAAAACAAAACAATCTCCATGTTGGAAAACAGGTGGTTTTATTCTCAGATCATGCCTACGCATACAAATAAAAAGTCATTTATTGCAGTGTGATAATACCCAGGAACCATTTAGCCACATGATCCTAATATTTCTGTATCATGAGCTT
Organism: Vireo altiloquus; assembly: GCA_013396875.1. Taxonomy (NCBI): domain Eukaryota; kingdom Metazoa; phylum Chordata; class Aves; order Passeriformes; family Vireonidae; genus Vireo; species Vireo altiloquus. The sequence continues at coordinate 646,626 of VZRF01015230.1, read as the reverse complement.
TTTAAGAAAATACCAAGTGGACTGCTTTCAACTGTCTCAGAAAGTCTTTACTTCCTCCGTAAGATAGCAGAGCCATGCTTTAATCTAGAGAAACACAGCTGTAGTTCTCAGCATCTTCGAAAGAACACATTTCTGGCCATTGCCTTCATAAAGAATCATGAGGTGATAAAGATTGTCAATAATTTTTCCTTGTGGCTTTTCTACTCTCCAGACCCATCAGTCACTTAATCAGCACTAGCAGTTCCCTTGCCCTGCACTTCATATTACATTTAGGTGCTGAAAAGAAGGTTTAAAGAAGGGTGGCTAAAACAAAAATATCACCTGTGAAGAGAAAATAAAGGAAGCAAAGCCCATATGCTGCAATCTATGTACTGAATTCCCAGTTTCTTCTTGTGGAGTTATGCACTAGAACTTCACCACTGTTAGCAACATTCCTTTTGATGTCCAAGGCATACAAAAATGTGTATAGGTGTGTATGTATGTGTATATATAGGGGCCTGAAGGGAGACAAGCTTTGAAGCAGACAAGGTTTGTTCCAGTAATTACGTAGGACAGATGGTGGTGAATGGTTAACTGAATAAACAAGAGGAGTGAAAAAAAGATGAGAAGTGAAGCAATGATATTTTCCAACAGTGGAACAGAATAGGCTGGACATGAGGTTTAAATTAAATTTGTAAGAGGTGGGGCTCCCTGGAAATAAGAGCTCTCACAAGATTTGGTGATGCAGCTTCCTTGGCCTGACAGAAATTGTCCTCCATTTTATGACATGTAAAGAGGAAATCCATGTGCCTTAGAGGTGTGAGACTGTCGTTATTTTGCAGCTTTCTCTACTTGAGTGTGTGAGATATGGCAATATTGTGAGCAGTATCAGTGTGAACATCTTGGTGTGTTTCACCTTCTGTGTGAACTAAACAGGGAGCATGGCTTTTCTTTAGACTGTATGAGTAAATAGTAGTTGTGTTGCCTCAAGTGGATGTTGAGTTGGGAACCAGGCTAATGGTAACGTCATAGACATCTCAATATAATTTCTGACTTGCATTTGCTGTAGCAGCACCCTTTTCACCTTCTTTTCTCTTAGTTTACTTTCCTTTTCTTCCCTCTCCTAGGATCATTTCCTAGCCTCTCCCTCAAACCTCTTCTTTCTTGAAGCCTCCCTGAAATCATTACCCTGAGTTCTACAGACTCCCCTACTTCCCTTTCTGCACCCTCTTCCTAGTCTGCGCATTCCTAATCTTGTTCGAGCCTAACAGGTGAGAAAAGCCAGAAAAACATGCAGTCAGCAAAGCTCATTGCTAATGCCTCAAAAGGAATAGCCCCTCTTGCATCCCTAGGCCTTTATACGCTGTTATATGTCTGCAACAGAAACAGCAAGAGGCAAGGGCTGGGCAGACAGGAGCTGGGGATGAGCTCCTCAGACTAAAACACAGGCAAACTACAAAGTCTGCTGTCACTTGCTGTCTGTTGACCTAAGCTGTGATCTGCTCTGTGTATGTCTGTGTTTGAGACTGCAGTCTGACCATAAACCTCACAAGCTTTCCAGGTGCCTGAACACGTGCAGATAGCTGTATTTCAGGAACAGAGTTTTGTAGGTTCCTGGATTTTTTAAATGGTCTTTTTAGACCTGTGAGCCCTTGTGGTTGGACTAAAGAGCTCTATCCTTATTTCATACCTGAAACTACTCAGGTTTGAATTTTTCCCCTGGCATGGTCTGGTTGAATTTCATATGAACAAAGATTTATTTAAATTTTAATAAAGCATTTATTTTATAGCATTTTCCCCAGGATTTGCAGCAGATTCTAAAGTGTCAATTAACTTGACAATAAAGCCTTTTCAAAAATAAAATGAAGCTTTATTTAAACAGTCAAATAATCATTTAAATTATAAATTAAGTGGAACTAAGATTATTCCCTGTGTTTTCACTAGTAGAAGAACAGCTGAGAATTAATTGGATTGGTTTCTCTTCAAACTGGTGGAAGGAGTTCTAAAATATCCTGCTTTAAATCTCCATTAAACAGTTTCAGATGTATTCAGTGGAGGCAGGCACTTAATTTCTAGCCTGCAGAGGTTCCACAAGGATTCTGGGAGCCACTAAATACTGGAAAGATAGAGGTTTTCTTTTTGGAATTACCTTTGATAATGAGGCTGACTTTCTTCCCTTGAGATGGCTAATCAAACTAGCAGGAAAAATGTCTGTGTCTCACTCCTCAGAGATCTCCCAAAACTGTAAGAAAGTGAACAAGTTGTTTCCCAAGTGCTAGTCAGCGGGGCAAGAGCCAGCAACTGGAAACTGCTGTGACGTAGAGCACTGAAATAGGGGTCATCCAAAGAGGGCACAAAAATATCACAGTTTGAGAGAGTGACAAAAGGAATTTGACTGAGATTTCAAACTTTTCTGGTCACTGAGGACTGCAAAAGCCTTTTGTCCCTAATTCAGAAACTAAAGATGAGCTTTCCTTGAGGCATATTTGTATTTGTCTGTTCCATATTGAACTATATGGGATTATTCCTGTTGCTGAGCAGTAGTGCTTCACAGACGCTAGGTTGTCTAGGGGACCTAGGCTCAGCAAAGGACATTGAGATGCAACAGATAGATTAGTTTGTATGAGTTTGTTTAGAACTTCTCTTCAGCCATCTACTGGAAAGGTCTGAACTGGGAGAACAGGGTTGTCTGTTTATATAGTTGCTCACCTGTTTCATTATGATTCTTTTAGATTTTAGTTACATTTTGGATGCTTTGCAACCAGTCCAACTACTCTAAATTACTGTTCCCACATTTGTGTGAAGTCTATCATGGAACTTTTGAAATTTGTAAGATTGGAATGCCTTTCATTCATAAGACACAAACAGTCATTGATAGCTTCATTAAAAGGTGTAGCTTTTAAAATATCTAAGTGTTCCTACAAATTCATTTAGTAATGGCACTGCTTTGTGGCATCTAACATTTTAAGCCACTACTCTTTATTCCCGTGTTTCAATGGCAATGTTCTAGAAGGTCCAACAAAAGCACAAAAAAGTTCTTTAGAGCTACAGTTATATCCTTTTTCCACCTTTTCCACATTTCTACCTTTGTTACATTAAGATAGTGCCTCATTTGCAGAAAGTTACATAAAATGCTGTAATACTTAGAGGTTCTTGTAATGGCCAGGTAGGACTGAGACCTGTTTTACCTTTGGCTTTTAATTTGTCAGAATATTTCTGTTCAGAGATAGACCCCCTGGAGGAGTGTTTTCAGTATGGCATACTGGGAAATACTTGTAAGTGTGCACACAATTACAGCTCATTACAACAGCGGGAGTCATTTGCCTGCCTGCTTTCTCAGCCTTTATGTTGAAATGAGACTTCACTGTTATTTTTTGAATGATAAAATAGGGAGAGATTTATGCTAACATTATCTATACTTAGAGATATGTATGCATCTGTGACATTCTCATATGTGCATGCCAAATATCTAGTGAGAAGAGGACATGGTCATCACATTAGACAGTTTTAACAACCACCTTATGACTTCAATTGCTGTATGTCTACAAGATAATGTTTTGTTGCATTCACTTATATACATTAAAGGGTCTTTTATTTTATTTGTGGGACTCTGATCAAACCAGTAGTTTTTAAATCTCTCTGTGATTAAGCACCAAAAGAACAGTAGGGACTAATTTCTGTTGCCTAAATACCATTTAGTGCCATTTGAAATGCTCAGGGATACCTGGGGCATTCAGATGGGGCTGGCAGCTAAAACATTGGATAGTGAAATAAAGTGCTGTTCTGGAATGAGACCTGGATGCCAGATGGCATACCCTAAAGCATCTCACTTGTTTCTACATGCCTATATGTGCATAACTGAAAGGAGAATGCAGTGAACTTTCAGGCAGTCATTTAATTTAAGCCTCTGCCTAAAAATGATGCCTACATTCACAGTATGCATTCACTGAAGAGAATTACAGAATCAGAATCACAGAGTATTCTGAGTTGGAAGGGATCCACAAGCATCATCAAGCCCAGCTCTTAGCCCTGCACAGGACATCCCCCAGGGTCACACCATGTGCCTGAGACTGTTGTCCAAACTCTTCTTGAACTCTGTCAAGCTTGCGGCTGTGACCACTTCCCCGGGGAGCCTGTTCCATTGCCCAACACGGTTTTTCTAAAAGCTAACCTAAATCTTCCCTGACAAAACTTCAGGCCGTTCTTTTGCCACAGGTCACCAGAGAGAAGAGGTCAGTGCCTACCCCTCTACTTCACCTCCCAAGGAAGTTTTAAGAAACTGGCTTTTAGGCAGAAATCATTTCAGGTCCGTAGAAGCCTCTAGTTACTTTTCTGTTTCTGTGAAATAAGCAGTGAACATATGCAGTTAGATTTGGATTTATCTGTCCTTGATTTAACTATCTAAAGGCTGTAACCCTTTGCGGGACTTTAATAACTGGATTCAGCTGCAGAGTTCAGTATCTACTGCTATTTGAGATTACTTAGAATACTCAGTACAGCTGCCTGGGCATGGCAGATGAGACACAGGACCTGTGGAAACTTGCATGCTCTTGGAACAGCAGCTACAGTCCAGGCCACTGACAGATCCTGTGGTGTTTCAAATGGTGCTAGATGATTGTGTTTAGGTGATTGTATCCCTCCCTTCATGTGGTATAGGAGTCTAAGCTCTACAGGAAATAGTGGTGATCTAAGGCTTGATTTATGCAAATAGTTAAGTTAGAGTTTTCTCTGCCATGAAGGGCCCATTTCTGGTTTGTGTCCAACTTAGCACCAGAATCCCAGATCTGTAACTGCAAAGCTGCTTCCCAGATGGTTAATCCCCCAACATGTGCAAGTTCATGGGGTTATTCCTACCCAGATGTAGGACTTCACTCTTCCTTTTCTTGGACCGCACAAGATTTCTGTCAGCCCCTTTCTCCAGCCTGTCAAAGCTCCTCTGAATGGCAGCACAACCACATGGCATATCAGATACTCCTTCTGAATCCTTCTGATTCGCTCTCTCCTATCACCTAGGTCACTGAGAAAGATGCTAAATAGTATTGACTGAGAGTATTCTACTAGTGACCAAACTCCACCTGGGATTTGTGCTGCTGATCACAACCCTTTGTGCCCAGCAGCGCAGTTATTGCAGTTTTCACTCAACATCCACTTACCCAGCAAGTACTTCATCAGTTTATCTGTAAGGATGGTCTTGAATTACAAGATAAACAATACACACTGCTCACCCCTTGTCATCCAAGCCAGTCATCTCATCATACAAGGCAACCGTATTGGGCGAGCATAATTTCCCCTTCGTAAATCGGTGTTAACTACTCCCAATCACCTTCCGATCCTTCAAGTGCCTGGAAATAGTTTCCTGCACTTGTTGTTTCAACACTTTCCCAGGAATCAAGGTGAGACTGAAATCTGTAGTTCTCCAGATTCTTCTTGCCCTCGAGGGCACCGAGTAGGAGTGACTGCTTTCTTCTGGTTCTCAAGAAGCCCCTGATCACCATGACCTTTCCAAAAGAGTAGAGGCTGCCCTCACAATGACATCTGTCAGTGCGTGCCTCCCATGAAGTCACTTGTGTATGCCTAATTAATTTCTGTGTTCCCTACCCTAATCAATGGAGACACTGAGGGAAAGTCTTCCTTGCTCTAGACTTTGTCTCATATCTCATGGGCTTGAGATTCCTGAAGGTCACTGTTGACAGTAAAAACTGAGGTGAAGGAGGCTTTGGCCTTTTCAATGTCCTTTGACACCAGATTCCCTGTCCCATTCGGCAGCAGACCTACATTTCCCGACACTTCCTCCTCCTGACTTTTTCTGTCGCTAAAGTCCCTCAGGAGACTCAAGCCAGACAGGTTTTGGCTTTTCTTACCACACCCCTTCACATGCTTAAAATATAGAAGGAATCTGGATGGTTAGCTTGTGCTAGGTAATGTTTAGATGTAACACCACCCTTCTTTAAGCAGAGTTCTTTCACTTGAGGGCTAATGTTTTGATTCAAGTTTATTTCTCAAGTTACATAGGGCTGTAACCTTAGATTTGATTCCAAGCTGCAAGAGCAGCACTTTTATCAGAGCTGGTTTTGCCTATACACATCATGTCCTGTTAAAATTGACCGTGCTGCACACAGCTGTTACGAAAAGAGCTAGGAACAGTTAGGGAAAGGGAAAGCCATCCTGTTTGTCATTTGCTATTGCTGCATAGTCAGTGCATCCAGGGCCGTTTTGCTCTGCCTCAGGCTCCCAACAATCTGATGGATCTGGAACACTGCAGTCAGGTGTAACTGTAATAGATGCAAAACACTGCTGAGAGGGATAGACTTTGGTACAATACCCAAGGCAAACAAGATGCACAGAACTCAAATATTATTGTGTAGGGTTTAAAAAGAATAGGAAAATACAAAGTTTTACATGCACACAGAAGAATAGAAACCATTACAAAATAATGCAAGACCAAAATTTTTGTCAATCCTAAACAAAAATGAGAGAGATATTACAGTGGACTATACTAGGGATCATGTTGAATTCTACCACAAGGAAGCTGAACTGGCAATTAGTTTTAATAAATCAAAGTAGCTTTTCTGTTCTTTTATATTCAATAACATTGCTATTTGGATACAAAAAGCTTTGTATCTTTTAAAAAGAGTTCTCTCTACGTGTTTATGACTTGCTATGCATGAATCTATGTCCAGCAAGCCTAATTTTGAGGAAGATCTCATGATACAGGGAGTTATATGCTACAGATATTCTAAGATGCATGTAGTAGCTAAGCAGGTAAAATACTCTTTGTTCATAAATAGATAAGACTGTTGAGGTCATGTCCTAAAAGTCATTCATTTCCCATTCATGAATGACTTTTTTATGAAAAGGGAGAAGAAAAATACATGGAACTCTTGTTTTACCATCATTTTTCACCTTCCAGCTGCTTCCCTCTGTACTGAAGGGAAAGAAGTAGCACCTAAACAGGTGCTGATAAACTGCACATATGCAATAGGAGCACTGCAGGAGGTGTCACAGATGTCGTGTTTATGGTGCACGTGCAATGCCATCGATCTATGGTGGCCACTAATCCTGACATGCCCAGACTCCTGTGCCTACACAGACTGATTTAATGCCCCACATACAAAGCTAGACTCAGTAAACATGCACAGAACTGTGTAGGTGAGATTTATCTGTCCAGGACTATCATGCCTCCCAATGAGCACTGTGCCTACAGCTTCTTTAAGACAGCCAGTTTCTGTATGATGAACATTCCTGCCAAGTCAACATGTTGATTGCTCAAAACCTGGTGATTTTATGTTTTCTGACTTTAATGTCAAAGCCAGGACAGAAAACAAATAGTAACCCGATATTTCTCACTTAATACAAATGTACAGACTTGTCACTACTCTCTCTCATGAACCAAAGTATGGTAACATAGGGTCACCTTCCTTTGTGCAATGTCTTGATTCTCTGACCCTTTCATTTTTCACCCCACAAAACAAAATGACTTCAATCAGTTACAGATCTGGTGCAAATCTGGTGGAATTCTGAATAACCTGCTCTTTACTATTGACTCTGATTCTCTATATATGAAAAAAAGCTTCATAGCAGTGTTTTAACTCCTCTCCTAATAAACATACTTTTTGCACAATAATAGAAAAGACTTGATATGACTAAATGGGACGAATGGACAGCTATAATGAGAAGACATATCCACAACATCTGATGCACTTGAGACATAAATAAATCTGTGCCTGCAGGCTCTCTTTTTTCTAGCACTCCAGCAGTGGGGACTTCTTTGGGGAAAACCAGGGCTTCTGTTTACTCTGCCTTTTTAGCTTTTTGAAGTGATTCAGGCACAGTAACAGTTGCAATCCTTTCCCAGATCTGCTACAAAGATCAAAATGCCAGTTGAAGTTGTTTACTATGCCAGTAACTTATCTCTTATTTATTTGTGGAGAGCACATTCAGAGCTGAATTCAACCAAATATAGCAGTTGATGCCTTACTGTCCTTCTGGTCCCAAATTGCCACCACAAAATGAGGTGGCTCTTCTATGGGTGCTGTGTCCTACCTAATACCTTTGTGCAGTCTCATGTAACTTAAGACTTCTTAAATACATCCATGCATAGGCAACTCACTGAACCGACAGAGCAGGAGTCAGCTGCACATCGCAGACATACGTTTAAGGCATCTCAGTGTAGGAGTTTACGCATGAGTTAAAGTTCCCATTAGAGCAAGCAGATAGCTGTAGTTTGTCTCAGCTGGTCCAATGTAGCCATCTGGTGTGACATTGGTGTTCAAGACATACTCACAAGGCTGGAAAATATGACAGGGAAGACATTCTGAAGACTTTCTGGCTTTCTGAAGGAGCGGCTGGAAGCCAGGTTTGATAGCTGGGGTACAGGTGAATAAATAAAGCATCAAAAGTGACTTTAAGCACCTCAGAGTACCCTGCTAGGTTTTCAGATGCCACTTCAGAAAGGCACTGGTCAGTTGTTAGAAATGTATCAAACCTACTAGCCTCGTGCAGGTATCCTTAAACCCCAGGATACCTGCAGGATACCATGTGGAATCCCAAATGAAACCTGATGCCTACACTTGGGCAACTGAATACCTCTCCATCATCTCTAAGGTCATGACTTAGACACCTATTCTATGCATCATCACCCTTATTTAGGAAGCTAAGGAGGTGAATCTCATCAACAATGGAGAATTATGTGAAACTGCAGTCTGTGATTCACATACCTCCAGGAAGGGCTTCTTTTGGGACTGCATACTGCTTCTCACAGCTATTAGGATCTATCCCAGGCTGCTGATAACAGATAACTTCTGCAGTTATTGGAGAGAAAGCGCTGGGAAACATCTTCCAACTCTCTAAATGACACCTGGATTATACTAATAATCTGTCCCTGCTTTCTCTTTTTCTCTCATACATGCCACAAAGTAAACACCAGATGTTTCACTCTGCAGTGCAGTGCCAGCCTGCAAAGCAGAGTGAAAACAAGTAGAAAATAACTTTCTCAGTTTTTATTCTACATGTATTTCAAAGTAAATAAAAGTCATGTAATCTACACTTCAGCCTTGAAATGCAGTGTAACTACCAGAGTATGTTGTTTGTGACTTGACCATATCCCAGTCTTTTCATCAAGTCAGGTAGATGAATATTTTAGTCCACTAATAAATTTTCTCCCATCTCCTTCTTTCATTCTGACAAAATATTTGTGATATCCTCTTCACTCAGACATCATTCTACACCAAAATATTCTCACTGACAACCCCAGTATTAGTTGTCCAGTGCTCTCAGCAAAGTGAGTGGCACAGGGTCATAGCTTTTTTAGATATGACTCTTTGCACAATACTGTGCAGTGGGAAACTTAGGAGAGCTGTAAATGTGTTCCTGATTCAAAATCTACTCTTCTATGTCTCAGAAGCACAACGAAGAAAAAATCAGGAAAATGTCTGGCTTGATGCCTTCTATTTATTAAATCACAGCTAGATTAATACATCTCCACCCCACCCCATGACTTTGCTAAGGCCAAACTCACATTAAATTCCATTGGTGATTTGTCTTGACTAAGGATTAGAGTCAAATCCTCCAAGGTATTTACATCTTTTGGAAGTACCAGCACCCTCTGTTCTCACAGGATGCTATGTGAAGGTATGGCACACAGCCACAAGGAGAGATACTCAGAACATTGCAGGATTAAACCCTCAGAGCCCATAATTCTTCCCAACAGCTCCTAAAAGCACAACCACATTCAGTGTTAAAGTTGCTGCTATAGGGTTTCACTTTCTGACATGTGTCCAAAGCACTCTGCTTGTACAAGGGTGTTACTAAAGCCAACACGAAGGTTTTTATTCCCAGACATTACTTCAAATCCAGGCAAATTTAGACAGAGCTGAAACACTGGTACAACAAAGGCTGCTTAACATCCTCAACGTTTTGTCTTTGTGCTGCAGAGATGGAAAAGTTTAATATTTTAAGAGAAAATTATAAAGAAAAGGTAGACTCTTCCTACATAAAGCATTTATCTCACAAAGTGTTATACGCTGGGAGCCTTGTAATGATATAGAGAATGCTGGGGATTAGGATGTGAATCACAAGATATTCAGGTTCTGCAATCCATTTCAAAAGAGAATAGTCCAATATAAATCCTGTGGATTTCATCATCTGCTGCCAACCAACATTTTTATTCATGAAATATTGTTAGCACTGTAACAGGTAGATGTGTTGAGCCAGATCCAAAATCAGTGTAAATCAATACATCTCTATTAAACCACTGAGAAATTACTCCCATTTGCAGCAGCTGGGAAACTAATGCTCTGTCTTTAGACATTAATGTAGTTGGCAATGGAAAACTTTGCAAATACTACTGATAAATCTTATAGTGCTCTTAATAAAGAGCTATTTGAGTTGTGATGTCTCTGTAACACAGATTATGTTTGAAAACATAATCAAAGCACACAGACTTACGTGCATTTTATTGAGTTTGTATTTTATTTTGCCTGGTGTGAATTAGCCAGATTAAAGGGCTACAGAACAGATGCATGCCAGCATGGAAGGAACCTGGAGAAGTGATTCTTAACACTAGCAAATTTAGTGCATGCTCTGCAGGTCACATCAAAAAATGCAGGTGCAGCCACACAGCTGCAGAGACCTCTTCCCACAGTCATGCTGAAGTTATTTCTGCCTCAGAGGTCTTTGTGTGATTTAAGAAGTACAGTGGCAACATGTAGTTGCTATGCCAAGACAGGATTTCCACTGTGAAAACAGAGGGAAACAGGATATTCCAGCATGCATTAGGGGTGTTTGGTCTGCTAAGGTATCATCTTTGTAGATGGCACAAAGATAGATCTGAGATAGGAAATATATTATTTTAATAATTTTAAATAAGGGGAAAAAACCACTTGAACAGATGGAGCTCCATCACAAGTGTGTATCTCTGAAACTGATATATTTTAATCACTACCACCAGCAACCAGCAGCTTAAGTTTCTGCTGTTGCTTGTTCCACAATGTCTGCCAAGCTCATAACTATTTCAGACCTCCATCGTCTCCTTCTGAAAAATCTGCCCTCCTACCAAATAAAGCTAGCACTACCCAAAGTGAGTCAACAAAACCTACCCTCCAGGTTCAGTGCTTGCCAAACAGGCAGGCTGTGGAAAGAAATCTCTCAATTTATACTAGAACCATGTGCATCTCCTGTTACATTTTATATGTAGGCAGAACACATTTGTTTATTTGTTGAACCCACCGAATCATAGAACAGTTTGGGTTGGAAGGGATCTTAAAAATCATCTAGTTCCAATCCCCTGCCATGGGCAGGGATACCTTTCACTAGACCAGGTTGCTCAAATCCCCATTCAACCTGGCCTTGAACAATTCAGGGATGGGACATCCACAGCTGCTCTGGGCAACCTGTGCCAGAATCTCATCTTTCTCATAGTGAAAAATTTCTTCCTAATACTACTCTAAACCTGCTGTCAGTGTTTCACAAATCAGTTCTTTTCAGGTGAGGGCGTGGCACACAATCTTAGACGCAATTCTTAATAAGTCCTTTAAAAACAGCCCAAAGCACCTACCCCTTCATTCTTTCTTTATTATAAATTGCTTTATTGTTAACTGGCCAATAATTCAATAAATTTTTGATGTTAATTTGATTGAAGTTTCCTTGCAGGACTTAGAGCCCTAGCAAATCAATAGAAATCAGATCACAGACGACTCTTGTGCAGAGTAACAATGGAATACAAAGCCTGAGCCAACTCTCAAAAAGCTGTCAATGCAGCCTCCAGGTTGAACACTTCAAATTTCTTTGCTGTTAAAAATAGTTACATGTTACTTACATGAGTCTTGCAGTATTCTGCAGAATTGTCATGGTTCTGAGTCTGATCAAAGAAGAGATTTAAGTACAAAACTAAGGAGGTGTATGAGGGTGTTGAGTTAGGGGAGAGAGAAAAGCATTCTCCAGGTTTACATCAGAGACAGTTTGTGGCCAGGAAACCCTTCTTAAATAAACAATACAATCCATTGTTGTGTTTCACTGGCGTAGAAATAGACAAATGGCAGTGTGAGGTTTCCCTCAGCTTTTACTAAGACTTGAGCAATTAGCTGAACACTTTTAGCCAAAAATAGCCTTCCCATTTTGACTGTGGAAAAGGCTTTCATGACAAAGCATCTTGAAAACTAATGGAATACATATTCGGAGTGACTAAAATTAGACTTAATGCACGGTATTTCTTTATTCAGTCCCTCACATCTCACCTGTTTTCTATACACAACTTTTGTTGTAATATTCAACAGAATGGTGACACTACAGCCGAACACTAATCCAAATTTAAACTTCACACTCTTGGGGAGTAGGATAGGGAACCATGTGTGAGCACACCCTGATGTTGGACTTAATTTCTCTGTAGATTCCTGTCCTAGTTTTGGCTGGGATAGTTGAGCAAGTGTCTGCTTGGTGCTTATTTGCCAGCAGGGCTTAAACCACAGCAGTCCTTCAGTTCTCGTTTTCATCAGAAATATGTGGATTGTGACTTTATAAATTTCTAATATCAAAGTGTTATAGAGGAGAACAAGAATTAAGTTTACAAAGAGGTCATGTGATATCATAACAATGCCCAAGAAGACATTCACATTCTTGAAGGACACATCAAGAGTTCAGAAAGTTGGGCCCTAAATGCCAAGCCTTCCAAAATAAGAGAAGATCTATTAAAATTATTTTCTATCTTCCCCTTGTTCTGTTGAAGGTCTTTGGAGACAAAAGCAAAAGATTAGACCATTTTCTTTGCTTTTGTTTATTATTTGAGCTAAAAGGACAAATCATTCCAAACACTTCTTTTGTTGTCTGCAAAAGACAACCACAATGTATCTGCCCCTCCAGTGAAGCATGACAAAAATCCCTTCCTGGTGTAATTAGCTGGCCATCAGTTTTTACACATCACCTGACATATCCTTGGCTTTCTTAAATGATATCTTTCTCTTAAGTAATCTTATCTGCATTATTATGTCTAAATTAAGTTGCTCCATATCCTTAAAATTGTCTAATACAAACATGTAAACATTTATAAAAACAACATTTAATTAAATTTAGAAGGACTCAGAGTAGCAACCACTTGTTCATTGCTCAGATGTGATCTAAGGCAAAATAATTAATTTTCTACAGAATTTATCAAGGAAGGTCTATAAACACAGATGATGCTAAAATTCTCCAACACAATTCTTCTAAGAACTGTTTCAGCTGTGCAATTTTACAGCATTGTCATAGGAGACACTGCCTTTTCATTCAAGAAATGAATAAATTATTTCCTCCTACCACAACTTCTTCAACTTTTCTTACCCTCCTTCCATTTTAAAGTGTACCTTTTGATCAAAACAGCTGTTAAGCTAATCTTTGCTTTTTCTAGAACTGAAAGGTGAAAAATCCATGAACTAGTGTCTTACATACATCACCTGGGAGTCATATTTCCTTAGTCCTGCCCTCATTGCTGTTTTCCCTTATTTCTTTTCTTGTCTTTTCCATCTCACCTGACTTTGGAGGACTACAGCCTATGGGGTCTGCATCTGAGATCACTCTCTTTGTTTCGTTTACTCTGTGGTGACTACAGTCAGCGGAGGCTCAGCACAGTCCATTTTATCCCAATGTGGAGCTCTGACACGGAGGAGAAAGATTGTGCTGTAGACAAGCACTTGTCTCTGTTGACTCTTAAAGAAGTTTACATAACTAGCTCAGGTGAAGATTTTTATACTGTAGATGCCTAAAATGAAGGTTCCTGATGGGACAAATGTGCTGGGGTTGCAGTGACTAATGTTTCCACAGAAGTTTATCACTATAACCCCTCTGCCCATGACAACACAGGTTTTTCTAGAGGTATATATATAATTAGGTAATAATTAAAACTGTAAGACTTCCACATTGAACTATCTTGGACTTCTTTGATAACTATGCCCAAAGTAAACCTGATCTTTTTTTGGTACCTTCAAAACCTCACTTTCCTGCCTCATTGGATTTCTTCAATGACAAATAATTAGCTGAGTTCTATTCTAGAACTTGCAAGCATTTTGCAGTTTATGAGGAATAATTCAGTTTCTACACTCTGCAAAAAAATAAGTCTAATTCATTCAGTCATGCTATACTTACTTTTTCAAAGAAAGCTCTTCAGGCCAGTGTCATGTGAAAAACTGTAGTTTCTTTTTAAAAAGGTACAATATAAACATGCAATATTGCTCCATTAAATTATCTATTTACAAAAAGACAGTTATTCCGAAAGTAATTGAGGAAACCAAGAGAAGAACAGGCTAAATAGGAGCTGTTCTCATTAAGACATCTCCTGTGTAACCCTGTTATATTCTTACCTGTCACTCTTTCTCATTCATTCATCTATTCATATCAGATTCCCTTTATATTTTAATTTAGTTTTCCCTCACCATATCTGGGGTTGGATCACCCAATTTTCTTTGCAAATGTCAGTTTATTTTAGGTCATGTGTAGGCAGCTGTAGTGCAAGGCCTCTTAGCAGCAGAATTCCGAACTGATCCTCTTCTGGTATTCACAAGGTAGGTAGAGTAGGGTAAGAGGACATAATCATGTGTGCAATGCTTTAATCATCTGTAATTAGAACAACACTTGGCATGCTTTAAGTCACTTGTGAGGCCATCTCATCAGCAAAATTAAGGTTACAGAGCATCTCAATCTTCAGTACAGACCACATTTATGTTGTTGGGTTTGAATTGTACAGCTCAATCACACATGAACACAGAGCAGAGGAATAAGTACCTTTCAGTGATCTTAATGACATTATTAAGATCCCGATAGCCAGTGTTAATCTGTTGGTGTTATCACTGTAAATCCAACTACATTTGTGAATATGTCTCAGAAAAAAACCTGCAAATATTTATTTTCCTAGCAAGACCATACAACAATGACTTCAGTAACTATGCATATGATTAAAAATATTTTTTAAGCAATTTTAAGATTCAGTGCTCTTCTTAGGAGAAATGTTCACAAACTAATTCTGAAAGCTGACATAATAATTTAGAACACTAGTGAATCAGCAGAGACGTGCTGTACACCCACTAACTTCAAGTTTCCATCTCCCTGTCACCAGCTAATATAAATCTTGCAATGTCTTGTACTTCTGAATCTTAATAGCCCCAGGTGTTGGGAGAAAGCATGTAGGAGGCAGCAAAATGCTGCTCTTCCCACTACCCCCAATCTAATTCTTCACAGATCTTAACAAGCATCTGTTGATTTAAGGGCATTAGATTTGGGTAGACATTTGGTCTAATTGAGTATAATAAAATGAAGATGTTAAGAAATAAAAGAACCAAATAGGCTTCAAGGTAAGGACAAATGATTGACATCCTGACAAATGATCCGCCAGGTAGATGAGCCAAAATGCCTCTATTAGCCCTGATATCAGCCTGCTGGAGTCTTTGTTGTGGTGACATATCGTAAAATGACAGGCACTGGCTTTGGGCTGTATAATGTCAGCTGGAATTTTTTGTAAATCCAACATAAGAAGTTTTTCTCAAAATTTTGGAACGGATTATTTCCCCCTTCCCCTCCTCTCCCATACTTTACAACAAAGGATACATTATTTTCACTGACAATTAGAAGAGACAGTTAATTATTTCTTTTCAAGGAGTAACTAAGTTTAAAAGCAAGTAGGATACTATGTATTTTGCCGGAGATAATATTATTGTCACAGATGGATGAATACCAGTACTCAATTTTGCTTTTGTAAAACACCATATTTTTATATAACATCCTAGCACTTTTTTTTTTTTACTAAGAAAACTTTCTAGAGGAGAGACACTGATACCAACAGGCAGGGTCTTCCTGTCCTTCATGACTAAATCAAACAAAGGGATGTAGAACTTCCCTGTTCTAACATTGACATGCTGTGCTGGGAAGAACCACATGTCCCATAACCAGCTCATGACGGTCAGCACCTTCAAGCCAATGCCTAGGATATTAGTTTTTGCCTTCTGAAATGCAGTGAGCTCCTAATGCTCAGCTAGGAAAATGGTATTCCATTCCATCCAAGAAAGGATTTTTTTTTTCCCAGGCAAAACACGGAGAAGTCACTTCCTCACAAAGGTTTGCCTTGCTGTTTTGCATCCCCTAGGTCACCTTCCTCCTTCTGAGCCTGTCTTTAGCCAGCTTTTCCATCCATCAGCAAGGAGAATGTCAGAACCAGTGAGACCAAGTGCTCCTCTAAAGCCTGAAGGCCAAACTGCTGTATGATAGGGGCTACCAAGCACGAGCAAAAGGTAATGGGAAGGAACCAGTCTCTCTTCTCTGGGAGCAGCAACCTATCAATAACAGCCCCTGCTTTGTCTGCTATGCACTTGAATGAAGAGTCCACAGAAAATATCCTGCTGGTTTAAGTGCTCCCTTGAACCTTGGGTGTGCCAATGAGACCAACAGGGTTTATTTTGCATAATGCTGCTCTCTAAGGAGATCCAGTAACAGGAAAGTGTAGTTAATTACTGAGACTGCTTTAAATATGAACTACAAGAGGTTCCCCAAATCTTGCTGCTGTGGATGGAGATTCTTCTACAAAAAACATTTCATTGTATTGCTGATGCTCAGTGACTTCTGTTCTGTTGTCTAGTGAGTAACAGCTCTTCTAAACCCAAAGGTTCTGGCAAAATTAAGTTCTAATTTTGTATTGGAGTCTGGGACTAATATTGCTGGGCAAATTACTACTTGTCTCACTGTACCTTGTAGGGAAAGGGTTCAAAGCAATTCAATATATTTTCATAGTATCCACAAAGAAGCTACTGAAAAAAAGGAGCAGAAACAAAGGTAGCTAGAATAAACTTTCTGTTTTAGATGGTCATGAGCATTTCTGCATTTCCTCTTCTCAGAAAATATGGGGAAGGGAAACCCCTCCACTGCTACATTAATCAAGAGCAGAGGTCATGGCAATGTGGAATTGACATAACAGGCGTGTTTAAGTGTCTTGATTTGTCTTAGTCCAGCCATGAGATCAATAAATAAAGAGAAAAATGAGCACACAAAACAAATCTGAGGCTGTCAGTAGAAATACACCAGCCCTGTGGCACATTACCACTTTCAACACAAAATGATTTAATATTTCTCTGTAGTATCCTGTCTTTGTTTACCTTACAGCAAATATTGAGTGAGGAAAGGAGAGTTTGTATGAGAATGATTCATAGAGAGACACACGCCTGGGATTCCCAGCCCCTTTTGCTGTGCTCATCTGCTAGCTACCTTCAAGAATTCCAGCCTCTCCTTCTGGGAACTTATTGTCTCTTCTTTTTGAACTTTTATGAGTGAATCACTACTTGTAAATAGAACTAAAATGATAACACTTTGGATTAAATCCACTCATTTTGAACCAAGATAAGACAATACTGAGCCTACTTATTTTACTCTGTCAATTGCATCTCTCCAGACTCCCAAATAACTGCTGCAGTGTTACAGAATTTATCTCCTTGGTTTTCCCTTTTCTTTCTAGCACATATTGCTGATCTAGCATAACTAACAATGAAGTGATAGTGCTTACATGATTGTGGAGAATTTTATTACATAAGTCTGAGATGGTGTAAACAGTTACAAGTCAACAAAAGTTATTTTAATTGTACCATTTAAATGTTATTAAAGAAGACACAAAAACCCTGCAAACTTTTACTGGACTGAACAGACTTTGAGAGTATTTTATGTAGCATTCACCACCACTGCTCGCAAAAAAAAAATCTGCTACTCCTAAAATATTGACATACAGTACACAAATATTTTCTTTCACATAATTCATAAGCTGTTTGCTGAATGGGAGCATTTAGCTTCTCATCTATGAATAAGGAACTTAGTCAAGAGTTATTCAGTACTGATTTCAGAAAGAAAACAACCATAAAATTAAATTAAACATAATTTCCTTGACTAATTTGTGCCGTTAGATGGAAAATGTTAGAATAAACTCAGTAAGAGCAATTTTATCAATATTGTTTCCTCGTGTTGCAATGCATGGGTTTACATTTTTGATGTTTGGAACTAATTTATAATTTGCATTTCATGCATGACATCCTCATCAAGAATGACTGTGATGGTTTATTTCCAGGGATGCGCTACATTAGTGTAAATAGAAATAACAAGAGTCTATTTGCTGTGGCTTTGTCTACCCCCTGATGTATGCAGGCTACATTTTTACACTAAATTTCTTGTGCCTGCTCTGCAACTTGGTTGGCTCTGTTAAGTTAAGGCAGCTTATCCAAGAACAGTATAAGCGAGGTTTTTATTGAGCTCAGAAATATTGCCATTGCATATAGTGACAGCAGTGGCAGCAATGTGTTCAGGGTTTATATCATACTGAGTGTCTTTAAACTCTCACTTTTGTTGTCTTCCATTCATGTTGTCATAACAATATTCCAAGATTCTTTTTGGAAATATAAAAATATTACTATATAAAATCTTTACTGATTTTTCTCAATACAGAAATGCATCTTATCAGGCCAAATATCTGAATACCCAACAGTCAATGTTTATAATGCTTAAGTCCTGAACAAAACAATTTCTTTACAAAATGAAAAAAGTTATTACGAGCAGATGTGAAATTAGTGTGATATTTCCCTTTTTCTTATCTTTGCTACCTAATAATCCCTACAAAGACAAATTGTCTTTGCAGATTATTTTATTTGAACTCTAGACCTTCCATTGGAAGCTGAGTTTTGGTTACAAAGGAATTGTATTTTCTCTTATGCTGACTGATTTCTCAGGTAATATGTGAAAGAATTTCACTATTTCTTCCTGATCCTGATAATGGATCCTACCAATCCCCTCTCTAGATCTTTCATTAATCTTTCTCTTCACTATATGTTTGAAATATCTTCATCTATGTATTTGAAATACCACACGCAAATATCATTAAATTTTCATTGTTCTCTCTTTTGCGCTACTAATGAAGAACTTCAAGCACAAGTAAAAGACTGTGTAGAAGGGACAAATGCCTGAATAACAGGGATGAGAACTTCCAGGCTTTCAGCTAATGTTTTACATTTAAAGTCTTCAATTCAGTGCTCAGCTCAGCAAGGAGACAAAAAACAGTGATGGAAGCAGATCCATGACATAAGAATGTTCATTAGTGGCTTCCACTTTGTCTTATGGCCTTTAGTTCACATTTTCATAGAAAACATAATGAATTATTGTGTATATTGCTGTGGGCTAAAACCCCAAGCCCTTTTTATTTCTCATAATAGGTTTACTTTCTTGTTTTAAATGACCTTTAAGCTAGAGTCCTAAAAGTAATACATAGTTCTTCCTTATTTTGGGAGTTGTTTCGTATGTCTTCCATGACATAACAGTCTCCAATGGAATGTCATGAAATCCACATCAGTTTTATACCATTTAAAAAAACAACAAAAGGAAACCCAGCTAGTCAAAAGGACTAATAAACATGTCTTAAACAGATTAGATACAAGTTGGGCAATTTTGTAGTCTACAGGGTCTGCACCCATAAACATTTTTGATGCAGCAAAGTTTATTAGCAACAGTTTACTGCAGGTCCTATCAGATTTGAGGTAAGTCCATGGAGTGGAGAATCCATTTGGGTGTCAGAACTGTTGATTCAACAGTTTCAAAGAAAACCTTTCACTGTTACTGTTCATGTGCCCATAACTCTACCAGGTCTTCTGGCACCTGGGTAAGATGCTGTCCTGGGTTGAAGTATATTCTATCACCATCTTCATGAACCGCTGAAAGCAGGTGAGGCAGTGTTCCCTGTCCCCTCCCCCTCTGGATTATGTCCTGTTAATGGCCCATCAGTGCCTTGCCCATGACTCACAGATAACTCCTGCCTGGACTATCTCCTGTTAATGGCCCATCAGGCCTTATCACATGACTCACCATCCCATTGTGAGATGCTCCGCCCAGAGGGAGGAACCAAGCACTCCAGCCTGGATGTAAGCTGTGATTCTAAACACCACAGCAGTGCTTACCTACTGGACTCCCAGAGGACAAGAGCTACTGCTGGATATTCAGACCCATTTTGCTACAGGATCACCACTTCAACAGGACCACTCTGCTTGGACTGCAACCACCACAGGGTGTCAGGTTGTATTCTGTCTTTGTCAGTGTTCTTGTACTACTGCATTTATTTATTTCTTTAATTTTTTCCCTATTAAATTATAATTCTGACTTGTGATCTCCCACTGGTTTGATTTCAAACTAGTACAGATGCAGAAACACCTGATTCGTGATTTGTGGAGACTCCTCTTGTCTATCAGAGGATGGACTGTGAATAGTTCTCACATCTCTGCCCTGCGCAGCCCAGGGTTTTTGTTCTGGGGTGTTGTAAAGAGACAGAGGGCTTGTGCAGCAGAGGTCATGTGCTTGGTGTATACCAGACACACAAAAAAATACCAGCTAAACATCTTTCAGTTTATTTTGTACTGCAGGCAGTAAATATAACGTTCCTATGTTGCAAAGTCCCAAGCTCTCTTGGGCTCACATAGATCTAGCACATGTTTCTCTGTTCCAGTGCACTAGGAAACCTGCAGCTCAAGGATGTGTCTGAAGGGAAACATGGACCTGACTGGTTTTGTATTGTAGTGGCCACAGGTCTAAACATTTCTATTGATCTGATTAATTTTTAAAAGGGTACCTCAGAATCCAAATTAACAAAACAAATATTTACTGAAAATAGGACATCCACATTTTACAGCTTTGTCTATCTTTCACAATTTATGTACTTTCATCATCAAGATGTTTCTAACATATTGTACACCATATGCTTCCTTAACCCTGCTATCATCTTTAGTGAAGATCTTCTTCCCACATGCTCCAATATTATAATCTAATGGAAAACTTTCTTTTTTTCAGGTGAAATAAGTATTCTATAGCAGCTAAAATATAAAAATAATCATCAATAGGACTAAAATCTGTATTTAAATGTGTTTTATACTGTTTTCCTTTTTTTAATTTAAAAGTAACAAATTGTAGAAATTGCTTTCTCAATAAAATGGAGATGTGTTTAGTTCCTCTTGTGAATCAAAATAGAGTAAGAAGAAAAATAAAAGTGTACAAAACAATACCACATTCAGTCTTTTATCAAAAAACCAAAAAGTAACACCTTTCAACAAAATTAAGGAGAGCCAAAATTGACAAAATATTTTTTTTCTACCAAATATAGATTTCAAATGGAGAAACTGTGGCCACCCTAATCTTCTGAAATGAAAAGGTAGCAAAACAGGATTTGCCTTTAGTATCAATGATAGTCAGAGTAAACTTATTTACTTATGACAAAAATCATGGAAAAGATATTACATCTGTTGCTGCAGAACCTGCACCCATCTCTAACTACTGGAGACAAAGATTATCCCACATATGCCTACAGATGGGTGTCTTGCACTCTTATCTGAAAGATTGGTACCACTGCCAGGCATTAGATGAAATGTACTTGTGGTTAGAGCTGAGGTGAAAATTCCTGAGTAATGGTCATTAAAAAGGCAGGAAAGCTGACACTAGGGAAATTCCCACAGACTTCAGAGATTTAACTCTCACTGTACTATTATTTCTTTCACAGTCTTCTTCTCTATCCTTTTAACATGGTGCAATTCACTTTTAATTAGAGGGTAGCAGACACAGAATCATTAGAAGTAGAATGAATGTTACATTATGTTCTAGTTCTTCATCTGCTTCACAATGCTTGGTGGTAAAATAATTAAAAAATATTTAAAGGGTGAGAATTCTTGTGGGGAATAAAATGTTACCCATGTTGGGACTTCAAAAGGAAGAGGATTTTTAAAAACTGGATGCAACTTGTCCACATAAATTCAAGTTTGTTAGGTGAACGTAAGTCTGACTATCCTGTTTACACACTATTATTATTACATTTTCTAGTTACAGGAGACTGAAAAATAAGGGTAGAGAGCATAAGCTGTACCCAGATACAACTTACTTAATATGTGCTCTGGATGTCCTCCCCTCTGTTTCCCCCTCTAAACAAAAGAGGTACTACTACTAGTAACCATGTACAAGTTAGTACATCTACTCAGTGGGACTGTGTACACCAGAGAAACTCCTGAACCGGCATCAATCAGATCAGACAGAGGCCTAGCCCAAGTATACTAGAGGTAGTGAGAGAGCTTAATGCAAATTTGTCAGAACAAGACCATAAAACTTTCTTCTTTCGGGCCCCTTTGAAATTACCAGGCTTTACTAAATTGCCCAAAATTTTGCATTCTAGAAATATCCTTGATTTTATGGGTTCACTCTGTTTGTGGTATACCTTTAGTGACTTTGCTATATTTCATGAGGTGTGGAGGAAGAAGAGGGAGTGACAGTTCTCTTACACATTGATATCTATAACCATCTGCAGGAATTCACCTGTTGCCAGCACATGATGTCTCTGTGTACCCCTGTGTCCAAGATCTCTGGGATTATTGCCATCAGGAAAAATACAGAACACAGTGGATTACCAGTAGCCTATCGGAATAAAAAGAAATGTTGACTTTACAGAGAAATGTGTTGCATTTGCATCCATGTATATGGAAATAAAACCCAATTAAGGCTTTGTTTGTTAGCAGATATAATTGTGTTTGAATGTTGGACATAAAAGTAAAATAAAAAGAAAATGGCCCATCTTATTATGAAAAGGTTTAATGGTTTCATAGAAGAGGTAGTACGAGCAATTAGCCTTTTACTGAATTTACATGTTCTGCTTAAATGTTTACAATCCAAGGAATTAGGGACAGTTTTGCAGCAACCAGCTTTAGATGCTAATAAGCCTAACTATATTTTACACAATTGTGGAATTATTGTAGAAAATGTTTCCTATCTAGTGGTGCTAGAATACAGCTCTGAGTGATGTAAGGGAACTATGCACCCAGTATACCTAGAATGATTAATGTATAATTAATAAGTAGAGTTTATGAATACAGATAGAAATTAAAATGTTTACTGATAAAAGTCATGCTTAAGAATTTAAATTGATTTTCTGAAAAGCAATCTCTGGTATCTGTTGTTTGTTTTGTCTCTTCTGGACCAAAAGGATTATGAGCATGATAGTAAACTGCTGGGTTTATGTGATACAAAGTTTATTTGCTTATTTTCATTGAGCTGAACTACAACAAAAGAGCTACTTAATTAGATTTTGCTGCTGTTGCTAAACAAGCACACAATACTCATTAATATTTTTCATGTGATTGTTCAGATGGACAGACCATTTAGAAACAATTTTTAGGCCAGCCTTTAAGAGCTGGATGCTGCTGCTTCAATGAAGGTGTTTAGCACACCCTGAGATACTCAGCAGTTCCTGAGACACCTACACAGAGCTGGAAAACACAGTACAGCATCTTCCTGGAGCACTGGCTGGAGGTGAGAAACCCCAGGGAGCTAACCAAAGACAGGAGCAATATTTCCCTTTGTCACCACTGAGGCAACTACCAAGGACACTAGCAAAGGCCCTAGGGCAGTGTGGCACCTTCCCAGTTCCTCCAAGGGAGTAGCCACCTCTTTGCTAAGAAACTAAAAGAGTCCTGTCTCAGGCACAAGCCACAGAGAGATGAGCATCTGTGTGACTGAACTCTCTCATCCTCCATGGGGAAGGCTGCTGGTCTGGGCCTCCACCCGAACTGCTGATGAAAGTTTTGGGAGTACAGCCAAGAAGTGTCCCAGAGCTCTGCAGACAGCTGTGTCCAGGCTGGGGGAGCTCCTGGCCAGGCAGGTGTTGTCTCCCTGACCAGTGTGGCTGCTGGCCAAACAAGGGGACTCTGTCCCATGCCTTGGGACCCCCATCCAGGCCTCTTGCCCCAGAGCAAACTCCGCAGTTGCCACCCTGCCATTGATGTGCCACTGGTCACTGCAGGGCTGGCCAGCCTCAGCCAGCCCCTCTGGCCTGCCCTGCTCCCCGCTGCCATGGCAGGGCCTGCTTGGAGCCCTCCCCAGGACCAGGGCTGTTTGGGACACTTGGGCCTGGCTGTCTGGGGTGCTGACAGCCCTTCTCCCTGCTGGAAGCCAGGGTACGTGGGACAAGTGGCCCTGGCATTGCTGACCTTAGTCAGGGAGGCAGTGCTGCTGGCTGGGGACTGTCCAGCTAGCCTCCTGCTGGTGCCCAGAAAGCCGCTGGCCAGCTCTGGGTGTGGGTGGTGAGGAGAGAAAGAGAGCTGGGGTGGAAACATATGGGAAGCCTCCTTGGCGTGGTGGGGGAGGATGGAGTGAGTGCTCAAATGTCACAAACGCATCGCTAGAAGCAGATGTGAGAATTCCTCTTCTGGTAAACCCTGCATTGTTTAAAAACCCTTTCTGGGGCTGTAGGAAACTCACACCTGATCTTACAGGTGTGCAGATCCTTGTTCTCAAAACGATAGCAAACTTGTCACTAAGTCTTCTGTCAGGCTCTGGCCTGGGACTTTTTGGCCTTGACATAACATGGAAGGTTTGATAATGAGTGCAATACAAATGAGCTATAGGATAGATAGAAATGAGCCATGAATCAGTTGGAGAAACTGGTAAGGAATGTTGTGGCAACCTTCATCAACAAGTGGTTGATGTGGCTCCTTCCTGCTGTGTCTGCACCTTGCTAGGCAGGAGGGGGCAAAAGGAGTATTTTTGAATCATTTTATTTTGCTAATACGATTTCCCTTGTAACATGAAACAAGAGCTGTGGGGGTGGTTTTTGTTTCAGGCCACAGGAGTTTTGCCACCAAAAAAGATTTTGATACAGACCTGTGTGGCAATGTCCTCATTAACTACAATGTGTCAGACCCTGCTTAAAATCTTGTGTTCAGCATACAGCAGGTCAGGTTTCAGCTCTTTCACCTTTAGTCTTCCCACAAAGGCAATGTAAGCTTTCTTTTTCAAATCATTCTATAAACAAATTGTGACATTACTCATCTTTCCAGTTCTTTTCTTCCTGGGCAAAAAGTACTTTGATTTCTAGTTCTGTCATCTTTTATATATCTTTGTATTTGAAATTCAAGAAGCCTGGCTTCTGGCATAGTTCCACAATGATTCTTGAGTATGATTTTGGAATCAATGGAACCAATTGAGAATCAATTGGATGGATGCTTATCTGATATCTGCCATGTCAAACTTGATTTATTAGTAGTTTTTCCTGTATATCTAATAATAGCAGGTGCCATTGCTACATATCTATGCTCCTTTTTGGAACAAAAACATACTGGCTATCTAACTGCATGCCTCTGCATGGGTGCTTCAAGTAATGATTGCAGATAATGCTATGAATTTCATGTAAATTATGAGCTATAATTGACCTGCTAGCCTCCAAAAGGCTGAAGAGCCAACAGAGAACATTAAACTTTTGATGGCTACTAACCTATTGCAGAAACAGATTCAAGAGAAAGGGTATTTTACTCTCTTATTTGCCAAAACCCTTGCTATGTAAAATAAAGAAGAATCAGGCTTGCCTTTTTTCCCCTCAATGAGAATGTGTGTGGAAGGATGAGAGGATGTGAAAGGTCTCTAGCTGACATTTAATGGTAATATTAAGTGGGTTTGAATTTTAAAAATACCAATAAACACAGTTACATCACTTCCCTAAATAATAGTGTGCTCAAACTTCTAAGATTTAGGAGACCAAGAACACCAAATGCCAAGTAGCAAATAAATCTCCACTGTAATTTTGTTATTAACAGCTAAGCTATGGAGACTTATATCTGAACTGCAATAAGATATAAAACCTGAAGGATGTATTCTTATAATCTTAAATGGGCTGTGAGCCTGCTGAGGTTATTCTCATTCATCCCTGTTTGTTTTCCAAGCATGCATGAAAGGACAAAGTCACCGAGTTCAGGAGACCACAGATAGTGAGAACAGTAATTTAAACAGTTAACAGTCCTTTGGATTCCTTTTGAATGTTGATATTCATCCTGTGCACCTAAGACCTGCACCAAATGTATTTCTGAGACTTCAGAAAAGTCTAAGTAGTAGAATTTGGGGTATTCTTGGCATTCAGGGATATCTCAATAAATTTTGTTCATTTTTTGCTACTTTCCATGGCTGAAGTTAGGTAAAAGAAGGGAGTACTTGAAGTTGAACATGCTAAATATAATTTTAAAAAAGCATGAATAATTATTAGTTAATTTTAGTGTATGGTCTATAAAAATATTACAACACAGTTTTTGTAGCTGAAAAAGAATAAAATATCTGTACTTAATGTTATACATTTCTGGGTCTTCATGTTTGTTTGATGCAGTGCAAAAACTGATGACAACATCTGAGGAAAGCATAAAACTGTTCATATTCAGCTTCGGATTAGTCTTGCATGCCCCCTCCATAGCACTGAACCTGAAAGAGTTCTTGAGGTGAGAGCCACATGGGTGGCTCAAGGATGGCCAAAGGGAAGACATGGTTTGGCTAATAAAACATGGTATCCTAAGAGGGTCACTCTCTCCTGTTTTGGCCTGCACACTACAAACCCAGAGAGTCCCTCAGAGACAGAACCTGAAATCCAGGTGAAAGATCATGTGTTGCCAGGGTAGTGGGTACATAGAAGACATAGAGGAAGAATCAGCATGGATTTTCTGAAGTTAAACATACCTTAAAACTGTTGTAAGATGAAAAACATAAGGATTGGAGTAGAGGGAAAACACACAGCAGAGTTTCTCAGAGATCTGCGCTGGGCCGTCCCATGCAACATGTTCATTAAGTGTTAAAGTGTCTTGAAGCTAAGGTGAATACTGAAGAGACAAAGTTGCTGACTGTGCTGATTTATTTGAAGAAATGAAGAAAGAACTTTTGCAGTGAAAACCTGCAGAAGCATATTACATGTCACTTAGCAAATGAATGTTAAAAGCATGAAAATCAATGCAGATAAATGTAAAACAACATATATGGGGAAAAGACCCTGTTCTGAACTTTACATATATCCTATTAGGCTCTTCAATATTTAGGATTGAGACCCTGGGATTATAATAGATTATTCAATTTAAACCTCCCTTCAGTGCTCAGCAGTGGTCAAAAAATGCATAATTCCTGCCAGTTCTAGCTCAAAAAGTCCTTGATGCTTTCAGAAATCATTCAAATTTTTAGCAAATGAAGATCCAGAAAAGTTCATGTAGCCAGAAGTCTTCATAATAGAAAAATGATAACTAAGGGAGAAAATAGTACAGGTCTTCATTATCATATGTAAATAGAAGAGGTAACTAAATCTTGACTGCTCAGTGTTGTTTTCGGCCAACTGTAAGAGTACTATCTGAGGATAGGGGATAGGTAGCAATTTCAATGCAAACAGAACAAGGCAGTTGTTAACATGATTTTTAGTTAGCTGTGAAAATATTGAGATGTTCACATGAAATTAACGTGTGTGTTCTTGTTGATAAGAACTGGCTTTGGCATTACACCAACTAGTAATAGGAGTATAAGCGATCTTGAAGCCCTAAATTTGGTATTACCTATATTGTTTTGATCAGCTTCAGATACTAACATACTTATAGTCAGCCCAACATATAAATGAGAGAAAAGCAGAATCTTAGTGTCTAGAGTAAAGATAGGTACAGTAAATATAAGAAAAAAGTTAATTATCCTTAATTCTCAAACCTGGACTGTAACTTGGTCTGAAGTTTATTTCTATATGGGGGTTGAGCAAGATGATTGTTCATTTCTTATTTTCCTTTCTCCTCAGATGTATAGGCATGAAAATACCATGTGAAAACCACTCTGTGCTTTGGATTACCGATATGGGGCAAGTTTAATGCTCTTGAATGTTAGACCCCAATCTTTGCCACATGTTGGAACTCCATGACACATCATGCATATATGAGCGTGATCTGGCCCAAAAACCCATAACTGTTATCAATAATGGTTTCATAGAAGAGGTAGTACATTAAATTGAAATTTAAATTTATTAAATTTAAATTATTACTTCAGTTGGACTATATCCTCAGCTTATTCATTTATTAACTGATGGATTTGGTGTCTTAATTAACTAGACATAGGAATCATTACAGCTTAAAAGGATTGTTGTTTTTTCCTCATTTTGACTAAGGATTGCAGAAAGCACTAAAAAAAAAAAAGTAGGTTTATATGTGTTTCCAGTCTTTTAAATTAGAAACATTTTAAATTCAAAAAAATGTGAAACAGAAATTAAAAATCTGAAATCTTGAAAGCAGGGCAACCAGAATAAATATGAATGTTCCATAGCATCTTTTTTTAAACTTTAGAAGCAGCATGGCTTTTATTTTAGGAAAGTTGAGTCATTTATAAAGATAATAGCACCAGCTTAAGAGTTTGAGTAACACACTGGACTTCTTAAACTGTTTGCCTTTTTATTCTTTTTTTTTTGGTTTTGGCTGAATATAAAGAAACATAAAAGCTGTATTTTAGCCTCTCTGCTTTCTATAAAATAATAAGCTTATTCTCCAAAGACTGTCTTTTTTTCCAACCCCCTCCAAAATGTGTGTGCTTATTCTAGTTTGCATTTTGATGAATTAAAAAGTGTACATTGTTCAACTTTTAATGTATCAGTCAGTATTGTTTCTTTTTTTCATTTTGAGTTTAGTGAACAATAGTGATGAAAGTCAAAATACATTTCTCTCTTGTAAAGTATAAAGTGCTTATCTCAGGATCAAGAAAAAAACTAGTTCTTTTTCTTACATATCAGAACACCTTAGTCCATTTAAGACAGAAGGAATATATTCCAGATAAGGAATCTCTGTATATGATTAGTAGAAATCGTCACATAAATAGATTCTGGGTAGCCATGTATTTCTATTTTAAATAAAGTGTTCTAGATTTTGAAATTAAATGAGTCAAGGCCATCCCTCCTGTTCTCTAAAAGATTGCATCATGTTATCAGTGAGGTTTCAGTTTTATACAACGCAGTTACCCTTTACCTTTCATCCAGTTGCCACAGCTGCACTGTAAAATTTTGCCATATTCAATCTTTTTGAAATTACACACTCTCAATTTTTTTTTGTGTGGTTTAGAGAAACCTTCTTCTTCTAGAATAAGAATTTTTGCAGTATGGGGGACAGATTGTCTCTACCTGATATGTGTATGGTAAACATCCATTGTCCAGACCTGCATACACAATAATAAATAATGGCTCCAGAAAATTATCTTTTCCATAAAAGACATTCATTTCTACATTTAGAAACCATGGCTCATGTCTAGAAATACATGTAAGAAGTCTGTGAGCTGCTGGATTTTGGTATTTCTGCAGCATGTTTCTTCAGGTTTCCAGGGACTTGCAGTCTCTCCAGTCTGCTTTAGCAACCCCCACTGCTAACTTTCCCTCTATATATCTTTTCATGGAACATATGGTAGGTGGCATTACTCAGCTAACAGATGTGCCTTTATGATGCTTGCAATTTGTCCCATGCATGCAGGGACCTGTGGTATATAAACAGAGGGTGGTAACACTTGATAAGGTCATTATACTGGCTATTTTTGTTCTATGTGTCAGCAGTCTCCAGGACCAGGAGAACTCAAACCCATATATCTGACAAAGACCACATTTTTATAAGTTGCTTATTGTAGATGGGCTGTTAAGATTATTTGATTTATTAGCTTTTTATGGGCCCTCTGCTCTGCTAGTATGATGGGTGCCTTGGCAGTCCCTTTCATTAATATCCCATAATAAAGTATTTATGATACCACCATTGACTTGTGGAGACATATTTTACGTCTCTGCATAGTATGTTAAAAAGCTGCATAGACATGAGTTTTGTGTCAGGGAGTAGTAAAAAGGGCTGGATCACGTTATAACAGTGTTGGCTGTGATAGTAAGAATGAGGGGCCACTTTAAAACTCAAGAAAAGCACAAGGTTATTGATCTTCCTTTGCCACCAAATATGGTAAATCCTGTGTCAGTGAAGAGCCTTGAAAATGGACAAGAAGATACTGCAAGCCACCCAGGATAAATGCATCCCCCTTAAGGTATTGTTTTATGCTCTTCTGTGGGTTAAGCTGTGGGTTTGAGGGGGCTCCTGCTGACCCAACTTGATTAGTCCCAGCAGACTTGCTCTTTCCTGCAAGTGGCATGAAAGGAAATGAGGACAGTCAGTTCTGAGGCCTGAAAAATCCTATTTATATGCTTTAAATACAAAGGCATGTAACATGCACTACGAGAAACCTGTGTTCTTTCTGGTGTGCTGAGATGAGCTATTTAATATATTCTGGGAGAATAATAAATTCCTAAAAAAGGATAAAAATGGTACTGGACTACACTGAACCAGATTTTGCTCCGCTTTACATCTGAAATCATTGGAGAAAAAGCTAAAGTACAGTGGGTTTTTTTCTTCAAACATTCTAATAATTGCTTAGTAATTACTGTCGGAGTTGTGATTCAGTATAGCAACTTGTATGTATATCTGGTGGTTTTGGTTTTTCCAGGGATGGGTGTCCACAGCTTCTGTGGGCAAACTGTTTTATCATCCAGTCATCCTCAAAGTGAAGAGGGTTCCCATCTAGGTTCCAGGACTTCCAGCCATATCCTTTCTCCATGGACACTAATCTCCTTTTGGAAAACTCACCAGCTTTCTGTAATCTGTTGACCCTTTTCTTAAGAGCAATGTAAACAGAAACCTTTGCCTGTTAAAATGCAGATTTGGCAAACAAACATACAAACAAACAATAATAATACACCTATAATTTTTAATGAGTTTTTAATGTCTAAATGTCTATTCAGTCATACATTAGAGACACAAGTAAAACATAGGTTTTGAATGAAAATCCACTTCAGTATGACCAGAAACATACACAAGCAACTCAATATATCTACTGGAATAAGAATTGAAGACTGGAGAAATAAACAACCTGACATCTATAAGAATAAAACCCATTAATATTTACAACAGAAGAAATTTTGCATCATTTTGGTAGACTAGAATTGAGCAGTCAACATAAAAAGATAACTTCTAAGAAAATAATCTAAGAGGAGATAAAGCGCTGATTAAAGGATTGTAAATAAAGTACAGAATATTATAACATATGGTAAGCTATTCAAATTTGGCACTCAGATACAGATTGTTTTTCAGTCTTTCTTCTCATATAGCATCAAATGTCAATGACTAATTGAATCTACAAAGCCAGGTTAAAAAAAATACTCAGAATTGATTATATGCACAATTTATATTGTTTGGTTTAGCTTGCTTTCTGAGAAACAAGGGATATGTAGTCTTTATCTTTGACAGTAGACTCCATTAATCATAAACCAACTACGCAGTCTCATAAAAAATCTGACAAACATCACACACATACTCTGGCGTTATGTTTTGTCACAGTCAGCTCCAGTGAGAGTACACACCACTGAGTTATAGCACCTTCTAGCTCTCCCTGAGGTCTCAGGAAACTTCCAGTCCAGTGCACAGTCTCCCAGATTAAGGAACAGGAGAGATATCATTCAAGGTGGTTGGTCCCTGGAATAGGCTCCCCAGGGAAGTGGTCAGGGAACCAAGCCTGTCAGAGAACAAGGAGGATCTGGGTGATGCTTTTAGTCATATAGTTTAGTGTTGGGTAGTCCTGTGAGGAGCAGGGTGTTGGACACACTTATTACAGGCCCTTTTATAACCTGAGATGTTCTGTGGCTCTTTCATTCTCTGAAAAATATCTTTCAGCCTTGCAGTTATTTTGCCTTCTAGAGATAATTTTGGACATGTTTGTGAGAAGTCTCACATATTCAGGGTGAAAGCTCTTCATAAAGGTATGATATACAAGTGTCTGTGCATCCTTCTAATTCCTTTTGGCAGGAAAAAACATTTCCAACTGCACTGTGTCAGAGCACAAAGCCTCTCTAATTGGTAGGAATGTTTGAACGCATATCTGAGCAGGTCACATTAGAACTATTACTACTTCTTTCTCTGGTTTCTTTGAAGGTTAGGTGCTGGACAGTGTTCAGCTTTCCAGGCCTGTTGGCGTGAGAAACTTTTGGGCCAGGCAAGGAAGCATCCAGGACTCAATGACTGTTGAATTGTTTGGGTTTGAGGTTGTATGTCGGGATTTATGTGCCTTTGTGCATTTGCAGTGTGTTCATTTACAGACATGCAACCTGGTGAACCAAAATAGTTACCTTTTCTAATAGTATCTAAAAAAATTCCTAAATAACAGCATTCATCAAATGCAGTCACCTACCATGTTCTAAAAACATTATTCTCTCCAATAACTATTAAAACATATAAACACAGATTCAGAATAAGTTAAAGGGGGCTGAAATCCATGTGATTCAAAATGTGTTGGCTCTAGAGAAGGATCTGCCACAACTATGTTTTCCTTCATATAAAAGATATGGAATCATCATCCCTGTAAGTTCAAAAATGGGCAGAAGTGGTACTTAGGATCATGGTTTAATGGTGGACCTGGTAGAATTAGGTTAATAGTTGGACTTGATAATCTTAGAGGTCTTTTCCAACTTTAATGATTCACTCATTTCGGAGAAATTGTTTTTGTGAGTGTGTAATTTGATTTAGATAACTTGTCAGTGATATAAAATGATCAAATTGGATCACACTTTAAAAAGCATTTCTAAAGGGTGTTTTTCAGTAGAGTCTGATCTTACAGCTTATTTTCAGCTTGCCATTGAAGTACTGCCTTTTTTCCATTTGCTGTGCCAAATTTACAGTAGTCTCCCCTGTGCCTAGTTATACAATGCTCAAGTGGTGAGAGAAATAGAATTCTGAATCAGCTAAGGACTCAGGTCTCAAAGTAAAAGTAACCCCCTAAGTTGTCCTTTTGTCAGGCATCTCCTCACCTCATGTCCCAGGCGAGGGGTTCTGGTCTCTAGAGAACAACTAAGACAGAGAGTTTTATTTACCTTACGAGGGAAACACAGTGATCAGGTTCAGATATCATTATTACCACACCACACTAGAGTATGAACACAGTTGTAAATGGAGATACTTGGCACTGGTCTAAAGCAAAGACTAGACCATTTTTAAATGGTTCAGTTTCATTAATAAAATACCTAATCATTAATAATATAATTTTATAGGATTTTATATCTAAGTGTCATGCAGAAATTAACTAAAATTAAGTAATTCAGGACATAATCCAACCTCAGCAACTATAATACATTGGGTTTTATTTAAAGGGGTAGAGAGAAGTTGTAGCTTGAAAATAGTGCTAAACACTAACACAGCATAAAATATTAGACTGTATATTTCAAAGCCTTTACATTAATACAGTAAATTGTAAAGATTAATTTTAAGCCAGTTTGAGTCACTGCATTTCTCCTTTTTTCCATGTGGTATACTAAATATTGAGTTTTCAATAGATGTAATGATAGCACAGTATTCTAAGGCTTTCTATGTTTATATAGAGGACAAGAAACAAAAACAATCTATCTACTATGCTTAGTACAGGCATCTATAATTATCTACAGTAGTGCGAAGTCAGAGTGAACAAAGGATGACACTTTCCTAATGTTATGGTTATCAGAGCTGGATTTACTCTGATCTCTACACAGAACTTGGAGCACTCTTCAAATTTATGACCAGCATTTTCTCCATTTAACAGATGAGGGTTTTGCAGTCCCTCGTCAGAAAATGTTCTAAATATTGCAAAAACCCTATGGTTAATCTCAAATGTTTCTTAACTACTACATAATGAAGGCCTATGGTATTTGATTGAAATCATACAGTTTGAATTAACGCGATTCAAAACATAAACATCAATAGTAAAACTGACTGCATACATATTAATATGTAACTACTGCTTAGTGATCATTTTCTTTTGAAAAATTTGCATTCAAATATCAAGCAAGTGATGAGACAGCAGCCCTGGGAACACAATACAAGTTTTCACAAAAGCTCTGATACACTGGCTCTGAATTGCAAACAGACCTTTCCCTGTGGAAGTCCTCTTTTACACATACGGCTTCAGCAGAAGAGAGCTACTGTGCCTACCAGGTTAAGAATTCATGTATCTAAGAAAAATATTTTCCCCAAGAAAGATCAGAATTATGTTAGACTGGGAAAGTTCCAGAACATCTCTGATAACTATTTTTTATGCAAATAAAATCTTGTTTCAGCCCCTAGACTTATTCAATTAATATGGATTTTTTTATGTACAGCAATTTTGCAATAAACTCCCTTTATCAATGCCATTGGTTAAAGTGGAGCTATTTTATTGTCAATTCCTGAAAAGATGAGAAGACCATCATAGCACAGGCAAGAAAGGCAATATATGGAAGTTTCTCCCAGGCATTCTGACCATTAATAATTGAAAATTCTTGCAATTATCTGAGCAGGATTACTAGTACAGGTTTTGAAAAACATCCTGTTGTGTTACTCGCCTTCTAACCACCTCTGCACCCTTGGTGAACTGCTGATGGCTGTTCATTCACTGCTGTGAAGTGCATGTTTCCTACAGCCCTGAGTCCAGGGAAATGTAGAAGTCTTGTGCTATCTTGTTTCTATGAAGAAAATATTTGTATGCTGGGAAAGAAAGATGGCTTGATTTGAAGTACCACTCAACAAATTTTAGAACTTGATGGAAATTTTATAGCTCTGTTAAAGTGATTTTTAAAACTACTAAAAGCATGGCTATAGCATAATTACTGCCAAGTCCGCCTGTATTCTGATTCTGAAAACTGGGTAAAGCAATTTTCACCTAAGAATAGTCTGAATGTAGCTTTTGTGCTACTCACTTTCAGAGTGATTTTCTGTGTTTTGCGAGACAGTCTTTTTACAGTATTCACAAACACTTCTGCACTGTGACTTCCCCTCTCTTTTCTAGAATGTGAGTATCCTTTTCATTTATCCTTTATTTCTGGTCACTTTTACATCAGTTCTCACTGTATTATGAAAGCATGCACCGTTTTATTCTGTATCTATCTAATTTTATATCTACAAGGATAGAAAATGATTACTATTGTGGTTTCCCCTCCTCAGTCTCATTTTTCCCCTCAGGCTTACAGATGGATTTGTCTTGCATTTCAGATGTGTACACCTATCTCCTTTCACCTGGCATCCAGGCCTCAATTAGATAATTTAACTATACATGTTCAACATTTTAGTAACCTGTCACCCTTATGTCTTCTCTCTCTGTTCCATGGAGCAACAGAGATCTTTAGAAGATGGTTGAGATCATAGCTGAGCTCTCTATTCCAGCAATACAAAACTTTTCTAAGACCCTATTCATAAGGTCTATTTTCCCTGATTTTGAGGATAGGTGTCACTAGTCCTCATTTTTAAAGAAGATTTACCAGTATTCTTTATATAATATATGTGGCTCCACTTTTTTCCCTGAAAGATTACATATGTGGTTTGGTGGCTGAAATTGGAGCACCACATGTTCCTGCAATCTGTCAATCTCTGACAGCTTTGTTTCTTTATTCAGTGGCTGCTCTGGTGCTGATGGAGGTGTCAGAAGAAATTGTCTATCATTCTCGTGGGTTTGTCACTCATATGAATCAGTTTTATCACAGCTCCAGAGCATCCACAGAGACAGTACTAACGGTTTTGTTTTTAATTACAAAGTCACTCTTTGTGTTCCTCCATACAGACAGCCGTGTAGCCAATCATAAAATCACCTTGTTCAAAACCTAGAATACAAATATTAAAATTTATCCATCTTTCCTTTGAAGTGATCTGTGAAGTTTTCAGAGGGTTCTCAGTAGCATTGGTCCCATTTATGGTTTATCTGTTTCTGAGATATTATGTCTATTCCAGACAGATGTTCATGTTTTAGTACATCTTGTCACAAAGCACATCCTCTTCAAAAAGTGAAGACTAAGAGATTTAAAGAAGAATTGTGGCTTAGTTTAAAGCCAGCATTAAAGAGAAATAGTTTTTCAATTGAATTTTAGTTGTATGTCAAATAGAAACAATTCCTAGGTAATTCTGTGGGAATACAAAGCAGTCCAAGAAACTGAACTCAAGCTCTGAAGGAAATATAAAACCTAGTCAAGGTATCTTCCTGTTGTCTCTTTCATTGTTATACTGTTGTATCCTTTTTGTTAGTTTTGTTTGGTTTTGATTTTGAATGAACTATTTAAGAAGCAGGATGAAACACTCAAGATATTTTAGCTTCTTTGGACATTTGCAGTTAGCCATTACATGGGTCTTTCAAAATTTTTCAACACCAAGGAGTACTTTGGTAATGCAGTCAGACACAGATCTGTTTATTTACAAATAATGCACACAAAAATCTATTTTCTTAAACATCTTTACAGTTAAACAATAAAAGGCTATTTCTTTGCACAAAGTTTCAAGTTTCTTCCTACATAGAATTCTACCACTTTTAAATGTGTGGCTCTTATTTCTGCTTGCTGTCTTTTGGCTGCTTTTTTTTATCTGTTTTTGAAAGTTTATTGAATGTTTCTGAAACACATTTCCAGCAGGTGATACCCAGTAAATTCCTACTACCCATTTCCCCTTTAGTCCTCCACTTGATCTATGCTCTGGGTGGAGGCTTGTTCCAGCATGCACACATTTCCTCCTAACTTCTATCACAAATATTTCATAATTTCAATCTTTGTAATAATGAAGTAGTTCCAGTCTGCTTGACATTTTAACTGGAGGCAATAATCAGAATATAATCTTCAGGTTTTAAATGCCTACTTTACTCTGCTTTTGTAACATTGAAAAAATATCTTTAGTAGATGTGATATATAATATGGTATGGAGAGGCATAGGTCATACTGCATCTAAGTTTGATAGCTGTATTTCATCCAACTTTACAGTGACTCAGTGAATAACCTGTCCTTAATTGAGTGCCTGCAGCCTCTGTGTATAAACTGTGAATATAGACCGGTGTTTTTGAAGGCCTTTATCTAATACCTAAAATGAGGCATAATGTGAAATCAGGTAACTTAGATTTTATGCTATGTGTGCCCTCCCCATGTCCTGGAATGGGTCAAGAACCAAACTGTCCAGATTCAGTGTGTTTAAGGGCCATCCCAAGAGGAGTCAGTTAATTTGCATTGAGAGATATTATTTTTTTAGTGAAGTCAATGTGTGAAATTTATGCTCAAATAACTGCAACACCAAAAATATTTTAGTATCTTCCAGCTCACTCCCTCTTAAGCCCTCAAAAACTGTTCCTTAATTGCTCCAGCTGCAAATGGCATCAGCGTGATGATTCTGATCACATCATTCACATATAGTTCATATACTTACATAAAACTTTCTTGGCTTTTATAAGCTGACTTTTGTAATTCTGTAATGTTTCAGTAGGAAAAATAGCACAGCAACTATATAAAGTTTACATAGCACAAAAATTATGTATACACAAATCCTCACAGTAATCTTTCATCCATGGCTCCTATTATGACAAAGTTTTCTGCTTAGGTTCTTATTGTCAAGGACAGCTATTCATTCTTTGCAACACTTGGCATTTATGTTGTAAATCAAGGCCCATGACTGAGAGGTATCCACTGTAAATTCATTTATAAGAGTGACAGCACTATAATAGTAATAATATCAACCAGTGTTCATGAACTGTTACTCCTGGCTAGCACCACTACAACCATCTGGCTGATATTCATTCTTCTCCACCTCATTCTTGCCCTTTTATTGTCCTCCTCCACCTTTTAAACTCTAGCCAACAACTCTACTAATACAGCAACAAATTTACTGGCAGGGTCTGCAACAGCTGAGCCCATCCCAGTTGATCTGTGCCAGTCAGCCAGCTGGTGAGCTGGAAATTATCTGAGAACTGGCTGCAGTGCCATTTTACAGGCCAAAAAGGGACTCTGCAGTATTTGCCTTAAAGAGGTGTTTTTCCTCTGCTATGTCATTGTTTTCTGATTATGTTTATTGGCGTGAAAAAGTTAATATGGAGGACAGGAATGAGAAACAAGAGCGAATGCACTAACACACCTCGGCAACTGCACTTTTAGAGTAGGAAAGTATTTCCTAAAAGTCAATGAAGAATTATGCAAAATAAAAAATTGAGAATAAATATGTTTATTTATTGCACTAATTTTCATAGTTTATATAATACTGATGGCATTATTCAATTTAAATTAACTGCATGGGCAAATAAATTAATCGCTCAAGTCTTGGTGCTATTACATATTTCAAGTTTTACTACGTATACATCCTTTCCTTTAGCTATCTCCCACTCTTGCTTAAGACCTCTGTTTTCTTACCATTCTGCTACATTTATTCTAGTATATGCTTAGGAAAAGATGAAGCTACAAGGAAGTGTTGTTTAATTCTGGTGTTCTTTGCCAATCCTGGAAGTATTTGTCTCTCCTCAGGTCTGTTGATATTGAAGGAAAGCCTTTATAAAGGATGAGGAAGAAGAAAGTTATACCTGACCCAAACTACTAACATTAATTTTTAACTGCATATCATAATATCATGTCCACCAGCAAGTTCTTGATTTCATCACCAAGCTCTTCAAGGAATTTTTATCTTTAAAAACAGAATACACTGAGAAAATGAAGTCGAGGTTCAGAATGAGGTAGGGTACAACCCTTGATATGAGAGGTAACACAAGTCTAAATAAAACTGGTTTAAAAAACCACATAGAACAAACAATCATGAAAACTTCTGTTATTTACTGTCACCATCGTCACCACTGTGGATATCCCGTTCCGAAGGAATCTGACAGTTCTAGAAAACATCCCAAAACTCCCTAGTTCTCAAAGTTTAGTTGTTTGCCAATGGGGAATCTGAAAGTGTGTTAAAATTGATGAACTTCACAGCGGATACATACTTCTGACCCAGATGATGTTTCTACAGGTAGTATGCCAAATACATTCAAATTTAACAGGGAAAGTGTGTCCTGTACAAAATGTGCTGTAAGTCATGGAGCAGTGCAGTTGCCACAGAAGCTGTGGTGTCAGTCTGTCCCCCCTGCCGATTGCCAGGTCTCTGTGGGAGCTCTGAGTGTGTGCCTCAGGCACAGGCTGAGCTCTGTGTCTCAGGTCTATCGGTGTGTAACTTGTTTGCTCAGTGCATAATTGCCTTTACAAAGCTACTTACAAATTAAGTACAGTAATGAATTTTCCTCAATAAATTAGTGAATTCATTTGTATCTACCACAGTCCCAGTATGATAATCATTGAGTTGACTTTCATCTTGGTATTACACTTGGTGTTTAAACAACAACTAACTTTTCTATGCTCCTGAGAAGAGAAAATCCATGCTTTTGACCATCAGCTTGTTACTGCTGTCCCTATAAAACCATGGGATTCTATCTAAAAGAAAAATATTCATCTGTAACCAATATATAAAAAAGAGGAAGCTATAGCATTTCTTAACATCAGGGATGTTATAAAGTATCGCATCTGCAGCCCAAGTGCCAGCACTTTGTCCTGGGATTTCTGCCAAAACAGGAGGCTGTTTGGTTGTAATTAACATTTCTCATCCCAATATCATTGTTGATATTGATGAGTCCCTACACAGTTTCAAGTACAGCTGCCTGCTGCAGTAGTTCATTATGAACATAGGACTTCTGCCGACTCTTCCCTTCTGCTCTACTTATCATGGGCACTTTTCTTCAAAAGAATCAGTTTCCTTCTTGCCAGACTTTGTGAGGTATCCACATCATGTCCTGTTTGAAGATCTGCATGTTTGTTTTGGTTTGATCCATTTTAATTTTTTTTGCCTTTAGGAAGTCTTTCATCTTTTGTTTGAGTCTGCTGGACTTCATGTCTTACTGGAGTGATGCCATCTTGAGCTAGATGTCCTTCACCCTTTGTCAAATTATTTGTACATTCAGTTTGGTGCTCAGAATTGCCAGATCAGAGAATGATGTATTTCAGCCTGGCTCTTTGGAAATTCCTTGGTATTGCTTCTCTGTAATCTCTTGGAAGCTTTGCTAGGACTACATGGAAAGCTAAGCAATTACAAATGATGTAGTGATGTGAGCAACTGTTCTTGAGGATACATTATATAAATGGTCAGCAGGAGACACAGTGGTAAGCAGCTAGGATGAGAAAATTGCTTAGGAAAACAGACATGTTGTTTTCCACTAAAATTGCTAATAGAGAAATCAAAAGTACCTATTTTTTAAATAAAATGAGTAGTTTTTACTACATTTTTTGTATACTTTATTATTTAATTTCTTACTTCTGCAGGAGTTATTACTGACTGATTTATCTGACAGGGACCAGAGCCTGTGCTTCAGCAACACCCCTGTTTCAAAGAGCTTATGATCTAAACATCTATGAGACGAAACAACACCATACAAAGGGGGTTTAGGAAATCAGGGGGAAAATTCTGGAGCAGTTTCACCAATCACCCTTCTAACAGGATATTAGTCTAAACATGGGAGGGGTTTTTATGGCATTTTAGAAAAAGAGAACAATAAAATTATGAATTTCAGCAAACTTGACTGATTACCCGGGGTAGATGACCTTTCAGCAGTGAAGGAGACAGAAGCAGCAATGTAGGTGGAGCTAGGTCATGTGTGGTCTTTAAAGCAAAGACAAATTATTCGATTTTTGCTGCAGTATAAACCAGAAAGCCATGAAGGCAGGAAAATGAAGGGGTGACCTTACTAGTGACCTAGAAAAATGATCTTTG
Source organism: Vireo altiloquus (assembly GCA_013396875.1). NCBI lineage: Eukaryota > Metazoa > Chordata > Aves > Passeriformes > Vireonidae > Vireo > Vireo altiloquus. The sequence continues at coordinate 606,274 of VZRF01015230.1, read as the reverse complement.
CATCCCTTTTCTGAATGGAATGGAAAAAGATCTGTTATGGTCAAAGAAGGTTCTTATATTTCTGTCTGGCAGCAACATTCTCCTTTTTTATTCAGAAATGGTGCACCCAACAAAAACAAAAAAATACAGAATTGGCAATAGATGAATAGCAGTACAAGCTGCAAAGTGACACTTTGACAAACATTGTTCCAGTGAACAATCCTGAGAAACAGATAAGCAATCACTTCTTAAACATATTGGAGGAGGGGGGAAGGGAACTCTGACGTTAAGGAAAAGGACAAAAGCTTATAAGGAAACTTCCTGAATCTAGATGACAGAAATCCAGAATCTATTTTCATATGGCTTAAACAGATGTGCTCCAATTTAACGTGGATATAATTAACAATAGAATGTAGTCCAGTTAGGCCACATGACTTTTAAACAGGCCCAGATCTTTAAGTGTGGATATGTGAATTATTGCCTTAAGCTGTAATAGATTCTGCTGCAGGATCAATAATATTTGAGAAAAACAATCTTAAGGTGCAATAATATGTATTAAATATTTATTTTTGCTCAAGCAATACATATCTCTCTAAAATACCTCCAAATACAAAGGAAGAAAAAAGGATATGTCAGAGATCTGACACCAAAGAGAACTTGATAACTGATTATATTATAGTGCTATCAACTTGTCATGTTTTGGAATTGTTAGTGAAGGGAGGCTCATCAGTCCTAGGGGGTCCTTGGAACCTTTTAATGTCCAAATGATGAGACCAGCACTTAATAAGGATCTCACACAAAGCAATTAAATACAATGATTATAAAAAACAACTCAGTGTCCCTGAATTCTGAATATTTTTGTAAAGCAGTATTTCCAGGATTTTCTGGTTCAAAGATAAGAGGAAGAAAGGAAAAAAAAAAAAAAAAAAAGAAACATCCAATGTACATCCAAAGAATAACTTTAAAAATAGATATTGTGGATAATTTTGGGGTACTGGAGCAGATGGACAGAGCAAAAAATCTGAAAGTCTCAGAACAATGTCTGGGAGGCAGGGTTTATATGGGACTGGGAAAATCCTTCCCCAGGAAATTACATGCTTTCAATCTCATTAGTGAAAATTAAGGACTTATAAAACTCATTAGATCTCCATTCTGCAATACAGTCCATATGCAGAGCCCTGATGTCATCAGTGAGTGATTTGGAGAACCATGCACAGAACTCCATGAGTCTCCTGGAAAATTTTTATACTCACACAAAAGTTATTTCAAGAATGAGTGATGCCACTCAACAGCCAAGAGACTAAGCAGATTTTTTTTGTCTGCTATCATTTTGATTGAAATAACTCAGCTCTGCTGAAAGCAATGAAAATGAATCAGACATATTTATGAGGTAAGGACTCTGCAGTGTCTAGAGTCATTAAGATCTTTCATTTTTCTTGTTTGGTTCAAAGTACCTGTCATTCCTCCTCGAAGCTCTGGCTGTTTCACAGAGCACCCTCTAGTCTCAGAAAAAAGGTTCTTTTCATGAAGAGCAATAAAAATTTGTCATTTTATATCTGGGGTGACTGTTTTTGACAGGATAAACTCATGTTTAGGGCTCTGAATTCTTTCAAACATTTTCAGGTTTTTTGTTGACAAAAAAAAAAAAGTCTTACTTTTAAGAGCATGTTTGCATTAAATACAAATTTTAAAACAGGTTAAAGCCTGAACTAACTCCCAGCATCTGAATGAGAAGATGTAATAGTCTGAGGGAGCTTCCTCTGATGTCAGAAATTTTTTTTTAAATCAGCATATTCTTTCACAGATCCTCACACTGAAAGAAAAAATCTTAGGCTTCTTCTGTGCTTCATCCTTTGCTGTGGACACAAATGAAAGTGCCATGATGTGCTGTGTTTCTGGAGTTTGCAAATATATACTTTCTCCGAAGGTGAAAATATACAAAAGCCCTAAGATGATTATTTTGTGCCATTATCCCCTCAAGTAAGAAGAAACTCTTTTCCAAATAATACTGGTGAAGAGTGCAACGTAAGGGACACTCTCTGTGTCAGGAAAGGACTGAATCAGGATTAATCCCATCCTTTGATAGCTTTTCCAAGCTATTCCGAAAGATGGCACAATCTCAAATCGCCCTTGGTAGCTTTCCATCATAGGTGAGGATATGCCATGTGTTCTTTATTTCATAATATTTAAATATTGTTCTAATAAGTCAAAACACAGCCTTTATACTACTGTAGCCTCTTACATTATTTGAACTGGGAAATACAATAAAAGCAAATATTTAAGAGCTGGGTCCAAATGCACATCACACGGGCCCTGGGGGAGACCTGTGGCCAAGTGCTGTACCCACTGGACATCTGCCAGGCAGTGCTTGTCAGGTGCAGGACAGAAGGATGTTTCCTTGCCCTGTTTTAGTTCACAGCATAGACATAGCCTTACACTAGTACACTGGTATTCCAAGTGCCAGAGGGTGATTTAAACCCCCAGCTACCCAGGATCTCTACAACAGGAGAAGGCAGCCTCAAAATACCTCCTCTCACCAACCAAAATCATTATGAAATTATTCTTCAGAGGGAGCTGCGAAAATAAAATATCTTTCCCCATGTTTTATCAACATAAAACAAATGCTTTGGAGTCATTTTTTACACACATTTAAGATACACAAAACAAATCAATATGTTTATCCTCCAGAGCTGGTTTTGTGTCTGTAAAACCTAATGCATTTTCAATGCACAATTAAAAGTTTTGGTAAAAAATACATAAGTATAGTGTCACATGATTCAAAATCTTTCACACTGCAGTTTATTCCAACCTAATTTGAAATAGAATTTGTGCTAAATTCAGTGAAATTGCTAATGAAACTAACTAATGAAAAAATTGCTAAGCTTCATCTAGCCGATGAAAAACAATCCATGTGCAAAATGAACTGTTACATGACTATCTTCCTTTCAAATTTTTTGCATTAAAAATCAAGGGAAAGGGAAAAGGATATCACTTTAATTTCTGCTATATCTTTCTTGGAAAGGCAACACATTTCATAAGAAGTAGGAAGCTTAGCTTGATCCGATGCATGAGCAGACAGACTGGCTGAACCCTCCCTGTGCTTCTGAGGAATTCTCTGTCGGGATCACGAAAGAGTGTGGCCTTCTTATGGAAGAAAGCGAGTAATTTTCTCCAGTCACTGGGGAAACAAGAGGAAGGAGACAGGACATTTTGTCTATTTAGTCTACTTCCTGAGACAGCTGGGTTGAGAAAGGGGTCCTCACACACAATTTTGCTGGTGTGTGCCCTCAAGGCATTGTTGAATATGATAAGCAAAACTTTTAGTAACACGTTGACAACAGGAGAGTCAAGTCCTTGTTCTTTAGCAATCACGAAGATCCTGCATTTCCATAACATCTGTTACAGGCACCCATTGCAGTGTACGGTCTCATTATGCCCCATTAATCCTCTTTTTGTGCAGAACAAATTGAGGCCCAGAAAGGGTTTAGCTTTAAATCATGCACCCAGTCCACACCACACATAAATCATCCAGAACTGATGAATGCTGGTTTCTATACTTGGGAGAGAGGGGGAGCAGGAATGGGGTGTTGTGAACAAAACTGGAAGAAACTAGTTTCTTTTCAAATAATTAGAAGTCTCAGATTGGTTGTTTGTAGATCACTGACTTTTTTTTTTACATGATAAATATTAGGAAGGATACGGGCATGGCAAAGGTTCTTGGATTTGAGACACAGAACACCAGTGTGCAGCCCTGTAAAACATTGTTTAATGGGAAGGAATCTTGTCGCTCTTCCTCATATTTCCTGATTACTTGTTATTTCCAATTATTTCAGAAATCACATTCTTAAGAATATTCAATTATTCATGAGAAATAGATTCAAAATATAAGTACAGGTTCTCCCTGAAATGTTCATTTGTATCTGGAGAGAGAAAGAGCAGTTCTGCTGAGTGGGGAGAAAAGGGAAATTAGTCATACTTAATCTTAAAAATAAAGGCAGAGCTTCCTTTGGTTCCTTACCATGGCAATGATAACTGTTCTAGAAATGCTACGAAGACAGAGCTTGTCCTTAGGAGAAATGAAGAAAAAAGATTCCACATGTGATTTTGAAATAGAGAATACAAGCTTATTTTTTCTATTCCACTATCTTGTTCAATCACTGTAAACAATTTTCCAAGACTGAATTCAAATATTACAAGTTCAGAAACAGATAACACACAAGATGGGATTAATGAGATACACTTAATTGGGGGAGATAACATACTGAATAGCTAGGTATTTTATGGTAGTGCTGATAAACAAGATCAATAGTACAGGCAGAAAAGTGGAAAACTGGTATCATCATCATTTATCTGCCATGTAATGTAAGTACCTGTCATCATGTTATATCTTCAGAAAGGCAATATTAATCTATTCCTTACACCAAAATCCAGAAAATTCACTTCACTGTAAAATACAAATACTCTCTGTTTACTCACAGAAATGCTTTACTAAATCTTAATATCCAGAAGTGGCAGAAACTAATGCAGTTAAAATAAAGATGTAAAGAGAGCAGTAGCAAGGGTAAACACAAAGCATTTACGATAATTAAAGAGAGTGAACAGTAGAAAATTCAATGGATTGAAGCAAGCAAGCACTGTAACAAGTAAATAAATAATTAGTGGACAAAGGAAGAATAATAAGTTTCTTGAAGAGAGTAAGCAACAGGCAGAGGAGAAAGGAGCAATTTATCCTCTTAACCATGATAGTGGGAAATTGGAGCTGATGGACTAAAAATCATAGCATTAGACATTAAATATGCACTCTGGATTCATTTAAGGAATGGAGGTGGAGATTTACTTAAATCAGGGATCAAAATCAGAGGGATAATCAACAAGGAATTGGAAAACGCAGATAATGTTTGAACTGTTAACTAGATCAGAACTGCTGAGTAGATCAGAATGGTGGCCTGTACCTTACCTATAATGACATAATAGAAAACATTTTCAACAGCATTTTCAGTGAATTGATAGCAGAGAGGTACTAGGATCAGGAAACTAAAAGTGCATTCTCTTGTGAACACACTGAAGACCTCAGCACGTGCTTGTCTGCTAAACAAGCAGTATAATTGTGGAGAACAATATAAAATATTTTTACACGATCACATAAAGTCAAGAGCATGCCCCCCGCTGGTACATTTTATTCAGTAGATTAGGGCATCCTTGTATCTCTTGGACGTGTATCCCCACGACTAGTTTGGCAAAAAAATGCAGTGATACTGCTCTGTCATGTGTTATTAAAATTAGATCAAAAGCCAAATCCTCACACAGTGGAGCATTGTACTGACTGGCTGTTGTGTTGACTGGTTCAATTCCATAGCCAGGTCCTTCTTAGATAACCTTATCTGTGTCTACTGCAGCACTTGTTACAAAAAACCATGAATTTCCTCTTCCAATCCTTTAATACTAGTTGGACCTTTCATCAGAAGATAAAATTTGTGACTTGACTAAGGACTGAGAAAGCTGATCTTGAGGCTGGAGCAATGTAGTTTCTGATAATATTCATCCTTGAGTGCTTTCATCTCCTATAGTTCAGCCCAAATAATCATCTTTTCACTGTTGTTTTGCTTAAGTGCAGCTTTGTGACACTTGTCAAAATGTAGCTACATTACATATTTTGTTTTGCAATGCTGACTGTTTGATTTCACACTTATTATCTCTCATTCATGCATGTCAGTAATACCTTGTATTTGTATAGTTGCTGTCACAACCTGTTCACATTTTACCCACTATCAGAGCTTGTTTCACAGCTGTAGGGGTTGTCCTTGTTGGCTAAAGCTAAATACAGGGGAGATGGACGAGCTATTCACCTTCTCAGCTGCTCTTTTGCTGTAAGCCTTAGAATGAGTAGCATATGTAGCCTGTCTCCCAGGGTGCATTTGCCACGTAGGCTACAGGGATCATTGCAAATCTCTTGTCAGTTAAAGAAGTTTCTGTAATACCAGACTGTGCAGACTTGACCATATATTTCCCTGACTTTCACACCTTCTCCAGCTCAAGCACTTCTTTAAACACTGCCCTTAACTTCCACTTTAAGAGCAGCCACTTTGTGCAAGAAGAACATGGAAATTGTTGATATTGTTTTTAACATACTTATCTCCTGAACTAGTTTCTGCACTCTTCAAATTCATTTTCCTAATCCCATACTTTTCTGCTGATGACCTTAAAGGAACAGCACAGATTAGTCTTTTACAAAATATTCTCTTTTGCTGTACACTGTTCATAGTATTCAGTTACACAAACCACAAATTGCATTGTTGCTTCATCTGAGATGCAAAACGATGGCATAAAGTCACAGAATCACAGAATGGCTGAGGCTGGAAGGGAGGTCGTCTGGTCCCACCTCCTGCTCCAGCAGGGTGACCCAGGGCCTGTTGTCCAGGTTTGTGTCCGGACAGCTTTTGAATACCTCCAAGGATGGAGACTCCAAAGCCTCTCTATGCAACCTGTGGCAAGACTTGGTTACCCTCACAACAAAAATGTGTTTCCTTGTGATCTTTTTCCTGTTTCCTCAATATGGAAATGAGGCAGAAGGAAGATATTAAATTGGACGTTTCTGTGTATGATTTCTTACATATTTCTATGATTATTCTATTTTCTCTGTCCTTTTCCTCTTTATTGATATTCAAGTGTACCTTTAAAAAAGTCCTTTGAAGAGAAATCATAACACTGCCAATAAATATTGAAACATATAATGACTGATTCTGAAGTTACTTATTTAATGGTTTGATTTGATGATTTATTTAAATTCAAGTGAAGAAGAGATTAAAGCTTGATATTAAAAAATGGACTCATTATTACAAAAGAAGAGCCTCATAATTCAGGTTTGCCAATTTAGATTTATAATTGGTAGACAAAGTTCAATGCAAATAGACATAGCTTAATAGACAGAATAAAGAAACCAGAAACTAATGTTTCACAGCAAAATGTTAATGTGGGAATTATTTCTGGTAAAACTGAAAAGAAAGAGAAATGTTCTTTTATACAAAAGAACGAAATCATCAGTGTGGGCTGTTAGAAAACAAAAGAAAGTAGATAAGATATTTTACTGTTAGTAATTGAAGAATTGATTTGCACAAATTAAAAAAACCAATAACAAGAACTCAAAAAAGACCAACTTATCACATTTTAGCCTAACCTTAAAAAAAAAATTATAAATATAAAATATACAAAATAATTTTGAAAGGAAGTATCATAATATTTGCTATTTTCTTCCTGTAGTAACTAGTTTTGCTTAAATAGAGAAGTTAGAGGGCCAAGCTATGAAGAATCAGGCAGTACATAGCAAAGTGGCATTTACAGACATTTACACACTTGATCACTGCTGATATCACCAGTGGAAACCATTTCCTCCCTTCAGATTTCCTCAGGTTAATTATTTTTACTGTATATTTGTTTCTATTATGGATTTGTGTGGCTTTGATCTGCAGCCTTTGATTACTTTTTTCTCTGAGAGATTAATGGCCTACAGAATAACTGTGGTTTGGTGTGGATGGAAGGGATCTTATTTTTACAGTAGTTACACCATAAACAAGTCTCCTGACCCATTTTTTTTTTGTGACAAACCACACCGAATACCACTTATTCCCTGACAGGGCATTTTACCCTGGCTCCAGGTCCCATTTTTGACTTTCTCACAACCTTTGCAAATATCCTGGCAGTGTTGACAAATGTCTCTGCCTGCTTATCCAAAATACTTGAAAAAAAAATTATCATTACTAACTGTGATTTTATGAGTTAGTAGTAAGCCTTCACCCAGAATTTGTACAAAATGTTATCTTGCAGATATTAGAATGACAAAGCCTCTTCTGTTGGACTTTAATCTCTAAGGGCCCCCTAGGCCTAAGTGTGAAAGAATACCTGAAGTACTCAGAAAATGAGTTATATTTACTATGCAAAAAAAGCCAAATGGAGAATCTCCCCACCTAACTCTGCCAAAGTTTATGAAACTGAGATATATAAGGAAAATATTATCTCTCTAAAATTATGTTTTCATTCTACCCTAGTTGCAAATAAACTGTTCCAGTGGGAGGGTTACTAAAAGGACAGAAATAGAAGTCTAACTGAAGTCTGGCAGAATCTGAAGCACTTCTTAAACCAGTTACAATGTGAAAAAAATAATTTGAACAAATTAGAGTCAGCATCAGCTCCTGCAAAGAGTGTAACAAAAATATCCGCTTAGGTTAGGAGGCATGGATCCTCCAAATTACCCGGCTGTGATAAAAAAAAGGGACAAGGAGAATAGACAACCGCAAATCTGTGAGGGGAAATAATACAGTGATTTTTCCCACTTCCAAAAATTCTCTTGCTCATAAGCCCAGTAACTGGCTTGTTGATTTACCTTGCTAAGGGTTCTGTGTCTCGGTAAGACAAGTGACTGTTTCTATACAGCCTTTTTCAGCTTTTTTCTCCTCTCAATATGTACTTTCTTGTATGCATCTATTTTGAGAAAAATGTTTAAGACACATGGGATCATTTTAAATTGCGGTAATCTAATCTGTTTTTCTTCTGTACATAAGGGCTTCTTCATTGTATGAGACCATTAAAGAAATATGGCACCTCTAAAAGACACACTTAAGATTTGATTTTCCTTCTGGAGATGTAATTCAGGGCATTGATTACAGGGGAGCCTACAATGGTTCACCTTTAAACATTGGACGCTGTTAAGTTCCCAAAGTTTTTCAGGAAAAACTCATACTAAGACTTAAGTGTTCATATTTGATTCTTTTCTTTGTTGTATTTCTGTGTAACAAAAGCAGATATAGGTTGAGGGTGTTTTGCAGCTCACATAGACTTAATCATGACAATTAAACTCACAGTCACTGTCGTAAACATTCAGCTACTATAAAACTTCTCTTGAAGTTTTACTGCTTGCTTTCTGATTTCTAACCTGGCTTGATGAAGTTCACTGTTGTTAGAATACGAGCCTTTTAAGAAAAGCTTACACTGATCTGTAGCACACATTAATCAGAAATTCTAGTTTCATTGACTCTGCATGCAATTTTAATCAATATGTATTTAAGTTTTATACTTCGTGCTGCATCTATGTTCTGTTGAAAGTTAATTTATGGAAAAGATTTTACAGAAGACAAGCATGAAATTGAAAAGTGTAAAATGAGCTAAGGTTGCTACTTCATCACTTTAAATAATACCACAGACCTCCAATTATCCAATAGGAGAGAAATAATAAAGGCTGTATATAATGTTGTAATAGATTTTACGCAGATAGAGCAGCATTTTACTTCAAAGAATAAATCATTTCATGTTCTTCATGGCCACCAAAACAAATCTTGTGCTAATCCAGTAAGGTTTATCACAAACCCAAATGGTATGAAAGGTATATATTACTTGTTTCATTAAAATCTGATTATATTATAATGTAGAAATCTAATTTCTCTAAGTACCTCATTATTCCTTATTTCATCTGCCAAGTGCAAGTGTGATCTTATTGAGAGAGTGAATTAAGCCAAAGCATAATAACCAGATTGATATCCTGAACAAAAGTCACACTGTGGCGAAAGTTTCATTCTTAAGAAATGTACAGATGTCCGTGTTAAATGATCCACAACAAGTGTACATTTTTTCTATGGGTCACATGGTTCCATTACAAATAAAAACAATTTATGTGAAATTATGAGCCTGATATATCTCCTCAACAACAATTTTATACTGAAGTAACATCGACGAATTTACTAGATGTTTTTACCCGCTAACATATAAGCAGATAAAATAAGAGTACAGCTCTTATTTAGTGCACTTAAAGCTTGCTGTTGAATTAAAAATATGTTTCTTATTGAGAATAATATTTTTTCTTTGATCACAAGGTTCTAGTCCTGTGATTCAAATATCCCTTCTCACTGAAACCTACATATCATATCCTCTGATGGTCCTTAAACTGCCAAAAAAACCAAGAAAAGGGGAATTGAAATTGTTACACAGCTACAACACATAATAATTAGTATTTTCCATTGTATTACTTATTTTTACCTCCCCTAAGACTTTTACCTCATTTGGATCATAGAGGCTGAGTTTAAGAAGGTAAATGTTTTCACTTCTGTGTGATTAGCTCAGACTGCTGGTGTAATCATTTACCTTCAATACTTTTCTCCTTCTGTCTGGAGACTGACCATTCCAAAGAACTAGTCAGCTGTGAAGAAGCAGAGTAAAAACTCACATGCACTGCTGAAGCATATCTTTTTCTCATATGGTCATTTTATGCAGCCAGAAGATATATTTGAAGGGCAAAACTCTCTGGCTCTTAAATATTTTTTAGTATGCCTTGAATTCTATTGCACCTTCAGAGAAATGATGCTGCAACATGGATTTCTTGGACCAACAGCCAAAAAAAATCTGCTACAAGGAATGTCTTTTCATGCTGAATAATCAGTGCTTCATTTTAAGACGCAGCATGCATTTTGTGGATCTGAAACTCACAAATGGTGAAAACATTTTTAATATTTTGCTTTCAAAGATGATTCATTGTCTTTGATTGGAGCTTCCACTGAGAGCATGAACTTCTTACCACAATGGAGGGGCTTTTAAAAATTAAGGTAGTGAAACTGTTTGATCTTCTCATACTTAAAATTTTAAAATACTTAAAATATTAATGAAGAACAAACTTCTAGTAAAACATGGACATTGGAAAAGGAGAGGGGAGAATCAGGCAGATGAAGATCTTCATCTGCCATGCACGAATATAATCTCATGAATACAACTTAGGTAGAATTACTCCAGGTGAGGGTCTGTTTTAATTTTGTGGTGAAATATAGTGTGGTGAACATGTGTAATCAAAGCTCTGCTTGTAACAAACTTAAAAGCAGAGACAGAAGAGTCCTTGGGTTTAAATTCCTTGCTATTCTGGTATGTCTTATCAAACTCATTAAATGGAAATCCTCAGCTTTTAATAGAAACTTTAAAATGCTTCAGTCAATAATAGCAAAACTCAATCTAATAAAATTCCTTTTAATTCTGTGACTTTGTTATGACTATCTTTGTTCTTGATCTGGACTAAAATTTCTTCAAGTCATAGAGTTTAGGAGAGCTTTCTGACTCAGCAACTATATTCAGCATATATGACAATACATTCTCATGTGTTTACACATATTTAAACTTAGGTTAATAACAAATACATGGAAAAGCGAGAAATGTACTAAAAATACACATAATATGTAAATACGGTGTCTATCTTGCATGCAGATATCATCATCCTTCTGTCAACCGTGTGTCAAGATCTTCTTCCACTGTACAAATGTTTTTCTGTCAGTGCTCTTACCATTGTGTCAGTTTCCGTGAACCATTTCTATGTGAACCATTTCTTTAGTTTCCTTCTCACTGTCCTTCTCCTCTTGGGTAAATGTTCTCATGGGGAAAACCATGAAAGGGACAAAAGTTTCACATGGCTGGAATGCAAAATCTGGGTAAGTAATTTCACTTAATAAGTTACCTTCCTCACTCTCTCTTAACTATTATTAACTCAAACCCCTGTGATCCCCAAACGTTTCACATTATATTTATTATTAGCTTCACAACATTCAGTGGAAAGCAGAAAAATGTGGACTTGTACCACAGCAACTGCCACCATCTATTGCCTAAATAGGATGAATGTAGAGGAACATTTGGGTTTGAGGGTAAAAAAAAAAATCTCAGTTTGCACGATACCCTCTGGCACAGAATAGTGAGCTCATCATCTAGTGACCAAGACTCCTAAACGGGTTACAAGGAGAGCAGCAAAAAATGCAAGCTATGGTGCAGTAGGGAATTTTGATGGACATTTGTTGCTTTGAAGTAACAGCCCATGAAGATCCTGGTACTTTTTGATTATTCTTCTTTCAGCAAGAACTGCCTGAAATTAATGGCAGTTTATTTATCTGTGGTATCTAATATACTTGGATGGAAACACATATATAAATACATGAATCTCCTCAGTCCTGTAGACTACCTAGTGGTGCTAGAAACCTTAAGGTAAGAGCCAGGGCAGTGTGTTGCAGCAAGACATGCAGGAGGGCTGCTGCTCTCATGACAGGGACCAGGACTATTCTTCACCCACCAAATGGCTGTTGAAAGCTCTTGTTTGCTCTGGTGTTTTACCTTGTGTAAACATCAGAGATGAGGTGAAGGTTGCAACTACTGCCTCCCTAGTGTGGGCTGTTATTGTCCATCATTTTCGTAAGTTGTTGTCTAAAATAACCTTATTTCGCTGAGGGGAGAACCTCCAACCTTTCTATTCTTAAAAAAAAACCAACAAAACACCAAACGGTGGATTTGTGGTTTAAGAGAAAAAATCGAAACTACATAAGTGTTTTGGTTGTTAATTTTTTTTTTTTTAGTGGCAAGCTACCAACATTCTCCATTTCACTTTAATTTAGCCTTTTTTATGATGGGATAAAATAACTTCAAGACAATAATAAAAAAGAAAGACTGCATCAATCTCTGTATCCCTCCCTGCTAAAAGAAAATTAACTTGAAGCTACTCGGCCTGATCTCCAGCTGCTATAAAATCTCCCTCTAAAATCACTACTGAAGACTTACATTCACACACTCAGGTACGATTTTTTTAAAACAAAATTTTTAGGAAGACAGGTTCCTCCACCCAGGCTCCATCCTGGCATTCTCAAGACCTGAGTGGCATGCCCAAAGCAGTGGCAGTTTGTTCTATCGCACCATTACGTCTTCACCAGTAGATGCTGAGCTCTCATGGAGTTTGTAATAATAGCTATTCTTAAAAAAAAATGGTCAAATTGCTAATCATGACCTACACTTTGCTCTAGGCCATTAACTACATTGTAACTCCTGCCATAGTCTTTCCATCTTTCCTAGGAGAACGTCCTTGCTTAAGTTGATGGATTACATATTTTACTTTATTGGAAGTAATGCTTTCTTATCAATGTCAAGAAACTAATTTCTTCAATTATTTCTTCATCAGTGTCATTCTTTTCTTGTATAACCATCACTAAGTACAATAAAAAACTCCTCGTATTGGTTATTATTAACTCTAAGCGTGGTAAACTTGATTGCCTCTCAAATTTAATGAAAATTATATTGAGCTCTATTTGACTGGGTTTTTTTTTCAGTTTTCTGTGAAACATTGTTTTGAATAATTTGCTTGGCATTAATTTCAATCTTTTTTTCAATCTTTCTTCTATTAGTTTGTTTTACATAGGATTTATATTGTAAAGGAGTGTGTGATGATTTGTGTAATATCCACCAGTTTAAACTAGGTTATTTAAATTACATATCACAGTTTCATTCTCTCCTCCAATAAGGGGTGTTCTTCTTATAATTGCTCAAAATTCTAAGTATTTTTCTCCATTAAAAATAACTATACTCTTTGAGAATAAAAAGACTTCTTTAGTTATGTCTTCAGAAACACATACAGACTCCATCTAAAATCAATCTGGTTTTACATAAAAAACAGTAATTTTTCTATGGATCCAATATTTTATAGTAAAAGATGTATTTTGCTAACAAAGGATTTCTTTTTCTATAAAGTGTTTGAATATGCCAAACATAGCTGTTCTTTTCCCAGGTAGACATGTGAGGTTTTTTTAATTCCTTTCTGACAAAATCCCTGGGTTTTCCTCATTGTAGAAAAGCCAAAGTCCTTTTATTTTGTGTTTCCTGCATAGCAACCCAGTTCATTTCTGATGCTCACTCAGTTTATTGGAATTTACTTTTACTTGTTTGCCTGGTTGCCTGGCAAACATTATTTCATTACTGGAGAGCAAGTCTGTCAAAGATTTCAAGTAGCATTTCCTATTTTTCTCTTTATATAGTCAGATGACCATCTCTGAAGAGTTCATGTTTATAGAGAGTGCTCATTCTGTACAAAATGACATCCTCAAGAGCACAGGATGGCCATTATCAAAGATCTCTCTGCCCATTACTGGCTATTGAACAGGGGTGGATGGCAGAGGCTAAGTCAGGCAACTCCATGGTGATCCTTCCCTGATATGTTCCCCTGGACTGCAGAATGTATCAACACCAGTCCTTCGTGAGTCAGAAATGTTATCTCCACAGCCAGTGATACCAGAAGGATTTTCATTCCCCCACCTTATCTCTTTGCCTTTTCATCTTCTGCAAAGCTTCCACTGCATCTTGAACTGAGTTCCCCAGTTTAATTCACTACAGGATAAATGTGCCTGAGAGCCTGCTTTGCTAAGAGCCATATATAGTAATTGAGGAGTCATTGCACGGCCCTGGCTTGTTTAATTTTTATTTTACTTCTTTTTCTTTTCCCTTTGCATATACTAAGTGCAATTAAATAAATAAAAAGAATAATTTTCAAGTACCATTATTTCCAAATGCTAAATCTTTTTCAAGAGTGAAAGTGCCTTACCTTTCAGCTGTAGTGCCACTTGACTTATCTTCCAATTTTGGCTGAGGTAAGGGTGGAACGTAGATGCCATATCCTTTTAAGTCTGGGACTGCACTGTCTGTTTCCCTCTACTTGCGTGGGAAACACCATTCTGTCATTCTTTGCTGAGCTCTTTTGGAGCTTTCCAGCAATAACAAACTGTGAGTTTTGCAAATTCTATCTATTTGAACAATTTCATTAGCTCTGGCTGGGACTTTTTTAATGTCTAAGCCATCACAGGATTATTAGATGAGATGATAACTCCTGCTTCCCAAACTTCTGTAACCTTTTCATGTATGGAGGGCTTTTCATGGAAAAGAGTCAGAATCTTAAAGTTTTATTTTTAAATATTTTTCTGCTTGTTTTCTGACAGTGTCTTCAGAGTCTCATTGATAGAGTGTATGGGAAGTAACATATCAATCAAGGTTTTCATAGTAATCTGTTTGAAATTGAAACTGACATTTAAGATGTTTTCAAAACTAGTCTGTTCTTCTATTACAAACAATATTCATTCCAGAGCTTCTTCTTTCTTTGTTTACCTAATAGCTCTCTGTGTTTTACGGATGGCTTCATTATATATAACTGCTGAACCAAGAGATTCTGAAAAGGTATTTTTGACCGTAATTTGTTTTTTCTCCTTTCCCAGTGCTCCTATCATGTAAATAGTTTCCAGTCATGCTTAACTCTGTGAGTGGATGGCTGAATTTTTAAACTAGCCTATAATGGTAATTCACTTCTGATGTGACATTCTGATCAAGTAATAACAAACTGCTAAAGTGAAAAAAATTCTAGAATCTGCAAACAGATGCTGGCAGATAATGAGTATCTGATTTGTGTTCCTCCAAATTGCTAATCAGTCTCATGTCTTTTATTCCCATTTTTATTTAACATAATTATGCATGTCTCAATATAAAAACCCAAGAATCTACCTTAAATACATATCACACATATTACTTTTTTTTTTTCCTTCAAAGATATGTTATTTATCTTCTCTGATTCTTGTGGTTTTTTGTTACTTGCATTCTTGAGACAACTTCTTCCAGCATGTGTGGGATTTTGCAGTAAGACATCTAACTTTTGTTGCTGGTTTTCTCTGTGAATTTTTGGAATACCAAGTGCCCCCAGATCTTTTTTCTTCTACGTTACTCTATCCATTCTTGTCTTTTCCAGCTCGTAAGGGAAGTTCCAGTGTGCAATGCAAAGACACCAGTAGGTTTCTCTGTGTAATACAGGTACTGACACGGACCTTGATGGAGTGAGATATTTCACATGATTCTCCCATCTCCTGTCAATGCTTAATGGAGGGTAAGTCTTGTAGCTCAGATTACAGGAACTACCCACTGAAAAAAATTGCATTTTTATTGACACTGAGGATTGTACCCCAGATAAGATCAGTATTAAAGATATACTCTAGCTGAATTTCTCCTGAAAATACCTATGTTCACAGCATATAAGACTGCAATTTGAAAATGTAGGGTTTTCAACAGAAGTGGCTAGTGATTGAGATTTGGAACTCACTGTAGGCATTGTACTGATTTCACTGATTTAAGAAGGAGCCTTCAGCCTAGATAATCTCAGGAAAGATGAATGAAGACTTTTTTCAAGACTGGTTTTGAAAGCTTTGAAGAAACAAAACACTGAAAACATGGGAAGGAGTTGGGAGTTCAGGAAAAATGTACATTTTTCCAGAAAGATCTTGTTTGCAACTTAAAATTTTCCATCACTTGCAAGTATTTCAATTACTGAAAGTTAGCTATGCATTGAGAAACAATGAAGAAGGAACAAGAAAAAGTAATGATCATCTTTTCCAAAGAAACATAAATAGCTGCATTATTGGGTTTGCATTTAGTTTTAGTTTTCTTGAATTCCTAGCAGTAAATAATTTAATCCTATAAAGCTATCATTAGAGCAAATGACACTATAAATCACTGCTTTTACAATGGACATCTAAGCAAGCTGTTTTTACTGCCTCAGTATTTTGAATTTGCTGAATAAAAGTTAAAAGCATTTCCCCTAGAGATTTACAATAGTATTGGGTTTGGCCTTTTGTAAACAAAATCAGATATTTTCATTAAAAAAATGTAGTTCTAGCAACTTTATAGAAATTACCACACACACAAATCTCAGAGGATTTCTCTTAAAATGTGAACTTGTGGCCTTCCTAGCAAAGAATGAATAAAACAAAGGGAATTGGGCCAGTGTGGTTGCCTTTTCCCAGGGACCACAAGAAGTGCCTTTGGCAAGGGAGCAGAGAAAAGGAATGAGAGAATAGCAAAAAAAGAGGTGCATGTTGCCTTATTACTCATACAACAGCTTGTCACCTTTTCCTTGGTGAAACAAGTTGTAATAAATTATGCATATTTTTAACAGTAATTAAAAATTTTAAAAGTAGAAATCACCGGATTCAGTTGTAAGAAAAAATAATTTTGCTCATTACACATTCAGAGCAGTGTGCAAACATGAGCCAATTAATCCTTACTGCTCTGGAGAGGTAAGTGGGAGCAGGTATGACATTTTATTCTCAGTATAAAGAGAGAAAAACTGAGGTAGAAAGGAAGGAAACACATCACAAAAGAAATCTAAGAGCAGACAGATTCGTATCTTGGGCAACCAGACCTCCATTCTCTACGCCCTTCTGCCAAAATGTACTTATTCCACCATCAAGGTGTAGGTCTGTTTGTGTAGAATAGCACAATGAGAATCCAGGGGGCTCTGAACCAGGGTTGATGACCACAGCCGGAGCGCAGCCATTGTCCTTAGACAGCCTGAAGTACACTGAAGCCTAAAGTAGTTCTGTGCCACTGCCTTTAGCAGAATCATGAGCCCATCACAGGCTGCAAAATAACTGCAGTTCTTCAGGATACCCACAAAGCTAAGGATAATAGTATGCCATTTTCCTACTCTGTGTAAGTTTTGTCTCCTATGAGAGCATAGGAGCAGTATGCTGATAACAAGCATACTGCAGCTGGAAGAGACATTTCTCACGAAAATAGACAGAGACACAGAGGATAAAATCCAAAGAATAGAAGGTATCCCCATTAAAGAATTTCTTCTAGTGTGGGCAGATCCCCAAAAGATCTCCTTACTTCTTTTATTTGTTGTGAAAACATATAATAACATAGAATTTCTTTGTGCATAATCACACGATATAAAGCATTCTTGAGTAATGATTGTATAATCTTAGTCACACATGCCTAAAGTTAAGTTCAGACTGGGAAATTAGTTACAATATTAACTTGATTGGTATTTTGGAAACCCCTGAAGTTCTTCAGTCTCAACCAGTTACTACTCACACAGAAGAAACTTCCCCAGGATATCAATATTATTTTATTTCTTAATAATATTGAAAGAAAATTAGGCTTTGTATCTGGAAATGTGCTCTCCTACAAAAAGATTAGTCTGAAAGCCTCCTCATGGGGACAAACTTTGGCAGCAAGCCCGTGCCCTTTGACTCTAGGAAAGTCTAGCTAGGAAAGTTGGCAAGATAGCATCCTTATTCTGTATTTCCTGAGGCATTTTCTTTTTGTAGAATGTGCTGAATTATTCACACTATGCTAATAAAGTTTATTTGAGTCATATGAGCAGTTTCCTGAGTTTATTAATAAATTATTTTTAAAAAGAATTAATTTGGTCAAGTTGTGTCCACAGTAAACTGGCCAGCAATATAGTGATAATCGGATAAACAACAAAGATGAATTACAGGACAGGAAACACAGGTAAAATTGTCCTGGGTAATGAGACAGCCAGTATTCCAGGCTGAAAAAGTCTGGGGAAATTCAGACAGCAAACCTCAAAGAACCTGAGGTGGTAAAAGCTTACACTTTGACATGGAAAAAAGTGGTTCTGTGCATGGAGCCAGGATTCAGCCAAGATAACAGCATCACTGACATCCTCTGACACAAAGCTCCACTGACATCCATGCCAGCGTGGGCATCCCAGGAGGCACTGATCTGAAACAGAAATAGATGCAGCTTATTTCAAATGGACATTCTGCAAATATTTCTGTTTGTTCTTTTCCCTCTTTGAAGTAGGTACTCATTTCCTATTTCTTGCAATACTGAGAAAAGCACACTGCTTTGCTTTGCTCAGCCCTCCTCCATGTATGTTTTCAACAAATGCACATTTCTAATCATGATTAAGAGACACAGCTATTTCTCTCTTCACACAGTCCAAGATTTTCATCATTCAATACATACAGATCTTGATCATTTGCCAGTCAAAGTCATTTTTTTCCCTAAATAGTAATTCAGTTATTATGCTCAAGGAGATTTTTAGGCACAGCTAAGGGGATACCTGGCCAAAAGACTGAATCTCTGGCAGTTCATGCTAGTATACAAGGAAAACAATGGAGCTCGTTGGTTTAGGAATGATGTTCTAGCTATGGAAAGGCCTGTTTAATCAATTCAGGAATGCATTGCATACTCCACCAACTACTTAACCTATAATAGCCTGAGTTGGGTAACCTCTCCTAAGTTTGGCATGAATAGTGAGAGTGTGCACAGGAGGGAGCAGAGACTTTTTTTTCCTGATGTTTAAATATTTGATAGGAGGTGAAAGAATAAGGGGTGAAATCTGAGAAGCAATTGTTGCATTCTCTAGGAAGGAATTTCATAGCATTGTTTTTCTGTTCCTTGCTTTAGCATGTTGACCCTTGCATCTGACAGTCTCATTATGCCTGCAGAACTTTACTGTGGAGGGATGTTATGATCTCCTGACAAGAAATGAATTCTTAGAAAACGTGGTCAAGTGCCAAAAGATCACTGTCTTGGAGCAAATGCAGTGTTCCCTGAGGAAGCAGTGTAAGAAGTCTTGGATAGACAGCACTGACTTTGCCTTTGAGTAAGAAAGCCATCAGTCATTCTGCTGAGTTTTCATTCTTTACTAAACAGAATTGCAAAAGATATTCTCAGCGTGAAGAAAAATTCTCATAAAAAGTGAGTCTGTACCTTTGATAACTGTTAAGAAAACTCTGATATATTGTAAAACTTTGCATCCATCCCACACGATCTTCAAAATTCTTTCTGATTCATATGATTTTACTTGGGCCTAAGAGTAGCTATCAGTTGTTTAAGTAAACAGAAGAAAAACAGAATTGCTACTAAGGTTGTCCATCAAGAATTTCTGATCAGGACTAAGATGTGTTTTAGCAAATTATTTTCTTCACTTGTCTATAGTATTGATAAGAAGAAAGACAAGGAATTCTTAATTTGTTTCTAATACTCAGGCAGAGGAAGAGATCTGACACAATAAAATGAGAGGTATCTTTTTGTAATGGTTATGGTGCATTAGCCCAGTTGTTGATTCTGGAGTAACTGTGGTATTATTTGAAAACAGTAGGTTTGGTTGCATATTTATTTTGATATCTCTAAGGCAATGAATTCCTTTTAACATTTTTTGTGTTGCTTCAAAGCGCTCTGAAGCACTGATGCAAAAGCATTAATAAATTAATTCTGCTATTACTTCAACATTTATACTGCAGATCCTGTGGTCTAAATATTAAGGTTTAGGAAACAGGGTGGATTGTGATAATACAGATTTTTCTCAAAGTTCAGTTTCTACATTAAAATAATTATCAAATTATGTCCATCATGTTTGACTTAATAACAAATTTAATGCACAGAGTATCATCAGATGTTTGTATTAATACTTGATAGGTAATCAACACTTTGACTGACAACCTGCCTTTCTCTTTTCATACTTTGGTGAATATTTCACACTTTTCACACTATTGCCAATATTCATTGCTATGTACATATCAGTGTATATGGGCTGGAACTGATATCTGTATAATACATCACTGTGTAGCTATTTATGATGAGGCATAAAGAATCCCTTTGAAACTGCAAGAGGGAAAATTCTGTAAATGGGCTGACAATAGTCAGAAATATTAGAAGCCAGCAAAGCCAGCAAAGCCAGCAAAACCACAGTCAGTCCTCAAGCATAGCAGTGCTCCATATCACTTAAGTGAGGAAAATAACTTGGGATACAAGAATTAGTGTGTAGTGAATCACCACACACACATACTCAGTGCTTCAGTTCACAATGTACACAATGTACTGGGTTTGCATGGCCAGATTTTGGTAGCTGGGGGCCTACACAGGTGCATGCTGTGAGAAGCTGCCAGTCTGGAAGAGCCAATGCCAGACAGCTCCAGGATGGAGCCACCACTGGCCATGGCCAAGCAAAACAGCAATGGTAGCAATACATGTGTGCCAAAATATTAAAGAAGGGGGAAAAATTATTTTGGAGGAGTAGTTGTTGCAAGACAGGAGAGAGGAGGGGAAGAGAGGGGAGGGGAGGGGAGATGTGAGAGTAATAACTCTGCAGACACCAAGTTCAGGGAAGGAGGGGGAGGAGGTGTTTCAGGTGCCGGAGTTGAGATTCCCCTTAAGAGATTCCTGTGGCACAGACCATGGCAAGATAGTTGTGCCCCTGCAGCCCCTGGTGCAGACCATGGTGAAGCAGCTGTGTCCCTGTAGCCTATGGAGGGCCACGGTAGAGCAGAGATCCACCTGCAGCCCATGGAGGACCTCACACAGGTGGATGCCTGAAGGAGGCTGTGACCCCACAGAAAGACCACACTGGAAGACATTCCCAGAAAGACCCATGGATCCATGAAGAGAGGAGCCCACGCTGGAGCAGGTTTACTGGTAGGACTTGTGACCTTGTGGGACACCCGGGCTGGAGTGTTTTGTGCCTGAAGGATGCACCCTCTGGAAGGGAACCACATGGGAGCTGTTTGTTAAGAACTGCAGCCCATGGGAAAGACGATGTTGGAGAAGTTTGTGGAGGTCTGTCTCCTGTGGGAGGGATCCACACTGTAGAAGAGGAAGAACTCCTTTTCCTGAAGAGGAAGCAGCAGCAGAATCATGTGATAAACTGATTCCATCATGTGATGGACACATCCTCCCCCCACTCCCTCTCTTGCTGGAGGAGACATAATGGAAAATTGGGAAAAAATTTAAGCTTGGGAGAATGGGCGTGTGGCGAGAAGCTGTTTTTAAGATGTGTTTTGCTTCTTGTTATACTACTCTGATTTGATTAGTAATAAATTCAATCAATATTCCCAAGTTGAGTCTGTTTTGCTCATCCTGGTAATTGGTGAGTGATCCTTCCCTGTCCTTATCTCAACTCATGAGCTTTTAATTATATTCTCTCTCCCTTGTCAAGTTGAGAAGGGAAGTGACAGAGCAGCTTTAGTGGGAACCTGGCATTTAGCCAAGGTTAAACCACCAAAACTATTTATAATATCTTGGGAATGTCAAACACTATCTCTCCAATAGCTTGCTTACCTTACGTGATCGAAGGTCTAGAGACTGGCTGCAGCCTTTGGGTTGAAGGTCTTTGAGCCTTTGCCTGCTCAGCACCTCTCAGCATTAACCTACACAGAGAACTCCCCTGAAACTGTTCATCTCCAGTTTGACCACTTTGTAGTTCAGACACGTGAAAGAAGCCTCCACCATAATTCCAGAACAAAGCATGAATTTACATTTGCAATGTGCTTTAGCTGCTCTGCCACTGCAATTCCCCAGTTCCACAATCTAGTGTTAATATACACATTTATTATATCCTTTAAACATCTAATAAGTGATGAAATATATGCACTAAACACTGAGAATTTCAAAGGCTTCTGGATATTCTAAATCATGTGGTATAGAAAATACAGGTCTTTTCCTCAGTAAATGTGCTAAGAATATGTATACCTAATATTTAATTAATTAACATCTATTAATGTAAAATGCTTTTTTTTTCTATCCAGCTCCCTGCTAAGACAGCATACACATCCCTAGAACCATTCCTCTTAAGGGGTATTACACTATTAGTAAGATTTCAGATTAAAAATGCATTCCATTCTCAGGTCTCTTCATTATAATACAATTGTTACACAATCCACGTTACCATTAGGAGCACAGTATGAGAAGTAGTTTCAAAGTAGCATTTGTCTGTGGGATTCGTAGACTGAAATATGCTTATGGTATATATTTATTTGCTCAAAGCATTTTGCTAAGGGTTTTGAACATTACTTAAAATTTCTGAAAGTAAAAGCACGAAGCTTTTCTTTTGATTTGACGTTTTCTTTGTGAAAACATGTATGTGTTTCCTTTCCTTTACTTGTACATCTGAACTGGGGCAAAGATGAGAGAGTATTCAAAGTCCTCCACCTTCCCTCTAGCACAGTCAGCGTCCCATCTGTTCCCCAGACTGACGTGCTTAAGCTTTATCATGGTGGACAGTTGCCTCCTGGCTGGCACACCACTCCTCTGGCACTCACAGAATGAGGTCATAAAAACTAGGTACTGATGCTGCATAGAGGGAAGCTGTATTAACTTTTATCTACTCACTATGAAACAAGAGAGAACAGCGACATGCCCTCAGCAGCAGTGTGAACAGAAGCGCATCCTGAGAAACAGGAACCAGTTTTTTTCTCAGGGAGAAGGAAGTTTCCCAAACTGAGCCACGCCTGTGCCAACTACAGAGCCTGGTAAAATAATGAAATACAAATCAACTTACTAAAATAAAATAATCAGTAAGCTGTTTTTTCCACTTATCTAAAAGGATTTTCTTTTATTTGTCTTATTTTTCTATTGCTATTTAAACTGAAAACTGGGGAGCACTTTGATTCCAGATGTACTGGAAAGTGCAGTCACTTATCAGGAATTTGCAGGAAAGTCAAAGATATTAAGAGAATTAAACCAGATGAAATGCGAGTCAGACAAGAGATCTTAGACAAATTAAGGGTCAGCAGTGAATGACTTTCCCAAGGCCATTTATTGCATCAGCTGCAGAGCTGGGACTAGAACCCTGATCTCCTGAGACACAGCCTAATCATACATTTCTCTATAACAAAATCTGCAAATAAGATACCACACACATAAAAATTCTGATTATGTATAGTATTTCCTTAGTGAGCAGGGGCAAATATAGGATCAATTATTTAAGAACTTGCTTAATAAGGAGAGTATGTTTCAGTAATTACTGAGGCCAACCAGAGGGTTGAAGGTCTTATAAACTATACAATGTTTTCTCATCGTACTACAGAAGATGTTCTTGATTAGCCCTCCTGTGGTTTGTGTGCTGTGCCTCTCTGATAATAAGTAGGGTGAATCAGCACATGTTACTGATTGACATGTGGTTCTTACATGTTTAAAGCTGAATTATTTTCATTTCTGACAGACGAGTTTTACTTTTCATGTTTATGCGAATCTTAGGAGATGTCAATTTAGATGATTTGCTATTTAAGTGCTGTATTTAAGCAAAGGATGTTTAGATTTCTGTGACAATAAAAACATGTAAGAGGGGTATCTATGATCACGTGATTTTCATTTTTTTCCAATTTATAAGTATTACATGCCCATTGAGCTGAGATATGCTTTGAAGACATCTGTAAAAAGAGGAATCTCTGAAGTCATCGAAGCTTTCTGAGTTTGACTTATGCAGGATAAGGGAGTGCAAAATCCTTTGGTCTGCACTACAACAAAACAAATAGTGATTTTGAATGTAGGTAGGTAGCAGCAGAGTTCCCAGGAGACTTCAGCAAAAGAAAGTGATGGTCAGACATCAAGTCTCTTATTCCAGAAAGGACTTGACTCACAGGTGGGGAGTTTACAACCATGTGAAGGTTGAAGTCCATTAGTCACTCTTAAATTTGGGTCAACTTGTTCTCTGTCAAGGGATCTGAAATAAAGTCTTGGTAGGTTTCTAGCCAGCCTATTAAATTGCATCGTTTTCTTCTGCTGAGTTTCAGTCTGCCAAATCATAAGACACCACATCACATAAGAAATGTCACCAAGAGAAATGACAGAAGGGCAGTGTAGGAGACCTGCAATAAATAAGACTTAACCATTTACAAGGTATGGCCAGTAGTATCTCATTTTTCCTTCAGTTTTCCAAATTACATCAGAAGTTGTTGAGGTGGTTTTCTTAATTTCCTGTTTCCTGCTACCTTCCTCATTTTGCACTGTAAAACTTGTGCATAAGCAGCAATGGCCAAACATCTCGGCAGTTCTAGGAACTGAGACATCTTGGTGCTTTTCTTCTCATTGTCTTCTCTCCTTCTGACAACCTCTGCCGAAAACAACCTTTAGAAAATGTTAGCATGCTGTGGGTGGCAACATGCAAATTTTTCACATGTTATTACAGTGTCACAGTTTTAACAAACTGGATGCTTTTATTTCCCTCTTCTTAATAAAAAGATTGCATTGGCAGCAGCACATATTCCACTGGCATTCACTGCGTGTGTGTTGTGATGCTGAAGATTTTTAAGAGGGCCATCTTCACAACTTCTTTTTATATTTCTTCCAGAAATTGATATTCTACAACTGCACAGAAAAAAAGAGAAAGGAAAGGGGAAAGTGCAGGGGAAGGGAAAGAGGAAGGGGTAGAGGAAAGAAGAAAGGAGAGAAAATGTGCTTAGCTACCTACGGTAAAACTCTACTGAAGGTATATTCTACTTCATTGCTACATACTGATATCGTGATCTGTCCTTGTTGTCTTTTTTTTCTCAATACAAGCAAAGTAGTTTGCCTTGCAGTGTTTCTACTCAGGATAGCTGCTGATGAGATTTAGATATGCAAATAATACAAGAATGACAACCCAGCTTTTTTCTTTGATCAGCTGTTCCAGTCTTCATATTATACATTTGAGAAAGGTTTGTCTTGCCTAAGTAGATGCCTACTATTAAATTATCCATGTCTAGCCTGGCTACTTTAAGTTCTCTTTAGTGACAATGAAGAGAAAAAGAGCATTTTTAAACAGTGATTTATTTTGTCTTGGGTCAAAAACTGCATGCTGTTTTCATTCTTGTCTTTGAAATATCTATTTCTTCCTGGTGATTCTAAGAAATTTACAGTGACCATTTCAGATTTTTGGATGACTGTTCTGTAGTTCAGACCAGGCTGACATCTAATGGCAGATGTCTTTTCTGGCCTGCATGCAGACAAATCATTCATCACTACAGGTAAAAGCTCACATTCTGTCCAGCACTTGAACATATTTCTGAAGAAATTAAGGAACTCAGAATCCCAAGGTTTTTAAATGAACCTTGTTGGGATGTGCCTTCCAAACCTTCAGGAAAGAAAAGACTCTGGAACATCTGGATTTTATCAACTACATCTTCTGTTTTCTGTGTCTGATGCCCTTGACTCCACACAATATAGCAGGCAAAAATATGTTGAATATCATTCTCAGTTTCTCCAGGGAGACTCTAGCCCCCTTCTTTTTCTAGACCGGCCCCTCCTTCTGGCTGTTCTGGCTATCTTCCAACAAAAGAGGAGAAAATTGACTCAGTAGCATACTCACCCAGCCCTGGCATTCAAAAACATACTGCTTAAACATCTTAATTTAGCTCCTTTTCTGAGGCCTAACTCTTCTCAAAGCATAAATAATAAAGAAAGGCTAAAATTTTGACTTTGACACTTAAATTTATGTTGAAAGTAAATGTTGTGAGAAAATGCATTGGTTTGATAAATTTTGTTTCCACAGGATCACAGAATTGTTAGGGTTGGAAGGGATCTCTAGAGATCATCTAGTCTCTTTATTGAAGAGATTCAGACTATTTCGTCGATATATGCTAGCAGATTTCCAGTGCACCAGTGAAGATACTTAAAAGCCAAGGATTTGGCATAAAGAGAGTAGTTTAGCAGTCCTGAGGAGCCTCAGAGAAGGAGGATGCAGCTGTGGAGGACTGGAGATCCAGAGATTACCTGAATTGATCCTAAACCTTCCACAAAGTCTTGGGATCTGTCCCTGCTCCCACTGGGAGGATGGGTACCAATTTCTGTTCCCGGGTTTCCATCCCATGACTCACACCACCTGAGGCCCTGTGGATCAGAACAGCCCCAGCCGAGAGCAGCCTGAGTCCTGGGTGGGAGCCCAGCCTCTGGCTCAGCCCTCTGCATGGTCCTGGGCATCCCTGGTTGTGTCCCTGTTCCTACAAAGGATAGAGCTTTTAGTATTTGATACTGTCTGTACCAGACAGTTGCCAAGAGCCACCAAGGGCCTTGTTAATCACACAGCCCCAGATCAGCTCCCTCCCTCTATACCTCAGGCCAGTTAGCAGAGTCACCAGGGTTTCCATCACCCTCTCATCTCCTTCCTCAAAATCATCACGGAAGTGTGAAGTTAGACACAATTGCCTACCAAGTTTCACCTGTTGCTTCCTTGGTTTTTTTGAGCTCATTCTCAATTAATCCAGTCAAAGCTGGGCAACTTTAGTCAAGGTCTTGCTTACCTGAGAGGTGCTTTTATCTAGGCACTACCCCATGATATCTTGTGATCCTGAATGTCATCCAGTAATAAACAGCCCCTTGCCAGAAAAAAATTAAAGATCCGTTCCCTCCTCTCCATTCATGGACAACAGGAAAAAATTATCCACATCAAAAGCATAATTCTGCAGTCTGCAGTACTCAAGTGGATAGAGTAAATGTGAATTATTACATGATTTACTGACAAAATAAGATGTAACTCTTATATAGGTGTTATATCAAAAATTCTTCTCCAATCTCAGCTTTCAGAGGAGACATTTTTTCTCCTAGAAGATTGCCTTCAGGTTGACTAGATCCTTAAACTCCTTTAAATTCCTTACAAGCGTTTTTGACACTTACAAACATTACAAACATTTTGTATGCTTCTAAGTAGTGTACATTTGCTGGAGGCTAAGTTACAACTTCTGTACGTTTTTACTATTATTAGGCACAAATCCAATCCCCCAAAGTCTAGTACATTTGACCTTTAAAGAAGTTCACATTTGATCTACCTTGAGACATTGCTGCTTTGGGCTGTCTGTTGGCATGGTCAGGTGTTGCAAATGATCAAGTTAATATGCTATAAGAAATTCTCCACATAGCTAAAACAGTGACATATAAAAAAATCACAATCAACTAAGGTAGCATAAAGCAGACTGTGATGATGGCCATGCAAAAGCAAAGTAACTCATTTCCTAAGCTCTGTTGCCATCTTCACTAAGGTGGCTTGTCAGGACTAGATACACACGAGAGTGCAATGAAAAAAAAAGGCTAAATATTGCATTTGTAAGAGCCTATAAAGATTCACAGAAAATAACAGCTGGAATTTGCAAAAGCCCTGCTGTGCTGATCTAAATTACTCTGAAGGATTTCTGAGGATTACACGGGTTAAAGAATCTGGGACTGATTAGTCTTCTTGACCCTGCACTGACATGGGCCATGGACAGAAGAAGACTATTAAGGGCTATAAACAGCCTGTATAGTCTAGGAGTCATTTCTCCCTTTCTGTCCCTGCTGGAGAAGCTTGGATGAAATACCATCAAAGGAATTGCTCTCTGCGTTCCTTCCTAAAGTCTTGATCCAATCCTGTGCAACCAGTCATTTAGGTAAACCTACCTATAAGATGTTCTGCAGAGTTAAAGAATAATTTCTTTTAAATGTCATGAGCACCTGCTTTTTTGGTGTTGGGTTTGTTGTTTTGTTTGGTTTTTTTTTTAATCAAACACAAGCAAAGCTTTCAGAAAATCTCTAACATAATACAGAAAAAGAGTTATGCAGAATACTGGATTTTAGGCTTATCTGCCACTGCGTAGGTTGTCTAACTTGAAGTAATCTGCTTTCCAGTGTTTTCTTGTTTTCACTGACATTACCCTAATTTATACACAAGCACTTGTCTGTAGCAGCTTCCCTAGTTTACTGCTTCCTGTTTCATTTTCCTTTCCTTTTGATCACTGGTGCTAGCTACCTAATAACAATTTAAGAACAATCAATCAGCAGTCTGTACAAGTAAATAACTTACTGAACACTTGAACCCTGTAATTGTGTTCTGACCTTGGGTGCACTAAAGGTTAAAGTGATAGATTCCTTGCAGCAATGCCATGGTCTGTAGTTCTGTAAATGCAGTTCACCATCCTAAGGTGAACTTTACTGCAGAGGAAAGAAAAATCAAGTGTGGCCACATAAAACCTAGCAGTACACAGAGAAGTCAGTGACAGCAAAAGGAATGTTGGCAAACAAGGCACACTAGGTACCTAAATCAAATAAAGCTTAAGGAGGGAAGAAATGTCTGAGGCAACTGTGTAGGAGACCCCACAGTCCTTATGCTGACATTAAAAAAAGTGAAAAGTTTAAAAATATCTTCTTTTCTTTACTTCAGGGTTTCAAACTACGAATTTAAGAAGATTATTAAAGGATTTGCAGTGAGCCACTTCCACCCTGAATTTATGAATAAATGTTGTCTTTCCTATAATTAAATAAACTAATAGAGTGGTTCCTCTAACAGTAGGTGATTCCTACTTAGCAATCTGAGTTCAAAGTATAGAGATTTCCTACTGGAATATTATTAAAACCACCACTTATTTTGCAGCCCCATTAAGAAATATGCACTATTCTTATTCTTTCTATTTGAAATATTTTGGGGCTGAAGACCAATTGGCTGAGGCACATGGCCGAAGCCCTTTAGGTGTTTAAACTGAAATAATTTGCCCTTGCTAGGAATTGAGATGGGATGACAGTTTTGAGTTATTACTAGAAGTTCTTTTAAATTCTGAATGCGAGTGGTGTTTCTGAGAGGAGCTTTGCAGATACAGTGAGCACATCCATGGATGTGTGCGACAGACAGACATGCTGAGAAGGCAGTAGCTGACAGTGGGCAGAAATGCAATTTCAAGTGACAGCACCCATGCTCCTACATGAGCCTGTTATGGTCACAGACAGCCCATGCTAAGCCCTGCCCACATATAGAAACACAAACTCTTACAGAGTATCTATCAAAACAGGTCTCATGTGTGGGAACGGAAGAGAATCACAAGGTCTGGTCTCTCTGATTGACAGTAATATTGGCGCAATTAGGATTGTTGTCAAGCCTCACAACAAAAAAAAAGAAAGAGGAGGAAATTCTTTCCAGTCTCAGAAGAAGCATGACAGAAAGAGTAGAGGAGTTTGTTTCAAAGTACTGGAAGGGCCAATGGTATTTGATCAGTGGCATATCCAATACAGCAGCATTGCTGAGGAGACCAGTGAGACGGAACAAAACCTTCATGCCTGTAAAAGCCACGTGCTGAACAGAGGCAAGTAATCCCTTCCTTAATCTTCTGTCATTCTCTCCCAGCTCTCTGTGCAGTAGCCTCCCAGCTGGATAGCACTGCACTGCTGGCTCATGTCAACACAGTCCATGGAGATCATTACTGCCATTCTGTGACCAAGAGAAGGTCTCTTTAGGCATTACAGTTCTCCAGATCTGGAAAACTGTTTAACTGACACACGCAGGCCTAGTGATGTTATGGGATATCTTCTTTCATTTCAGCCATCCTCCAGCTGCCACCCTAGATGACCCAGTGTCTAGGGTCAGTGTCATACCAGCCCTGTAAGAGTGTTCCGCACAGCTTCGGAGATGTCTGGCAGCCCTGGTTGCCAACAGTTAGGGAGGAAAGCAGATGTTAGTCCTCTTGGGTTTGCCCAGGTGGCTAACAGGAGGAGGGGAATACCACAGGGCAACCCCAAGGACAATGTTCAGCAGGCTGTGAAGTGTAAAAGGAAAGAAATGGTCTCTGACAGGATGTGGAATAAATATATTTTTAAAATTTCAGTCCCTTATAAAAGCATGTTCAATCTATGAAGCTTAAATTATCAGTAGTTGGCAAAAATCAGGGAGAGGGACTGAGAGAAAAACAGATGAAATGTGGTCAAACTTAAATTACCAGAACAAACTTCAATCACTAGAATACTGATCTTAGCAGAAAACATGGCTGTCAATAGAGAAGAAAGCTTTTCTCCAGGAGAAACTTGAACACCTGGCACTGAAGATATAAGGGGCATCAGGAGCATGGAAAGTCAGTAAATGCAGATGAGACAATGGAGAAATGACAAAATGAAGCCATCAGAAGCTCATGGGAATATGCTACCAAAAGCTTGTTTCCTTTGGGGGATTTTCTGCAGCTGCAGACTTATTAATGAACAGAGATGCTACAAATGCTCCGTGGGTGATCTTCACATCCCTGTCTGCCAGTGCATTTTCTAAGGCTCTGTTCTTCAGGGGGGAAGTGATGGTGGTTTCCATCTGAAGTGCTTCCTGCTTGAGTTGAATGACATGGACTGCAACACCTTGTAAAAACTTACACTTCTCTGACAAAGCTCCTTTTCAGACATTCTTAATTCTAATTGCCAGAGGACATTTTATTTAACAGGCTACAGTACCAAGTGAGATGAGGCATCATCTTTCCTGGTGTAGCACTCTGACACAAAACCAGAAGCAGTGGACATTAAGTTATATCAGGTAATTACCACGCATTAATATAATTTAAGCAAAGTCAATAAGCACAAAGCATGTAGCACAAATGATCAAATGCAAACATTTGATTGAATTTTCACAGTAAAGTAGTTCAAAATTACTAAGTTAAATTAATAATTGAGCATGATCTTCAGTCAAATACTCATCATTTAACCTGACAGATATTGGAGCAAAATTTGACTCACATCTGTGAGTCTTGTTGATGTGAAATATCATACAGGCTTGATGCCAGATGTGAAATTATCCTTATTAGGTATTTTTTCTTTAACAATTGTGTTTTACCACGATGATTAGAGCAGATGGAGCATAAATTTTTCTCCTCTTTTCCTTTTTTTTCACATACATCCTTTCAAAATCCAGTTACCATAACAACTTGGTTTAACTGTTTTTATTAAATCATCTTCTTTTTATATCACACGTAGAACTTTTGTCTGGCTCACAAATAAACACAACAATTTTTTTTATTAATTATTTGTTGTCAAAAATCTTTTTGTTGTCAAAACCTTCTTTTTTTGGGGGGAGGATGGGAGAAAAGGAATAATGTCTTTTTTTTGGTCATGTTTAGTATCAGCAATAAGGAGACAGAGTGGTATTACAAGCCTTCTACAAAAGAATAAAACAGAAGGACTCCCAGAAGAAAGCTTGAAAATCTCAAACAATACTTACACAGACTTCTAATGATAATTTTTAAAGGATATTTCTTTTCATGAAAATTAAATACTCCCTGTAATTTTACAACACTAGAGCTTTGCATATATTTCCCTCTTTGTTTGAATAGGCCAATTCAAATCTTCCTTTATGATAACAACATAAAACCATATTGTAGTAAAATACCTTCCCTTCTGTCTCCTTCCTCTCTTGCTTAATATCTTTATGACTTTGTCAGGGCGAAAAGAGAGACAGTGGGAGGTGTGACAAGTTAATATCTGGGAATAAAAAGGTGCTACCTAGCAACATTTCTCTGGAAACTAAATCTCATTTGTCAAGAAACTCTAAAACAGGGGCTACATTGCCCAGGGGATTGATAATGGCATATAGAGCTTTTCACAGCAAATCACTAAAATACAAATGCAGCCCAGGTCAGTAGCAACTGAACACTGTTACCACCTGACAGCTGTTTAGTGGCCTGTATGAAACGCCTTACTCTTCATCTGATTCCTAGTGGAGAAGTGGCTGCATCCCAATTAGCATTAATTGGCTCCCTTATTTTTAGCTGCAGCAAGGCAACCAAGGACCACGCAGAGCCAGGGCTGGAGGCAATGTGCTGTGATCCATCAGACCAGCTGTGTCTCTGGTTAAACTGGGCACTCTGACTACAGCATTCCTGACAGATTCTGGTACAGTCCCTGCTTAAGAGCTGGGAGTGAAGGGGCCTCCATGGTAACCCTCTGATGCCCCTGTCTCAGTGGCTCATGTCTCCCATCCATACAGCAGGTTTTTTTCCTCTCAAACCTTACCAAAACATTTGTTTGAAAAAATTAAGGGATTCTTTTCATCCTTCTACAGGGAAACAATCCATCAAAGGAAACTACCGCATTTCTCAGCCTTTTATCATTCTGTGTGCTTTCTTCTGGATCCTGTCAAATTTTCCTACATACCTCATAAAGTACAATGACCAGACACAATGACCATGCACAATGCTCTGAGGCCTTACCAACCCTCACTACAGGGTAGTTATTATTTCCCTTGCCATACGTTAATGCTCCTCTAACACAGCTTGAGATAGGTTTTACTTTCACAGAATGTCAGATTCACTTACACTTTCTAGTCTGTAACGGAGTGTCTCTTGAACACATGTGTTTCTAGTGGTTCAGAATCTATTTCAGCTGGATTTCTAACCACTGAGGGCAAGGTTTTGGGCACTTCTGAATGGATAGTGTGACAGTTCTAAACACTCCTTAGGCTCTTTCCTTTGCTCTGCTGTGTTCTTCTACATCTCTGTTAAAACATCCTCTGCTAATTACTAAATCACACTTCAGGTTCTGATTATGAATAAGGCAAAGGAGATACTGAATGTTTCTACTCCTCCTGTTATTCGCTGTCTTTCCCTGTTTTGCAATGAACCCTTTCCTTGCCTTTATGTCTTCTTATGACTTCTGTGTCTATAAAAGTTTCCTTATAATCTTGCATGTTCCTACTTATCATGCCATCTCATAGAACAGTTTGGATTGGAAGTTAAAGACCATCTAATTGCCACCCCCTGTCATGGGCAGGAATGCCTTTCACTAGAACAGCTTGCTCAGAGTCCTATCCAACCTGGTCTTGAACACTCTCTTGGATGGGACATCCACAACGTCTCTGGGCAACCTGTTCCAATGCCTCACCACCTTTACATTAAAGAATTTCTTCCTGATATCTAATCTAAAACTGCTCTTTTCAGTTTTAAAGCCATTCCAAATTATCCTATTACTACATGCCCTTAAAAAGTCCTCCTCCAGCATTCATGTAGGCCCCCTCTAGTCTGCTATATTGTATTTTTAATGTTGTATTTTTACTGTTTTTAACTCTCCTTGTGCTACTTTTTATCCTATTTCTCTTTTTTAGTGATTTCTTTTTGAATGGCATCAAAGAATTTCTTATACAGCTGGAAATAGCTGATTGCTAAACTCTTTCTATTTTTGCAAGAAGATAGCTTGCTGTTGTAGGCGTGGTAAAATCTGTCTAAGTTCACCACTCCCCTTCCTTTTAATACTTTAGATCAGGGATAATTAACTAAATGTAGATAGTTTAGGTGAGCTGAATGACATTTGGGAAATGACAATCAGTTCAGGCACCATAGAAAATGGCCTAAGTGACCTCTGCAACCTCTGGTCACTACTCCACAAAGGCATAGGACATCTGAAAATCTTGTGGTATATCTGCCATGTTGAGGAAACTTCCCAGTCTGACTATTCACAAAGCTCTTCGCCACTGACACTCCCAACACCAGAGACTTTTTGCTGGGTCTGAAGCCCCTTCACCTCATGGGCATCTCCAGTGGTCCGATGGGTGTCCTGCTTGGCTCCCCATGCCTCCCACTCACACAGTCAGTCCAGGTTTCCTCAGCAGTTCAGCCCCAGATTTCCCACAGCAGAGTCTCAGTGGCTCATTCCATAAAACACAGCAGTGTTACACAGAAACAGCCTGAGCTGGCTCCTCCAAGGACGGACAAAGGAAAAAAAAAGTTCTTGGGCTTTTATACCCTCACAGTTTTTCCACATGCCAGTCTCACTTTCCTCCTGAGTCTTTGGCTCTTGCTCCCCTCTGTGTCCATCCACCTCTCTGGCATCACACATATTCATCTCCTTCATTATCCAAAATATTGGCAATTCCCAGGTCCTGCTGTGTCTCTCAGTGTCTGTGCAGCCAGCTGGCTGTCACCTGTCTTCATGCCCTCTGTTATCCCAAAGGGTGGCAATTCATGAACTCTTGTCTCCAATTTATTCACTGTATCCTAAAGGAGACATCTATAGTGAACCTCATGGCACTCCACTTTAACTCTTTTAAGAAGCGGGACTTGTTCATTCAAACTTATAAATGCAGAGATATTCAGTGCTCTTTGGTATGTCCTAGGTCCTAACTGTCCTTCCAGAATATCATGGAGATTCTGCAAGTCATTTTTCACCCTCACCGCTCCCATGCAGGTGTCCCAGACAGCTCAGGAAATTTCAGTGCTACTGCATACCTCCCTATGAATGACAGTGGAAAGATGGACCACACAGGATCATCTTGAGGCCGTCCAGAAATTAGGCTTTAGTTCAATGTGGTCTTGTAGATTTGTAATTAGGCAGTATTGTCTAAATATCACAGGTTTCTTAAGAGATGCATAAATCTCTTTAAATATCAGAAAAAAGCAGGAAAATAGCCACATCATTAAAGAACAAATATAACTAATTCATGCACATATAAACCGATTGTTACTTTATCTCTTGTTGTACCACTACAGGTTCAGCTCATGATTTCTTTACAATCTGTCATTTCTTGGTGCACACTCAGAAATAGCTCTCCATTCATACTGGTTTCTTAAGCTGAAGTGCATGATTAAGTTTTGATTTGCTTCCTGGCGCAGCTGTGTTAGGTTATGTGATAAGGCTCATCTGCAGAACCACAAAAGGAGCTTGGACAGACAACGGCAGAAGGCAGCCCCAAACAGTATCCCGCTGGGCTATTCCCAGGCTTATCCAAGGAGCCACCAGCCCATCACAGGCACAGAGGAGCAGAGGGGCTTGATGCCAGGTGGGAACCCAAATCAAGTACTCCCAAGGAAGGAATGCCTTGTGCAGCCCCTCCTAGGACCCCCCCCCGTGGTTCAAGTGTAGAGTCCAACCCTGTGAATCATCAGAAGTGGCTCTCCAGATTGCCTTTCAGACTAAAGGGTGCTTACCAGCAACTAGGGACACTGGGATCCAGAGGGCAGCTACTGGGCAGACTGAATGCCTGGATATGGCTGCCCAAGGGATCCACTTTACCCATGTACATGTATATTCTCACTTGGGGGGAGCAGGGAAGGAGGTCGGTGCTGCCTGTGCCTGTGTGGGCGCTCCGAGTGTCTGTGTGGTGTGTGCCCCTGGCAATGCACACACGTGGGTGTGTGGGGGAAGGAGTGTGCTCTGTGCCTGTCTGCCTGCTGGGAATACAGCTCTGCCCCACTGCTGGGTGGACTCAGGGACTTGGCTGTCTGATGCTCCATGGTACATTTTCCTCTAACAAAATGGTTTGTGTATACAGTAATTTTAAGGCACTGGGAAGAATCCCAGCGTAAGAAGCTGGCATAACCTCTGTGTACACTCTTACATGCTCTGTCCTATCACATCCATAAATGTCCTTTATGAGATCTTCCTATTAGAGCCAGATTCTTCTTGTGATCTCTGCCTTTTAGGTGTGTTAGCCTGCTCAAGTCATTAATCATCTAATGTGAGGAGGGGTTCATAGGATGACAGACACCACAAGCCTTTTAAAAACTGACTTTTTACCAGTAAATCTTGCCTGAAGAGGAATGACAAATAGCTCTAAAAATGAGACAAAATTGCTGTTTGATAGCGTTACTCTTATAACCTTAAGGCCCTATTACAGCATTGTGTCTCTCTCAATGAAAGTCAAAGGAGTTGATGGAAAATCAAGGCTGTTAAGTGTATTTGGAAGTGTTGTAGAAAATATACAATTCAGTAGCAGTGCCATCATTCAGACCCATCAGCTGTGTCTTCTGAAAGGCTGGCTTATTCTAGATTTGCTGCAGCAACCTGCACAGTTGAATGCTGTGGCCAATCACCTATTTTATGGTCAGCATGAATACGATGAAATATTCTTCCTTCACAGCTTGTTCTCTTGAAATGAAATTTTACCTTGGAAGAATAACAGTCTGTCTTCTCACTCTGTAAGATTCTTAAAAGGCTCAGGAAGCTCAAGCAAAAAGACTTCAAAACAATTAATCTTCAGCCAGCTTGTGAAGGAGGGATGCATGATTTGCACTGTAACCAATCTCATTTTTGGGTGTGGACAGTATGGTTTGGAGCTTTGGAAACCTTATGGATGTCATCCTTAGTTGTTAAAGAATTCCTTATCAGTGTCAGGTCATGGTGATTGGACATGACTAAGTTTAAACTGTGTGTGATGCAGTGGATCTTCTGAGCCACTCCTGACATGGGCTTCTAGGCAATTAAAATGGGTCTTTGCTGCTGCAGTCCCATCAAAGCTGTCACTGCATCCTCCTTCTCTCCAGCTGGTGTGAGAGCTGCTGTGCCTTCCTTTGTCGTGTCCCACAACCTGCAAGAAGGACACTGACACAGGGCATGCAGGAGGTGGGAACACAAAATAACATCTTTTTTCACTGCTCCTTTGCATGGAAGTCAAGAGGATTGGGCAGTTCCATATATAAATTGTTTGATTTTAGACATTAAAGAATTTCTGTTCTTTCTGCCATTTAACTTCAACGTTTTCTTCAGTATTGCATCAGTCTTGGCACACAAATTGAGAAAGGCAAGGACTTTGCTGCCACTCTTATCTGAACTATGATTGTGGAGTCCCTCTGTTCCTTGAAGACGAGGCTTTGGCTCTCGAAAGGATTAATGGTAACAGCTTTCTTGACTGTCCAACATTTATTTCCCTCTCTAATTTGCATGGAAATTTCAATCTGCTTACTAGGTATCACCTAAGAAGGGCTTCTCAAATCCTCTATATTTGATAGCAACACCAGCATTTTCACCAGTGGCAAAGCTCTTGGCAGTATCTTTCCCCCTGCTCACTGTTAATGTGCATAGCTATCCCAGAGGCTGTACAGTCAGTGGCAGTGAAATTGGCAGGAGGAGTGCACAGTATTTGCGAAATGCACCATCTCAAGTCTTGGTATAAGCCAAAGGCTTTTTCTGAAATCAAAGATTTCCAAGTTCTCTTCCTGAAAAGAGGGAAAGCTGATCTCAAGGAGCTGTGAGTTCTCCAAAATCTGTATTTTCTGGTCATGGCTTCTCCTCTTGTCTGACATTTCTTGAATCAAAGCACATTAAGACCTGTGAGCTAATGCAGTGGGCTCTGGGTTTCATGGCAGCACTGACCAAAGTCAGAGCTTGTCTGCTTGTTGCATTAACGCTGGTAGGTCTTTCCATAGATGCCATTTGCCTTCCATCTTACGTGGTCTTTTCCTGACAGAGAAGAAAGTGGAACATCTTGGCCTCATGTCATACATGTTGAAATCATGTATTAAACAGGGGAGTAAAAACTGTATTGCTGCTCTCTGTTTGTCCCTAACAAATGCTCTCAGCAACTGAGATGCAGTTATCAGTCACTCATGCAGACACACACGGTGTGAAGAGGATTGCCTGCTGTGACTTGGGAGATGGCCAGAGCACATCTGACCTCTCTAGTGCAACATTCCCTCTGTCACCATAGCCATGGATCAGTAAATGGTACGTTTCACATATGTGTCCCAAGAAAATGCTACCACAGGGGTGTGGAGAGCTTAAAGATTTGCCAAGACAATGACAAAAACATATTTATCCTCCTCATCCCCACCAAAATGAATTGTAAAATAACTATTTGACAGTAATAGATGATTTCCACTTTATTTAATTTGAAAGGTCGTACTGGATAATTTTTTTACATTATTCCAACACCACTGTGTTCCTCTGAATTGCTTTAATAAGGATATCATATATCTACCAATGAAGCTTCCATTTATCAGATTTTTGCTGGAGGGAAGAGGAAATGTCATAAATGTGATGCCACAGATGGCAAATTTGGGAAAGGGTTATTTAAATGTAGGACAAGCCGCTTGTCTCTACATATTCTTGTATGGTGTCCCCTGGGACTTCCTTCTTTTTTTTTTCTTTAATGTGCTTTGCCTCTTCCCATTATTATTCCTCCACAAAACACTTTATTTCTTTGCCTCCCAAGATGCCACCAAGGGACAGATTCTTGAGTGGACTATGGAAGATATTTCAAACTGCAAAATCACACCCATCTGACTTCTCCCAACTTAGCTATTATAAAACCAAAATTGCTCAGACAAGCTTTCTTTATACTGAAATACATTATTCAGACTTCAGATGGAAAGATCTTGGCCCTTCAGCATGCACTATAGAGACTTCTGCTTTCAGATTTGGAGGCGCCATTTTCATTCCCCAAATCATAACAAAAATAGGAGTATATAAAATAAACTATGTATATAAAATAATGTACAAAGTTACATTATTTTCTCCCCTCCTTTTCTCTGCTCCAGTCACACTGTTCTGACTTTCTTCTCAATATCAAATATAATTTAGTCATACTAAGCCCAACCCATCACAGAGTGTTAATGCTGTGTCTATATGCCTGCTAGAGACTTGAACAAATTGCTTACAAGCAAGGCTAGTGACATTTGAAAGAAATGGCATTCAGTCATCAGCAGATTCAAATTAAGATATTACACTTATCATAGATACAGTATTTATTATTAAAAATTTAATGCATCTTCCTGAGCCCTTAAAATACATTTAGGGGAAAAAGCCATTTCAAGCCTTTAATAAAAATCACATTTAAGAGAGACAGATCTGAATGAATATCATTAATATTTAAAAAATTAAATTACAAGTCTTTTAGATGCAGCTTTTCAGTGGGCAAGTTATCTCTAAAAACAGTAGGAAAAAAACGTGTGTGTATGCATGTGTGAGCTTGCTTGTGCAAATGAGTGATATATTGTCATGACTTTGTCAGAGAAAAATATGTCACACCTCTTTCATGCACACCTGTTCTTATCAACTATTCATATTTCTCTACAGCATGTTGACATTGCAGTTCCTTGTTTCACAGCAGACTGACACCCTTCTGTTTGCAAATAAGAAACATTTTATACATCATTCTGAAATCACTCAGTTATTACAGTCATGGAAAAAAAGGGAAAGGTTCTTGTTGGCGCCCTTACTTTCTCCCAGGGCAAGGCTGCTGTAAAAAATCTATATTCCAAAGCTTTCACCAGCTCAACTCCTGCTGAAATAGAGCTACCTGAGCTTAAATTACAACAGAAACTGCATTGTTAAGACTGACTGTGGGATAAGAGTATTTGAGAGATAGTTCACAAATGCACCTGGGTGATGTTGCAAGATAAGGCCATGGCAGCTGAAGTGGCTGAGACAGCTCAGGGAATCTGTCTCTGTACACTTAACGAATTCTGCTTGGTTTTCTGAACTTCACCTCTGACCAAAATCTTCAGTGTGAATTAAATCTTTCATTTTATGGGCAAAAGCAGCCAGAGCCAGAGAGACTGAACAAGACCATTAACATTTGAATAACCTTGTCTTGCTAAAACAGGAGATACTGGTAGCCCCATCAGCTGTTAATAACCTTCTGCCTAAATCCTGGCAGAGGTCAGAGAGAAAAAAATTGAGGTGTTCAGAGCATTAGGAACTGTTTTTTATGAAGATATTGTCTCTTACATTTTGTTTAATAGCTGGAAGATTTAGCAGGAGACGAAGCAGCAGGCAGTCTGTACTTCTCAGGTCCTTTGTATTTCAGTAAGATGTGAAAGGCTTTCACTTGTAGCATGGAAGCAGAGTATGGTTTTCAAATATCCATACATTTGGAGCCTTTGCATTAATTTAACATTTAAAGACATTAATTTTCAGGGGTTTCATAGTGCTTTTCCCTCTGCTTAGTTCTCAGTTGTAAACTAGTAAGGCCCAAAGGTATGCATGAGCTATCAGTGAAACTCAGTGATGCTTGGCATTGGCCTTGAGGCAGACATCTGAGGTTCCAGGGTGAGAGCCTGACTCCCAGAACTAAGCTGAGGAGTTAGACAGAATGATGATAACGATTCCTTCTGTGTTAACCCTGGGAAAAATTATCTTCTGCTGCTCTTTTTGTGCCCAAGTCCCATAATCAAACACTGTAGAGGTCTTCAAAGCTAACACTGAAATGTTGTCTCATGCCAGCTATGTCCCTCTCTTGTGCCAGAAGACTTTTACAAAACCAACTAGTTGAGCAACCTTGCACCTGGGTTCAAACTTCAGCTTTATCAGGTTTCTTAAAATCTGACTGAAGTGTCCTGATCCTCTACTGAGGAAAAGGGAAAGAAGTTTGCAGGCAGCTTGGTAGGACACTTATCTGGGGTGTCATGCTCTAATTCCTGTACCAAGTACAATGTAAGTATTTATGTAATTGAAACACTGAACAGAAGGAGCTAAATAATAAATGCACCCAATAGCAGCCATAGACCAAAGTCAAGACATCTGTCTGGGAAACAGAAAAATAGTCTTTAAACTCAGGGTCCAAACACAAGCAGGAAAAATTGGGGTCTGAAGTCTCCAAAATCCAAAGTTAGTCCATCCCTAAGGAAAAGTGAGTTACTGGATCTATGCATTCTGTGTTTCCTTTTGGAAAAGACTATCTAAGTTTTAATGTAAGAAAATAATTAAATATTTAGCATAGTGAGTGAAGACAGATTATTTTCTTCAGTCCAGAGTTCACAGGCTATTCCTCAAAGATTCTTATTAGCTATTTTGGTTGGACTTGATGATCTTGCAGATCTTTTCCGAACTTAACAATTCCATGATTTTACATGGCTCCCTACTTAGTATGATATTTTGTCCTGTTGGGGACATACCAACGGCTCATAACAGAGTTTCATAAGATTTTAACAAAAGTAGACATATCCACTAGGCTGTGACTTAAATATCATCAGTTTGACTGCTAGCTTCAACAAATGTTTTTTGCATGGTCTCAAAAAAATTTCTATTTTCAATACAAAACAATACCTGTTTAAGTAAGCAGGGTCTCAGCAAATCTGGGGCAAAATCCATGACTCCAGTCTGATTCAGGTTTTGCCCTTTTATCATCATTAACAAATAGACAGGTGGAGTTTCACTTGAGGATGAGCCAGAAGCAGAGTAATATCGGTTTAAAATACCCCAAGATGATGTAGTACTCTGCTGGAGTCCAGGAAAAGCCTGGGAACTTTTCCTGCTCCTCTGGGTGTTTTATTCCCAAAACTCCTCAAAATAGCTTAGCCTGGGACCTAAGCTTGTGGGAGAAACTCCCTTCACTTTTGGAAGAACTTGAATGCACCAGAGAAATGAAAAGATTTTTGCTTAGTGCACCACAGAGTGTGTAGTTGTAGTTTTTAGGTTTTGCTCTATTATTAATATGGGGACAACATGGAGATTGTAGGGTGTTGGCTTCTTCTTCTTCCTTCTTCTTTCTTCTCCTCTTCCTTTCTGACATGAGTTCCTGTGGTTGCTAATTGGTAGATAGAATTTAGTGTAGAGGAGACATGTCAATAAGGTTGATATTCACTGGTTTTGGGAACAAAATAAGACACGTAAAACTTTTTAACTGGTTGATAATAGATATAAAAGCTACCTGCTCCTGGTAGCCATTGCCATTCTGTCCTTGTGTTCCTGGAGGTCACAGCACAGTCTGTGCCTCTGAAACTTTGATAAGAAAAAAATAAACAAGCCTTGAAACAGCAGAAAGAAGCCTCATTTCATCTTTTCGGGACATGGGACATTGAAACAAGGAACACAGCTGGGCCAGGAGCCAGCATGGTCCCAGCACCCTGAGACACACTCCTTTCAGAAAAGCCTGGGCAGAGGTGTTGTTGTCTCCCACTCGTGTGTGAGGAGAACATTTGCAATCAGGGTACAACATCTCAGTGGAATCCCATATATGTTACTCTAATGCAGATAGAAGAAAGTCCCGGTGATAAGCATTGATATCAAGAAAAACAGAATTAGGCTGAGATAGCTTTGGTGATTATATATTTTCAGAGATAATTCAGTAACAGTTTTAGGATTTTTTTCAGGGGATATGATTTTATGAAAATGAAACTGGAATGA
Organism: Vireo altiloquus; assembly: GCA_013396875.1. Taxonomy (NCBI): domain Eukaryota; kingdom Metazoa; phylum Chordata; class Aves; order Passeriformes; family Vireonidae; genus Vireo; species Vireo altiloquus. The sequence goes on along the minus strand of VZRF01015230.1, from coordinate 564,376 downwards.
AAGGGTGTAGTGTCAGAAGGTGTTTATTACTCCTTGGTAGTTTATAGGAAGCAAGGGCAAGGCATTCTTTGAGAGTCCTTAACAGAGACTTGGAGGTTTTGTGATTAAGGGAGGGAAGATTCAAGCTTAAAGGACAATGCCATAGAAAATGTAGATGCTGACAGAAAGATGATTAAAGGGTGAAATTTGATAGATTTAACGAATGTCAAATGGGATTAGCTGGCAGATCCTGAAGATTTGCCTGCTACTTTCCTTTCTAATCCTAAGGTTAGAAATACTGGTAAGCCAGTTCCAGTGGTCTTATTAATGCCACCATGTCTGCATCACGTCCAAGTTATATTGAAATCTAGACCTTGGTCTCCTAATTAAATCAAGAAATTAAGTAGCATATGCAGAAATTAAAGAAAGAACACAGGGAGATTAGAAGGCTGTGATGCACAGTCTTTTGCAAAAAATAAATTCACTCTCATAACATAAATGGAGCATTTATAAGCATTTACGTGGTACTTTTTTTAAAAAACTCCCATTGCCCCCATTTAGAATATTTTAAGTGTTTCACTTGTTATTTGGACATGTATATGTGATACGGTTCCACACAAGCATCTTGGAGAGTACTTTCCTGCTTCTTTTGAAAAAGAAATGAGGAAACTGAATTTTTAAAATGAAATATCACTGAAAAATAAATAATATAGCCAAAGGTGAGTGAGTGATTAATAGGGAAAAAAATGTTTGAGATGTTTTCCCTTTTATTCTTGTTGTTGGAGACTAGATTTCATAGCAAGCCTCAGGTTTTTTGTCATTCAAAATTTCTTGTGAATTTGTTTTTGGACTGCTGAGCCAGGTTTTTATATATTTTACTCAACAGATAGTGAGAGGAAAGATTTTGCATATGTTCCAGTGTGGTAGATAGAGGCATAAGAAGCTTCTTGTTACTGTGAGCACGTTTTATTTTCCATATGGAACTTGGGAAAAAAAAAAAACTTGTAATCAGACATGAAAAAACAGATGATGACTCCATAGTCAGCCTGTTGTTTTTTTATGAATGAGACAGTCATCATGCAAACACACCAACCAGAGGAAGAGCCAAAACAATTGCACTGTGGTATTTTTTGCATTTCTGGACCTTATTCTGGGTACTTTTAAGCAACAATTTTTTTGTAAACAAAATACTGGCAGTAAGGGAGAAAACTGAGGGTGCCTCAGTATGAAAAATTTTAGTTGAAAGTTTTCTGTTGAAAACAGTTTCTCATGTCTAAAGCCTACAACTCCTAGGTTACGACCCTGCCTTGGCAAGTTATTCCGTCCGTAAAGCTCTATCAGCTCTTTCCATTTCTTTCCCCCTCTTTATCCCTTCCTATATAATACTATTCCTTTCATCCAGCTTACTAGAGGATAGGAGGATAAGGAAAGAAGTGTCAGAGCTTGGATGTTTTTTCCACCATGCACTACACAGCACTCCTACCACAACTCCCCACAGAGCACAACAGGGAAACACAATTCTTCAAATACAGATGAATGAGGATGATTATTGCCAAAGAAGATATGAATGCGTAGAACTTTTTAAATTTTTTTGCTGTGTGGTTTCCATTAGTGACCAGTGAAGGTGCCATGGCTTACCCCACAGTAAAAGTGTCGTAGCATTAAAAAAAGCAGGGACTAGAATACAGTGAACAGAAGTATCTTGCCTCATCTTTGAAGTAGTGTTAGCCAGCTGACATGGGGTGTCCACATGAAGATTAATTGTGAACTAGCTAGTGAGCTGGAAATTGACCATCCTTTAGGTGAATTCAGTGTCTCTGACAGAGCACAGAGTATTGTAGCTGCTTACAGTATTTGCAATTCATATTATGCAGGCCAGGGCAAATTGTAAAGTACATCTTGTACAATCAATCTGTAATCAAAATTCACTTCCACAGACAATCTAAGAATTTCAGCTAAGAACACACTTCTTAGAGTGTTCTTGATAGTAAATTCTAAGCACTGAATTACCACAGCAAGCTTTCAGAAAATGGTGTTGATTATGTTTGTATCCTAATTTAATTACTATTCATAGGAAGTATTTTTTGCTATTTGCTCAGCTACGATATCCAATCATTTCCCACTGTTATAAATTTTACTTTGTACTTTACAATTTGGCAGGGCTAGAAGGATTAAGTAGTCCATCTAACAAGGAGATAGGTGTACTCTTCATTTCTCTATCGCAGAGGCATTAAAATAGAATTAATACAAATATGCAAAAAAAGGAAGAGACCTTTGAATGTAAAATAATGTAAGAAATATTCATGATTTGGTATTATAATACTATACTGATTTTGAGAATGAAATATTTCAATGAAATACGTGACAAGGCTCAACTGTCTTATACTGCAAGATCCTGCACTGAACCATTTTTGTAAATGGGTACATCGTGATTATACATAACTATTTTAAACCTCATACTCATTTCAAGAATATTCCTTCACTGATTTAGTCGCAGACGTGTACACAAAGCATCAATTTTATACCCTTATCATAAGTTCTCAGTCTAATACATTCAGTGCATTGTAACCAGATTTATTTTGTATTTTAATGCTCAGCATAAGTCATAACAATTTGATTTGGAATTTGAACGGGAATCACACATTCCCAATGGGATTCCATTGTTGGTTAATATTAATGCTCCCTTAAAATGAAGCAATACCCAGCTGTCTTTGTATATATTCAATGTGAAAGCCCAGCCTTCCAAAAGATAGATTAAGCTGATGTGAGGCTACATCTTTTTTTCCTTAGGGTTTGGAGGCTGAACCTTAGAGCTACCAGACAGATTTAGGAAATTTGATCTCACTGCTTAAGGCTGTGAGGCACAGGATGCTCATCACCCAAGCTGGCAGGAATTCACCTACACAGGTCAGCTGGTAGGAGCCAATGTGAACGAGAACACTGATCATTAATGTCACCCCAGAGATGTGAGAGCCTTCCTTGCTGACAGAAATACATTCCACTAGCACCAAGAGCGTGCTTTACTGATAGGAGAACTGAGATTTGTAGTATGTCACAGGGGCAGTAGAGCAAGTTTAAATAGAATACAATGGTGTCATTATTTGATAAAATAACTACTGAAATAAAAGGTGTGACATGCTCTGGATGTCAAAATAAATTTAAAGCAAACTGATTTATGAGTTGCACATACTTTTAAAAAAGTTTGAATAGGAAATCTTTACCTCCTTTAGCAGTTTGTAAAAGCGATAGGAGAGCAAGGAATTTGATACCAGGTGATGCATTGCTTGATTGTATTATGACTACCATTCAAATAACATTTTAAACAGATCATATCAATTCAAAGATCTACTTCCACACCAGTGAAACAGAAAGAGATTGGAATCAGCGGTGATATACTCACACAGGACCTTTCTTCTGAATTTTTTCTGGGTGCTTTTTCAGGTGGATACAACCACACTAAGAAGAGATAACAGATTTTGTTTTCCCTTCTGAGATTCACAATGACAAGGTATTCTCCCACTGGACTCTAGTAATAAATAAATTTCGGATGATGTAGAGGACATAATAAAACATACAAATGTCAGCATCCCCTCACCATCACCAGTTTGACTGAGGAACAAACACAGAAAGCCACTGAGGGTTCAGTGGTACAGTCACAACCTATGTAATTCTCACCATCCAACACTGCCTCCAGGAGGGTAGCATATCCAGAGAAGGAGGAGAAATAAAGACAGTTCATTAACAAACAGGTGATACTCTCTTAGGTGTTCTGCAGTTAAGGTGTTGTGGTTTTACCCCATCAACAAAGCACCGTGCTGCCACTCACTCACTCTCCTACCATCAGGATGAGAATCAGAAAAGTAAAGTGTGAAAACTCATTGTTTGGGTAAAAAATAGTTCAATAGGTAAAGCAGAACCTGGGCACCCAAGCAAAGTTAAACTTTAATTAATTCACTGCTTCCCATGAGCAGGCAGGTGTTCAGCCATCTCCATAAGGGCAGGGCCTCATCATGCCTAATGGTACATGGGGAAACATATACAATGACTCCAAACATCCCCCCATTTCCTCCTACTTTACCCCCACTTTATTTCCTGAGCATGAGGCCATATGATCTGGAATATCCCTTTGGTCAGCTGGGGTCACCTGTCCCAGCAATGCAGCCTCCCAGCCTCCCAAGCATCCCCAACTTCCTCCCCAGCATGGCCACACAAAAAGCAGAAAAGGCCTTGGTTCTGCTTAAGCCTTACTCAGCAATAAAAAAATATCTCTATATTATCAACCTATCAAAATATCTCTATATTATGTTGTACTGTGTTCAGCACAAAGCCAAAATAAAGACCCATACCACTTTGAAGAAAAGTATCTCTACCCCAGCCAAAACCAGCACTTAAGGCCAAATGGCACCAAGAAGTTTATGCCATTATTATTTTACATACTTGTATTACATAAAAGCAATGACACATCAAGGTTTTGTTTCTAGTTTTCTGCAGCTGTAAACACAGGAATGCTGGCCAGTTGCTTCTAAGAGTGTCATGTTTCACTTAAGAAGGGCATAGATTAAAACGAAGATTACATACAGATATTACAAATTCTCTATATTCCAGTGAAGTATCTCCTAACCATTAAAAAAAAAAAAATCATGCCAAAGGACTCTATGAAGCTTAAAGAAAACCTTGCCATGTTTGCTAAATTTCTGGATGAAATATTTAGACATATCAGTGAATAAGAGCATAGAAAGCTCAAGTGTAGATAAGAATTGCAATATTAAGTGCAGCATTTTGCCTTCCACCTTCCAAGATGAGCATTTTCTCTGTTTTACAGGGTGCCATCCTTATAGATTATGAAATAATTCCAAAACTTGAGATCTACTTCCCAAAAAGCAGGTAGAAATTTGAATTGTAGATCAGAGTTAAGTGTTCAGTTAATTCTGCTGAGAACTCATGTTCAAAATGTACACCAGAGTATCCAGTGGGGATCTGCACATTTAGTAATTCCACCTATTCACACACATGAGACCTACACATGCAAGACACATAGAGACTAACCTTGAACCCAACTGCCTTGTTAAAGGACTCTGCTTGCTTGTCATGTATTATCAGAACACAGTGTTATTTAGTAGGCAAATCTTTTATACATTGACTGGTCTTGGCTGGACTGTCTATTTAAATTTCAAAATGGAAATACCTATCAGCACAATGATCAGCTAAGCAGGTTGCTGAAGATGTACGAACAACTTTAAATTATAATTGTTCAGATGCACTAAGATTTATTGGCCATTTACAGTACTATCTACCTTTGATAGGTATTTTTATATACCTATGACAGGCATAATTTCTTCCTCCCAAACGTCTTCTTTCAATTAAGTGCTACCATTGTGAAGGTTTTTTTTTTTCTGGACCTCACTGCTTCTACAGTAATATTTTCTCATAGAGATGGATACAAAATTTGCACTGTGGGAATATTACCATTACAAAAACTGGCCAATAACTCCTATCATCCCAACAGCTTGAATATACACAACTGTACCAGATCAGACTACCTGTGCTCTATAAAAGCAAGGATTCATTCATGTTGTTCCACTTTCTTCCATGGTTGGCATTAATGAAAATCATTAAGGGTTTCAAGATCATTGGGTTCTTTTCTGGCAGTCTCTTGAATTCTTTCAAAGCAGTAATGCACTTTCTCACTTTTAAATTAACATTAAAAATAGAGAAGGCTCAATTTTATTGCAACATCATTAATAAAGGTTCTGTTGTAAGGCATCTGAAAAAGCCCAGAAAATTGCCATCTCATTCATCTTTTGCATTCTTCAGAGTTTATGTTTTATTCATAGTCTTAGGGCAAAGGGCAAGTCCATTGCCCTAGGGACATACACAAACTATCTACATTAGAATTCTGGTACTGAACTATTAAGGAGTTACCACTGGAATTTTACCCAAACAGTGACTTCAAGAGAAAACTGGGTGCAGTCTCTTGGAGTCTCTTGTGCTGTCTAGAGCAGTATGATTTCCCCTAGGAGTAGAACAAGCAACAGCTGTACCTCAGTATGCTCATTCCTGGGCAATCTTAAGGGCATCTGTTTGTATTGTCATGGCAAAACACAAGTCCAGGCTGGTGGTCAGATGTGTCACCTAATTCATACTCAGTGAGAATCACATTGCCTACAGTTCTGCAGTCACACAAAGAGGAATGGTGCTGACCAGAAGCAAGTAAGTAGTGGGTGGACGAATCTTCATGCTTTTGTCGGGAAGGGGCCACAATAGCTCATCTATTTTAATGTTTTTATGTTACTATTGAAAAAAGTAGCAGCTTCACTCATTCCCATCTTTGTCATAATTACTACTCACACAAAAGCTGCACAAAAAACCACTAGTTATAATTTCTATCAGTTAAGTATTTTCAACTGAGTTTGTAAAAAATCCCCTCAGAAACAATAGTGATTTGAGGATTCAAAAGAAAAAAGCACTTACTCAGGCATTGTACAAAAGAGCTTGCCAATAGTGTCAGCTGGTAGGGCACAGCAATGACCACTAGCTCTTATATCTGCTTTGCCAAATGGACTTTGTTATTATAATAGAATTCTCCCCTATGCAAGTACTATAAGAGGAACCGAGTGCTCCTTTATTTTGAGTGCTCCTTTTACCTTCCTGAATAAAATATTTTTCATAATACTAGTGGCACTCCTATTATGAAAACATGAATTTTTATTTATTAGGACAAGCCAAAAAAGTGATTTCTTATATTAGCCAAAAGCCCTAACAATGGGACCTGTCTCTAAGGCAAAACCTTTCAAAACCAAGTTTTCTGCAAATTCTCATTGCTGTTATTATTAGCAACGCAACAAACAATTTCAGTGGCATATTAGTGTACTCAAAAACAGGCTAGAGGAGTAGGTGTGTATTTATCAAGCTTGCTAAGTATCCATCAAAATGAAAGATGAAATACAGCTGATAAGCTTTTATTCAGTTCAGTTAAACGAGACAATCTTGCATGTTTTGTTTTAGCATATTCCTCCTCTCACTTTCCTCTCCTTAGTGAGAATGTTTAACCTCCACTGAGCTGCATTTATTTTCCAGTTTCCAATTCATTCACCACATATATACCTTATAATATAAATGGTTTATTTAGGCTAATGTTAATGGCACCTGATTAGGTATCATGTCACCATGAAAACTATTACTGCTAAATAAAACAGGGCCAGCTGGCCCTGCTTGTCCATGCTACCAAACTGCTATGTCATTCTTTAATTAGCTTTTTTACTGTTCTACCTACAATACACATCCCTGGCAGAGAATGGTAGTGCTCAGCATATGGTGTGGGCCAGACTGTAAAATCTCATCATGAAGCTTGAGGTTATCCCTTGGACTCCTTCTCCTAGGAGTAAAGGCATAGCCACATTGGCTCAGAGTTTAACTTCAGTGAGGATATATTTAGTTTTGATGTACTTTGGGTTGTAAGGAGGACCAGTGCTTCTAAAATAATGCCTAAGTATTGCCTAAATCCACTATGTGCTCTTAAGGGACTTTGGGGGATTCAGTTGAGTCTGTCTCCTTAAAAAAATGAAGATATCCCAAAGAGGAGAAATTTTGCAAAAATTTTGGGCTAGGAAAATTATCAGTTATAATCCAGAAAGTTTATATTTGAGTGTACTGGAAAATTTTTTCAATACACAGACCAGAGTCAGAGTAAATCTGGATTCTAGTATTAGCTGTGTGGATGGAGCAGAAAAGACTTTTTAGAAATATCATAGAGAAATAATCTGTAAATTTCTTCAACTCCAGTCATGGGGATATAGCTGTGGGCAAGGCAGTGGTGTTTCCAAGCTATTTCCTGTTACTTCAGTAGAGACATTCCTTTAGTAAAGGACTAGAAGTCAGTTTTTGCAGTATTGTGCTAGAGCTGGCAGATGGACATTCACAATGAGATGTCAGAAAGATGATCTGGAGTTTGAGATAAGACAGGGAAATGCAAATAGAATAGAATAAGATCTGTGAACTGTCAAGGCTGAAAGAGAAGCTTAGTGTGATGCTGCTGGATTTTGGTGTTTAAGACTGGATGAAGATGAACAAATCAAAGAGAAACCCCTGAAAAACACCAAATCTGAGGGTTCAGGAAAGCCCATCAAGGAATGTAATTGCCCAATAAACAATTTGTTCACCCTGGAAGCCATCCAGGAGTGCAAACAAAGGAAAGAGATATTGAAGGACAATGACAGTCAAGAAGGAAATGGAGCATTCCTTCTGTCATCGGTGAAAAAGAGCTTTGGTGAAATTTGGATTTGTCAAGTCCATAAGTTCACTAATAGGCCTTAATCGTCGTGACCATCTTAACCCCATAAAGGCTTAAACTTTGGCCCTGACCATCCTGTACACCTGCCTGTGGCCTATGTAGAAGTTCCATGTAGTTTCATGCCTGGGCAGCCAGATCTTCCTGAGCTGTGCTGCAGGTAGGCTCATCTCCAGTCTTGCCTTCTGCTGTTCCTGACTAAATGTCCTGGACAGCCTCACGGCCTGACTTGTTACCTGGCCTTGACTGCAGAAGTGATATTCACTGCTTGCTCTCATTTGACTTCCAAGTATAGCTAGCACTGACAGGGTAATTCTGCTTTTCTGTTGTACACTGGCATATATATCTTCAATCTTCCTTGCTTCTGGTGCAGTCACTCAGAAAATTAACCAAGGTGCATTCAATTAAAAAAAACCAAAAAAACAAAAAAAAACCAAAACCTCCCATGGCTGGCTTTGTCCAAAATGATTGCAATATGTAACATGTAGGAGCACAAATCTGTTGATAGTGTCCTAGGTTTGCTTGCAGGAGGAGGAGTCTAGAACCTGCAAATGTGGCTAAATTGCTATTCCATAGCATACACATCACTGGAGGATGTGGTCTTGCTTTTTGTCAGGAATAACTGCATGACCCTGATGAGCTGCAGGAATGGCCACCACTCTGAAGTGGCCACACAGAACTAAGTCGAGGTGGTGAACACCTTTTGTGTGTAAGTCACGTTTTCTCTTGCATACTTTTGTTATTAATATTGCTGCTGTTACTTTGCCATTTTTACTCCATTGCTGTTTGCTTTCAGTAAATTGTTGTCTCAACACAGAGTCTCTGCCTTTGTCCCTCTCTCACTAGAGGGAGCAGAGGAAAGGGAGTGGCTTATTTGGATTTAATTCCCAGATGGTTTTAAACCACCACCATTTTCACTACTTTTAATGTTCTACTGGGCTAGGAACAGAACAGTATTTTAAGTTTCACTAAAAGTTTCTGTGACTCTTGAGCTCATGGTCATTTATTTACTTGAAATCACCTTGGCCTTACTATCTGTTATTTATAATAAACAGTGAGGTGAGTTTCACAAGATGCTGTTATAGATATTAGTAAAGCTGCCTAAACTGTGAATGACAAAGCTATCTGGGATGGTATGTTCTAGTGGAAAAAGTCTTAACAATCTTCAGCAAGGATTTTTCAGTTCCGAATGTAGTATAAGTGTAATGTGAAGTACTGAGTTAATATAAAGTGATTTTACCAAAATGACAGAAGTCCACTTCTGTTTTTAAATTAAAAAAATATATGGTTTTTAAGTTCAAAAATAACAACAGTTAAAAAGTTATTTCTAACAATTTTCATAGAGAAACTATAGAAAAATACAGTCGACAACAGGTGTAAGCTTTGAGGCAAAGTCTAAGAATAAGAGCTGTAGAACAGCAAATTTTAATTTCCTTATTATTTTACCATGTTTATGACTATTTAATATGAAAGTATTTTTTCATTTTTATCAGGTAGAAGAATTAAAAATTTCAGTTAAGATTTCATCCCAATTTTATAGTCACCAAAGAAAAGATACTTGACAGATGCAAAACTTGCATCAGTATTACAGACATAAACACTGGATTTTGCATCAGACAAAATTAATTTATTTTATCACTCATTTTTCAAGTTATCAAGAACTACAATCACTACAAGATTTTAAAAGCTGGTACTTAACACATAAATCTATATGCCTCTCTGGCATGTTTTTCAGAGCTAATCATACCTGTGGTCTGTGACTCATTACGTAGGCAATCAAGGACCAGACCAGGAACAAAATTAAATTATTTGGTCATATGTGTGTTTCTTGAGATCATCAACAGAACTCCTTCTTTAAACAGTGGAGACAGGCAAATATCTCACACAGCTGGACCCTTACCTTAGAGGGAAATGAACCACCTTCTGACAAAGTCTAGCAGAAACCTCTATATGGCTGCTTTTAAACAATCTGAATCTTACCTGTGAAGTTCTTAACTAAAATGAGGTTATTTTTTCTGAGCTCAGCTTCTAGCAGGACCTAGTTGAAGCTAAAAAGTAGTTTCACAGATTTGTTAGGGTATTAAGGCTTTCCTTCACAATAAGAAGTAATATGGAAGTGTGCAGAACTAAAAGAGATAGATTACTGATGTAGAACTCAAATGCAAAAATGCCTGAGTTACATAACCTGTCAAAAAGCTCCCAAATGTCATCATCTATTCCAGCAATACTCAAATGTGAAAGAGAACTGAGGTGAGGCAAGGCAAGTTACTATTTTCACAAGAGATAATTTTAAATTCAAGAAAGAATACTCTTACCCTAATAGTTCAATCCAAACCAGAAACTATACTATGAATTCTATAACAGCTAAGAGCTCAGCATTTATGCCTTTTCAGCAACAGTGATTTTTATAAATGGTCATAATAGTACAGGTGCAGTAAAATGGAATTGGTGACCATGCACTGTTGAATAAGGACCAGATATTCCTGGTTGTCAAGGCACAGGCAGGACATTGTGACAGTTCTTTCAGAGGCAGAGGTAGTTATGCCAATGCTATGCCCCTAAAACAAGTGCTCAGAGATTTACAGCTTGAATCCACTTGAAACTCAAGCTGACCTCTGTACCAAACACCCCAACGTAAATATCAACCCAGGACTGCACTAGCTACATTATGTGTTAGTGAGCTTGCAGGTGAAGTTTAAGTTGTTGATTTTGACTAAAAGAGCAATAAATTAGTTAGGACCTCACAGAGTCCATGTTCACCAGCCCAGATAAATAAACAGCCAACAGCCTGTTTGACAGGCAGTCTTTAAATTGATTTTATTTCCAAATAAAAAAACATTAACCCTCGACTGAGCCAGAAAGAGCAAAACCTGCTGCTCCTGCTAGTCCCTGTAAGTCTTATTTCACACCAGACTGCATCTAAGGGGCTACTTATATCTTTCAGCTTGGAATTATTCTAATTGATCCCCGGTACCTTAACATTTTTGTTAAGGAAACAATGATGAGGCAGCTGCTGTTTTAGATCCTTAAGTACTACTGTAAAACTCCTCCATCTTTTTCATCACTATTCACCTCTCCATGAAACAAAAGACACTTCAACGGCCATAAGTCTTGTGATTTCCTGAGGTGAGGTAAAAATTGCTTGAGTAGTCCAGAAGCAGAGACAGGTTAATAAAGCACTGCCATAATTTTTATCAAGGCAGTATGGGCAGAATAAGCAGAGCAATCCCCAGCAGGTGCTACTTGAGATTTTCAACTGCCCTGATGAAAATGAGGCACTCTTAATGTTTCCCTGTACTCTTCTGGAAGAAGCTCTTGGCTCAAACAATAACTATCGTTGTTAAGATCACCTCCTTTGAAAATACCTGTGTGAAAAATCTTTGGTAAAGTCTGAATTTTCAAGAATTAAAGCATTAAAAAAATATGCACACAATATGTCTGCATGGGCAGCTTACCTTTGCTGAAGTGTTTTGCTCAGCACGAAACACACTTAAGGTGGCTGTGTCTGCTCCAAACCTACAAATGTCAACATAAACTGGTTAAACACCAATTTAATGTTAGCTAAAGAAACTGAATATGGCTTTTTTATTCTCCTTCTTCTATCCTAATCCCGAGACTATGTTTTTTTTAATTCAAATAATACTTTTCCATTTTTCCCTCTTCAAATTTTGCACTCTTTGAAGTCATGAAAAGGAACATGTGATTATGACTGAATTTAACCTGGGGAAAAGTAGGCAAAGTAGTCTTCCTTTTAAAAAAAAAAAAAAAAAAGAAAAACTTGCATATAATATATTTCTTTTAAAACCATTATTTCTGTACCAAAAAGGGATAGGAGCGCAGGAATTGCATACTGACAGCTAACCATTGTGCACCACTACCAGAAATCAGCTGGTAAAAGTCATAGATAAAAATCAGATCTTCCTAATTAAATGTTCAACATAATTAAAGAGAGATCAGTAAATATAAGGAATAAATGGCAGTACTCCAGAAAGGAAGCTGCCAAATAACAATCATAGCTTGGTTAAAAGGTATAAATGAAAAGGAGGCTTTTGGAACCAACCTAGAGACAGGAAATCCAANCTCCCTGCAAGAACCACCATTGGTCCCCCGAGTGTACCCACCCCCTGTGTTCCCCCCCCTTAAAAACCGCTGCTCAGAGCTCTCCAGTGCTCTTGCAGCCAGGTTCCCTTGGGAAGAGCAAGGTTGCCACCCCCTGCGTTGCCTATACCTACAATAAACCTGCTTTCNAAGAGAGATCAGTAAATATAAGGAATAAATGGCAGTACTCCAGAAAGGAAGCTGCCAAATAACAATCATAGCTTGGTTAAAAGGTATAAATGAAAAGGAGGCTTTTGGAACCAACCTAGAGACAGGAAATCCAAAGAATCATAGAATTGTCAAGGTTGGAAATCGTCTTTAAGGTCATTGAGTTCAACTATTAGCTCAGCACCACCACATTCACAACTAAACCATGTCCCCAAGGACCACATCCACAAAACTTTTGTACATTTCCAGGGACAGTGCCTCCACCACTTCCCTGAGTAACATGTTCCAAAGCCTGACCACCCTTTCAGAGAAGATATTTTTTTAACATCCAGTCGTGATCCATCTTGAGTTCGTTTCCTCTTCTCCTGCTGCTTTTTATCTGGGAGAAGGGACCAAGATTCACCTCACCATAATCTCCTTTCAGGTAGTTGTAAAGAGCAATAATGACTCCCTGGTGGAGTCTCCTTTTCCCCCGGATAAACAACCTCTGCTCCCTCAGCTGCTTCTCATTAGTCTTGTGCTCCAGACCCTTCATCACTTCCTTTGCCCTTCTCTGGACACACTACAGCCCCTCAATGTCTCTCTTGTAGTGAGGGGCCCAAAACTGAACCCAGGATTGGAAGTGTGGCTTCATCATTGCTGAGTGCAGGGGCACAATCACTGCCCTCAGTGGCCACACTGTTGCTGATACAGGCCAGGATGCCATTGGCCTTCTTGGCCACCTGGGCACACTGATGGCTCATGTTCAGCTGCTGTTGATCAGCACTCCCAAGTCCTTTTCCACTGGGCAGCTTTCCAGTGACTCTTCCCCCAGCCTGTAGCACTGCATGGGGTTGTTGTGAGGCTAGTGCAGGACCAGCACTTTGCCCTGTTGAACTTCATACTGCTGGGCTCAGCCCATCCATCCAGCCTGTCCAGATCCCTCTGCAGAGCCTTCCTGCCCTCCACAGATCAACACTCCCACCCAGCTTGGTATTGTTTGCAAACTTGCTGAGGATATGCTTGATCCTCTTGTCCAGGTCGTCCATAAAGATACTAAACAAAGTTGGCCCAAATGCAAATATAAAGAGAGAAAATAAAAACTGTGAGAGCCACTTCCCTTCAATGCACTGCGTTTGAGCAGCAAATTAACTTTGCTTTAACCCTACCTTCCCAAGACACAGTATTTGGCCTCTAAAGGATCTGAGGATTTTTGCCAACTCGCTTGGGTACTCAGATTGCCTTAAGGAAAGTGAAGGGACAGTAAGGCCTTTGAAGGAGATATGGTCATTATAATTAAATTTTTTTCCCATGATGGGTCTGTGCTTACTGTGGGAACCTAAGGGATCTCCCACCCGTGGCCTTACAGGCCCTGTGTGCAATCTCAGAGAAAAGCTCACGAAGCAGATCAGAAGATGATTGTTATGGATAGAGGAATCCCTGGAGAGAGCACGCTCCAGACCCCATAGAGACTTACTACTCCAGCAGAGAGGAGATCCCCAAAAAGATTATTTTAACAAACAGGTCATTCTTCAGCTGATGTAAGTGAAGACCTAGCAAGGTCCCTAATTAGTCCAATAAAGAGAAGACACAAACGTAAGTCCTTATTCATGTCAGCCAAAGGATGCATTAGTCCCAGAGGAGAGGTAACATGGTTTCTATCAATATTTCTGTCGTTTCAACTTAAATAAGAAGTTGCTTTTTCTGAGCCAAAGCATTGTTCTTCTTCATTGTTCTTTGTGGCTTTTGAATAATTGTTCTCTTTGTAACAAAACAATTATTTGTCGCAAGAGGTGCTATATTTTGTAGCTGACAACACACCCCAACTGAGAAAAGGAAGCAAAGCAACCCTTTTGTGTGGAAAAAAAAATGGTCTTAGCTCACAATGGTATAAAACACACTCATTCTCCCACCCCATAGTCAAATAGGAAGTAACAATAAAATACAGTTTTTTCTAAGATGTAGCATCTGGTTTTTGTATATAACCCATGAAAGATTTCCAAATGCCCTTAAAGGAGTCCTAAATCTTCTGCAAATTTGAGTCTTCCATAAATCCTCTCTTTCTTAATCTATATGACACTTTCTTATAATGAACTGGTCTCAGTAAGAATTTCCATTCATTGTTGGCTTGAGTAGGAGGAGGTAAAAGAAGGCAAGAGGAAAGGAGAAGTTGCAAAACAGGAAGAGAAGAAAATAAATATGTGTTTATATGTTCTGGGGTTATTTAATTTAACGAAAAAAGCCTGTAGATGCTTAATGGCTTTCATTGTATTTATATGGCTTTCACAAGAGATTCAACCATTGTTCTAGTATTTTATGCAGAAGCTTCCCCCCATGCTAGAAGACATGAACCACAAAGACAATAAGCCATGTTGGCTCATGTCGTCTGAAGCAGCTATCACTGGATCCAGCCTCACCCTAGCATTATACCTTGAGGAGTGAATTTAATCCATGCAAGGTAAATGCAGATAACTACCTCATTTGAATTGCGGCATTTCCCACTGAATTTTCAAAAGGAAGGCAGCATGGTATGAGAACATATTTCGAGATCAGATTTGTTTAATTATTTATGCCAGAACTCTGCATGCCTTCAGGAAGGTTGTTTTGTTCTCTCTGAATAAGGCTAAACAAGATCCTATCACAGAGAGAGAGAGTATGTTACTTGAATCAGGCTTAAATGAGCTTTCAGCTATTGCCTTGCATTAGTGTTTTCATGAGTTTCTTCCCAAATACAATGTTAACTACAAGTTTTTCAAACATGGAATACTGTTCAGATTGAGGGGAGAAGTTCACTTAGGCACAGATCTACTTCTGACTGGTCTGTAATCAGAATTTGGGGAGAAAGGCAGCTACTAAAGAAAAATCAGGAACAGCAAGACTCTTTCAAGTGACAGCATTTGCTTACTAATATCTTTTAAAAGCCCCTCTCCCTTCATATTCTGTATCTCCTCTTTTGCCTGCTAATGAAGTAAGCTGCATAATTGGCAGGTCTTTGGAGACTAGGAGCCGGAATATATGCACCAAGCAGCAGAGCACTGCCTTGAATTTCAACTTCATTTCATGCTATTTCCATGGGAGAAATTACTAATGGATACACACTGGTGGATGCCTCAGGTCTGTCCCTTCCATTACCTAAGGCATGGCCCAGGAGAACAACCTTGTAGATAGTGGCAGTACAGTGTGGAAATAGCTTTCCCTAAGGAAAGCTCACTAACAAAAGGCCTCTCTGGGTGTATTGCTAGAGGGATGACAACATATGCCATTATGGAAGAAGCCTCTAATGAGAGCCAATCATCCCTTACACAACAAGAAAAGTGAACCTCAGGTCTTTACCTTGTCTTTGCAGTTTCAGATATCCATTCAGTGATTATAAAATAATAGCAGTTAAAAATATTCCTGCTAAAATAACCAGACGAAATTTTAGAATATTACTCCTCCACATGGTAACAAACAGTAAGAAGTAGTTATACTACTGGAGGCATTTCTTAGATTGTCCTTCAGTATGTTTGCACAAGCAGCATAAAATCATAGCCAGCACTTCGGAAAGCTTTTTTTTTGTTCATGAGAAGGGAATGTGCTGGTCAGTTTTCGCCGAATGTGTAGCACTTTAAAAACCTGGATTCCTATGACTGCCATTTAAGCATTATTTCTCTGCACAAACTTGGCGCTGATGACCGGTTATCTCTATTCAGAGACTACACAGCAAGAAAGTTATGCAGCTTCATTTCACCTTACGTTTTCTTGCCAAATGGTAAAGACCACATACCAAGAAATCCATGGGAAAGCCTTGGTGCCAATGTGAAACGTCTCTCACATTGCAATCTTTAATTTTGATGCAGGATATGTGAAGCCATCCCAATTTTCTCTAACTTTTTTAGACTCTGCATGTGTTGAAACCTCACAGTATTTGCGAATTTCAAAGTAAGCCTTGAAAAATGAGTAATGCATACATTTTGGTGTCACACCCTACCTATTCCTTTCAGACACATACATTTTTGTCTGGTTAGTTTTTGCTCTCCACCCAAAAAGTCTGCTGTTGCTAAGATCATAGTAATTGCATGTGAGTGACAGTATATTTCAACTTAACTGGTCAGAAAACAGGAACAAATTCTGCGAGTCTGACAAAAAAAATCAATTTGAATCTTCAAAAAGAAACCTTATGAAAGCTTACACAGAGGATCATATTGGAACATTTGAGGTTTGTTATTCATATTGTGTTTTTATTAATAAAGTACAACTTTTTGATTAATCAAGCTTTCTGTATAAAATTATGCTAAATCAAAATACTTTCATTTTAACCCTTTCAAGTAAGTAAATGAAATAATCTAGCATTTTTAAAGGTACCTTGCTTCATTTAAAAGTCAAGTTGTTCAAATTTATCCAATCAAAAATATTCTAGAGTCTTTGTCTTGAAATTGCCAGTGGAAGAGATCTAGGAATGAGAGAGAACTTCCTCTCTGTAAAATTTATTGATTCAGGCTTTTCAATAGTTTAACTATACTCCATAGCTTCAAGCTCAGAAGTGATTTATACTTTTTTCTTCCAGAGCATGGCTTGAATTTGCTTGCCTTTGCCTAAAATCCAGGATGTAAATCAAATTTTTGTGTTTTATTCAGAAATATTCTGTGCTTTGAGAGAATACACTGAGGTACTACCAAGCTCTCAGAAAACACTGGGTGGGGATGAGGCTGGGGGACCTCAAAGTATGAAATTAAATCAGTGGAAGTGGAAACATTCCATTTAGATTGCACAGCATCTCCTGTAATAATGTCACTTTGGCTGTCCCGTTCTTCCACACAGACCCTTTAGCAGTGAGTGTGTCAGGGTGGCTGTCATCTACTTCCCAGAATTTCAGCACAGGCTGTTTCCTGCCTCGTCCAGGAACTTTTAGTCTAGAAAAGCCCGATTCCCTTGAAGTGCTTTGCCTACATCAGGGGCAGTGGAGCCTTTGGCAGCCCAGCAGCCCTTCACTCACACGTCAGTAACTAAGGCTGCCATTCAACAAGCAGCCTGTGTATTGCTCCAAGGCTCTGAGGCTCCCACTCACCCCCTCAATTGCAGGAAGGAGTGCCAGAAATAATACTTCAGCCAGCAAAAAGGAATTTTTCAACTCAAAGATTTACAAAATCCACGTGCTTCAGGACTGCTTGCTTTCTTTTCTGCCTCTGCGCAGATAATTTTTTCCCAAAAGAAGTCATAATCCAACTCATGCCCACTGGTATAGAGACATTCTTTTCAGCCACTTCATTTTATTTAAGCCAATTAATCAACCTCCTCAGTCTGAATAAAAAAAAAAAAATCTTCAAAGCAACCTGAAAAACAGAAGAAAACCTGTTCACATTGAGATATTTTTGCAACTTCTAATTCGAACCTCGTTCTCCCAGTCTGAGAAATATTTCTGTTCCTTCCAGGCAATCCCAGTTACAGCTGTGATCCTTGGGCATTGGTATCTGCAAAGTGCTACAAAGATAGATACATGATTTCAACTCACTTTTCACTCCACTGGCTTGCAGAAATGGGCAGGCTGCCAGAGAAGTGACTTCTTGTGTTAAAAAAAAGGCTCCTTGCATCACTTGTATCCGTGGCTTCTTGCTGGGCACAGAGGATTTAGAGAAACGTCAGTGGTCGTGGTAGCTTTTCCAGCAAAGGAAGGAATAAAAAAAGTGGTTTTTCCCTCAAGTCTATCAGTCTATTAGACTAAAGCTAATTTTCCATAATTCTTGGAATATTGGTAAAGTTCCAGATGGTTGAAAGGAAAAATTATGCTGTGACAATATCTTAAAAGGATTAATGAAACCCGAGTCCACAATAAGGCTGTCAGCAGGACTGCAGTTCATGGTAAAATGAAACAGGAAAAGAGAGAACTTGATTAATACTACATTAAAGGAGCATAATGCAATTAATGCCAATTGCCCTGAATTTATGGAAAATAGACTTTGTCAGAGAAAATGTCTTATCTTTTTTGATGAGGTTACAAATCTGACTCATGGAAGTAATAGTGATAATTTAATTTACTTAGATTTCTGTAAGGCATTTGACTTAGTACTACATAGTGTTTTGATCGGGAAACTCAAATGATGTAAAATCGATATAGCAGACACAACATTAAATGAATTAAGAGCTGGCTAACTGATAGGTTTCAAAATGTAATTGTAAACAGGCACTCACTTCCATAGGGGAGTGTTACTGATGGAGTCCTGCACAGATAGCATTTTGGACCTTTCAGGAACATGATAGCCGAAAAAAAAGAAAACAACTAAAAATCATTGCTGATCGAATTTGCAGATGACAAGAAGATTGGTTCTCTGAGAAATAATGAAGAGGAAAGGTCAGAGACAGAGCCACCTGAATCTCCTAATAAAATAGTAAAATAGATGGAAGCAAAGGAATATGCTTTTGTACAGCACACACCTAAAGACTTAGAAACAAAGACAATAAGCTTCAGGGTTTTATGACATTTTTACTCTTTTCCAAGTGTTAAACTTCACATTTTAATTAGACCATTAAAATATGAAACTGGATGGTCTAAGCCACATCCTAGTATATGTAAGTGGGAGTCATGAATTCTGGAGGCATCAGGTTACAGTGATACTCTTTGCATGACCTAAAGTTGTTTAAATATAATTTGGTTTCCACATAAACTTGTTTAGCTTTTAACTTCCTTGGGAGTAGAGAGGAAAAACATCTTCCCATGCAGAGACCTTTTTTGTGGAGAAGTATGTGTCAACCTTCCTATTAACTTCAAAATGGAGCTTTTAGCCCTGAAACTACTTTATTGAAAAGAAATAATGCATAAGATGACACAATTCTCGGCCAGGTGTGGGTTTTACTGGAAAAAGAAAAAGATTCCGTTAAAAAAATTTACAAAAAAAACCTCTTTAGAGATGTGCATCAGGGTAGAAATAAAGTGTTAAGTATTAAAATATTAGGAGGTTATGTACAATAAATATTCAGGAAACTGATGGAAAAGGAATATGTTAAATAAGCTATAACTCTAAGGAAATTAAAGTAAGTGGTCAAGATGTGAAATAATAAGAATTTTATGCTGCTTCCTAGCCCTGTAATATATGTGACAAAACCAGATCATTAGCAACAGAAAATTACTTTGAGATGCTACAATTACTTTTTAAACTCTTTGCTGCCGAACATGATGGACTAATTAGTGGAAGTGATAAGAAATTCCCTGTAGGCCACATCCAGAGAGACATTCCCTTTCTGTAGTCTCTGGCAGGGCTAGAGGGAGGCTGCCAGACCCATCACCTCCTGGTTTGCACCCCACATTTGCAACATCCTTCCTGGCCAGCTGAGGGACAGTCAAGGTGCTGAAAGCTTAAACAGCTGGAATTCATGAATTTTTTTAAACCCACTTTCAGAATATAATTTAGAATATAATTTCAGAATATGATTTAGAAATTATCTGGACAGGCTGGGTCTTTTTCTTTATTTCCTTTCCCCTTTCAGCCCAAACAAAAACATTATGTGGTTTAGTTTCCCAGAGAAACGGGAAATTAGACTTTCCACAATAAGTTTAAAACCAAATTTTAGAGCTCCAGCGCCACTTTAGAGTGGACGTATGACTTCTTGTAGTACAATAAAAGATAATCCATTGATCAGTTTCTAATGCTATCCTAATCTGGCTGTGCTTCCATAGTATTAGTGATTGCACTTCCCAAGCCAGACTACAGTTTTATCTGAGTAGACTATAAAGTTAAAACTGAATTATCATAATCCCATCCCTATTTTGTCCTTAATAAGCACAGCTAAATACTACAATAGGATTCCACATTAATATAGCAGACTTTTTTACTTTTCAAAGTGCCTCAAGGCTTTCTTACACTGGAAATTACTCATCGTCTGCACTAGAGATCTTTTAAAAACACAGTCACTGCCTGCTACCAGAGGCAGTTCAGGTACATTTTTGCATGATCATTGCCAGGATGGAGAAGATGACTTTTTTATCTCTTACCTAGCATGCCTTTCTGTGCCTTCAGAATGTGGGACAGGGTGAGGAAAAGTAAGATGAAGATCTTGGCAGCTGAGTATGTTCAAACTGAGATTCTCTGGAAGCTCCTGAAACACAGATATATATATATATATACACTTACATAAATGGATTTTAGGAGGCATACTTTAACTATGTAGTTTTGCAGTAAGAATCACTGTGTAGGTATTTCAGCAGTTTTCAGGATTTCTCAGTCAAGCCCTTTATTAAAGAAATTGGCCAAGCCCTGTAATTTCAGGTTGCCAGCTAACTTGGGAAAACATTGTATGAGTTTACATTTGGCTCATATTTTTGAAAGCTGTCCACAAGTGCTAGAAGCAGAAGCCTTTTAGGGTTTTTTTTAAGGAAGAAAGAGGTTCTTCAATGCATTTTTTCTGATCTAACTCTGTGAATGAAGAAAATTGAGGCAATTTGTTAGGATGTAGCTGAATTATAGTCAAAATACACCTTGGAAATGCACCTTCCTAGTCTTGGTGACTTTTGCCTTCTTCTCTTCTGAAAGAGCATTCAGTCCAGAATGAGACAAAGTATTTAACAGCCTGAAACACCAAAATGTAAATGTTCAAACACATCTGCTGCTTTTGTCTGCCAGGCTTTCTTTGGCAAGCTTGGGAAAGTATTTTTCCTTTGAGATCATTGCTGTCTTGATTAATAGATACTTCCATACCTAACTCAGTACTAACCTCTCCATCTTAAAATTAGTATAATCCTTAGAAACATGCAATTGAAATTGTTATGAAATTTCCAGCAGTGTCATTACAGATGTTTTATTTGTCTGAGGGGATAGTTTAAACTAGCTTTGCTGCTGAAGAAAATGTTCCTGCAACTACAACTTAACATGTTACAGAATAAAATTCTGAAGAACTTAGAAAAATAAGTATTTTAAAGAGAGATTCCGGAGACTCTCAGGCTCTCAAAGTCAAATTAATAACAATGACCTTCTCTGTATAAAAAGAAAAAAATCAATGAAACCTAACAGATTATATACACTGAATATGTGTGAAGAAAATGGAGACTTTCATTTTCCTAAAGGATAAAACCTAATCACACACCCTCTGTTGAAAGCTCAGATGGTCTACTGGGAACCTAGTCTTTGCACATGTAGCACTTGCAAGTCTCTGGTGCCTAAGCTGTGTCTAGAAGCCTTTAAATCCCTGTGGTGTATTCCCAAAGAGTACATCCTCTGTCTTGCGTATCTCCTGAGATCAAGGACTTAAAATGCAGTTGCACGTCCCACGGCAAAGTAGCGACTTGTCAGATTCTTCTCACGCGCCAGGAATAGGAGCCTTGCATGTTAGCCCTTTAGCAGATACGTATGTGTGCATGCAGAAGCTTTGGAAGAAACTGAAACACAGCTCCTTTCAGTTAAAGGAAAAATTATAAATTGTAACTGATGATTGAAAATCTGCCAAAGGTAGGATCCCACCCATTCGTGTGCAGTACTTCACACAGATGTGATCCATCTCTGGAAATCTCCACAAGAAGCTGCCTTCCCCAGTGACTGGACAGGGATGCAAAGCACCTCAGTTAGAGGCTTCAACAGACACCAGAAAGTTGTCTAGCACCTAGGTCAGGCAGGCTGAATCCACCCCTAATAGCTGCAAACTGTGTCCTTCACTTTATCTCGTTCTTCCCTCAGGATCTGTTTGTGTTCAGTTTCCCTTCCACACTGCTGAGCTCCCAGAGCAGAGATTTCTTCTTTAGCCCAAGCTGCTAGAAATGGTTCAATATTCTTTTTCATAACCTTCTGGTACCTCTGCCAGGAGACATCTTTTGTGCTGATGTGGAAAAAACAGGCCCTAGGTAGCTGCCTGTTGCTTCAGTGACCTGCTGCCTGTTGTACCACATCTGAGTAGCAGCAGCTGGCTCGTTGCTTGAAGCAATTATGCTTCAGTGGTCCTGGAGCCACATCCATGCTTCAGTGGTCCTGGAGCCGCTTCGATTCCTCTTCTCAGGCTGACATGCAAGGAGACAACAGAAAGGATAAAAACCAACCTAACCAAAATAGGGATGGCAGCTTTCCAACAACTCACAAGTCATCCTTCACTCTCCACATTCTCCTTCTAAAAAAAATTATAAGCCCCACAAGCACTACTCAGATTTATTTAGAAATGGAAAATTTAGGTCATGGTACTCCTTACTTCTCCCTTCTCCAAGTTCTGTAGATATTTTATTGACTTAGGAAAGGGTAACTGGGCTTTTTTCTTTGCAGTGCCAGAGTGTTGGCACAGCTCTGCTTAAGCCTCATCAGTCCTGCCAACATCCCTGTGACATAAGAAAGCGATGGTGAAGGGAATTTAGAACCTCACAACTTCTTCACAGCTTCTACAGACCCTTCTGAATGTAACTGGTAAAGTGCAGAGGAACTGAAAACACCTCCAACTACTGACTAAAGGCTAAGCTACCAGCTTCCATGGTCGTGTGGGCATCACCTACTGCCACCTCTATAACAACACCCTTCTGCCAGGTAAAGAGGGCTGGATGTGCATCAAGGTATTAAAAACAAACAAACAAACAAACCCCAAAAATGAAAAAAACAATAAAACCAAACCATAAAATCTAGGAATACAGCAGATATGTAGAAGAAACATGCATAAAGCTGGTAAAAGGATTTAATAAAGGTACGAGCAAAATCTTGTTGAGACTATGATTTGCTAGGGAAGTCACAGTACACAGAGGGTGCCTGGAGTTCTGTTACATAATTTAGTTGCATATACTTGTTTCCAAATACAGCCTGTTATTTTTAATTGCATCTTTTAATACAATCCTTGTGCAGAAGTTTTCTGACCCCAAGCCTGTCCAAAGTTATTTTTATAGTCAAGCTAGAAACTTCTAAAAATAGAGCATTTCTAATACAAAACTATGGGCTAAACTTCAATAACTATTACATTATACTTGTGTGGTCGGGGTTAATTATATACTGTGATGACTTAAAAATGGAAAATAATTAAAAGAAGAAGCAGAAGCCCAATGACACAGGTAGGGGTCCCAGTTTGAAATTCTTCAGGACTCTTTGTGCACACAGTGGAATGCTCCAAAGTTTCATTTATCACATCTTTCTGCAACATCAGTTGTTTTTCTACAACACTAATCTGTGCCATTTAAGAAAAAGTTTGCCTTAGCTACTTAAATCTTTATAAAAATCCCTTGCTTTTTTTCACCACATATAACTAACAAATATAACTAGCAAATAAGAACATCTCTAACATCTAATAGATCAAAGCTGAGATCATGCTGTTGTTCTTCAGAGAAGGTGAAAGTTTGATGAACTGAATCAAGTACCATTTTCAAGGCTTCTTTTCAAGATACATGCTTTTTTTAAAAAAAGAGGCTGTTGTAATAAAATACAGATTTTTTTTTTTTTTTACTTTTACAGAGCAGTAACTGAACATTTTATGACTTACACAGATTCCATCAGCATTTCTAATGGCTAAAGAAATATTTCTGGAACAAGATAGGTTTCCCAAGAGGCTTGCATCGTGAGATGAGTAACCTTTCTGAAAAACAAGTATGTAAATAAATGTCTCTTTTTAAAAAATGCATTATTCCCATCAGAGTAAATTTGAGGCCAACATTTGAAAAATAATGAAAGCTAGGTGAATGTCCAAGCCTGTGTTATTCACATGAGCAAAAATAGTAATAATGATGCTTGCAAAATATATGCATAGAATGAACAAGACAAGGACTATGTGTGAATGAGTTGCTCATATTTGTTGTATCAACGCTAAGAAAAGAATCAGCATAGTATGTTAAAAAATAGAAACTAAAGCTTCACCAATTATTAGAAAGATAAATAATACACATTTCTAGCAATCTGCTATAATTTTCTGCCTCAAACCATGAATCTGAATTATTCAACTGAAGACACTTCGATGGGTAAAAAGCAAAATCCTCTCAGTTTCTTTTTAATCTCTTGTTAAATATCAGTTCTTTAGATGATACTGTCTGAAAACAAAGCTCCTACAAATGATTATCCTATGAAGTCTCCAAGATGTTTCAAATCTAATACTTGGACTTGGTTTTCTAATACTTGGACTGCTATAACATCGAAGAACATTGAGCCAAGTCAGAGAGAACAGCTTTGTGACTTTTCAGCCCCAGCAGAAAGAAAATTATGTCTGTAAATTATAGTGTGTTCTATGAAGCAAGACAGAGAGAGTAAGAATAAAAAGGATTTATGAATTTAAGCACATTTCTACTTACATCACAGATAAATTCAATACCTCAATATGTTTAAGGTACAAAGTGAAATTAGTAATTATTTCTAAAATCTAAACTCTTTTTTCCTCAAATACATCAACTGTTCAGGTTTTTTTTATTTTTTTAAAGTTTCAGAAGAGAGCACTGCCTAATTAAGTGCTTCCATTTCATGTCTTCATGAATAAGACTTCTACATATTTGAAAGTGATCTTAAAAAGAAGTGGAGAGCAAGGTGACAGAATTCACTACACTGCTCCTGTCTGACACACACAGATGATGATACACGCAAACATATTGTTAGGTTTGTCCTCTAATATTTTCCAGGAAACATAATATTTTCATTAGGAAACATATCTAGAGAAATTTAGCTCTGGAAGCCAATGAATATTCTCCAACACTAACACGTAGCATCTTCTGAAGCTGGGTGGTAAGACACCAAAAGATATCAAATATAACAAATCAATAGGAGCTCTGCAGGTGGGAAGGGAAAGTGTGGGCAAGCCAAAGGAGGACAAGAGGGCAGGCTACACAGATACTACACACAAATATTCGTGACACATCACACACTCACAAAAAGGAGCTGGTGGAACCAACATTAGAGCTAAAAGAGTGACTCATAGAAAAGGCAGACAAGGAACTGTGCTGTGGTATCTCTTTATGGTCTGAGGTGCTGAGAGCATCTAAGCTGCATCTGCAGTCTGTGTGCACCTTTCCTACCTTAAACACACTTCTAATCAAGGTGAAATGAATTTCATCTTTACATCAGGATTTTTTGCTTTTTCCAAGAATGAAAAGATCAATTTAAGCATAAAGCTGTAAGCTAGATGTGAAGCTCCTCCACACTACCTACTGCAGCCTGGTGTCAATTCCAAGCTTGATAGCATGTCTCTAATTACACATATCATTTTAGAAACAATGTATTTCACAGGGAAACTAACGTAGGCAGGTAGGTAATCAAGCTTTCCAGGAGACCAGGCAATGCTCTCTACTTCTATAAATACTCTTTCAACAGCACAGGTGTATTACATGTACATTTAGGCTTAAATCAAGATTGAAACTGTAGATATCAAAGCTTTATGTTTATTATTTGCAAATATTTCAGTAGTGCTGGATTCAGTTTGAATCTCTTTTATCTGCAAATAGAAATTGAATGATGCTTACCTATAACTAATGTTAAATTTATTTAATATCTTTGAGCCTGTTCCAGCCAACAGTGCTGAGGCTGTGCAGCTTCTGTTTCAGTAGTCAGATCCTTTACTATAATTGACCAAGTGAATGAGTGTTCTGAAGATCTTTCTATCCCTTCAGGGGTTTTCAGTAAATATTTTATTCAAGTTAGATGGAATAGCAAATTCTTCCAAGAACCAGCATGGCACACAGTTTGATTTTTTCCCAGATATGCTATGTGAACAATACTAATTTGACTGTAGAATTATACCTAGATCCAATCATTTAACTTTACAGATGTCCCTAGGAAGAAAAGACTATATACATATAGTACAAATACCCCTCAGACTCATATGCAGCTGCCCTCTCAGCATGATGGACTAGAAGGAGGCAACATCCATTCACCTGTAGGTAGAATCATTTTAATGCTACTGATTTCCACTTAGAGAACTGTACTTGGGTGCTTACTTTTGATAGTGACAAATCTTCCCCAGATGCAGTAACTTGAGTTGATTACACTTAAAAATACCAAACCTGTTCCCAAACATTTTCACAAGAAATAATTGTGTCTGAACACCAGCAGCTGCTGAAACTTCTCATACATGTAAATGAGTACACATTCACTTCTCAGTCTTATCATTAGATACTTTTCAGGTAAGCTTTATGCCACTATGTGTGCCCCACTCAGAAGAAAATCCTGTAACAGGCACATTTCAAGTGAAGAGGAGTAGCAGGGTTTTGAAACTTCAACAGCAAATGTTAAGTGTATTGGGGAAATGTTTGCTACATGCCATTGCATCATTTAAAATGTGTTGAGCTCAGAGGGCATGAAAAAGATAGCATATTATCTGGAGGGTATTGCCCACAGCTATAAGAAGGAGAGATTACATGGGAAGTTCTGTTTCTGGAAGCTACATACAAAACTACAGAGGAATTCTGTTTCCAAAAATCCTATTGTTCTACAGTTTCTGATTTTTGTCACATTTACGCTGTAGAGCTGCACTAAGTTTCACGGCACTATATTTCACTGCACTACAACAGCTGGGGTATTTCTGTAGTGGTTTGCCTACCTTGGGGTGACAAAAGCCAAATAAAGAGTATACTTCAAATAGAGTTCCTGATTGAAGATGTGTTTTCATTGACCTCAATGGACCTTGGACCAGACCCACAAACATGATTAACCTCAGAAAGAAAGTTAATCAGTTAATGACATTCAAGACTCTTTCAGAATTATTATTTCTTTTCCACTGCCTTCAGACCTTCTCTGTTTAGAATTTGTTCTCGTTAAGGCAGTGTGGTTGCTCGTTATCCCTTGAGAAGACCTTTATCAAGCATGGATTTTCCATGGAAAATTATGAGGATACCAGCCTTCCTCAGTTGCCCCTGGTGGTTTGTATAAGACACCATAGCTGTAAAGAGAGACTGTAAAACAGAGAGACTGTTGCTGCATTCACCCTTATGTGATATGGCAAGCTTTGTGATCTGAAACAAGTCCTGGTCATTTATTTTATATCTTCTCTCATGTAAAAACTGGAGATGTGTCAGATTACATCCAAACAGCATGGTCCCACACATTTCACTAGTCAATTTTACCTTACCCTCCAGAGATTTCAGGGTATCCTATGCCAAAGAAATATACCTCACAAATTCTTGTTCCATCAGCCTTCTTCCAGACAGTCCTTCATAAGGGGAAGCACATGAGCAACTCATTCATCCCTGCTTCCCACATTCTTCACTGCTAGTATTGTATTTGGGAGCCTCCGTGTCTGGCTGCATAAACACATTCTGCAGAGCAGTTGGAAAACAAGACAGCTGATCAGAATTAACACCTTTGAATAGACCAGATAAAAAATTCTTTCCTGGGCGACAACTATCAAAAAAGTACAAGTAATCACTGCAAATAATCCTCAAAATTCAGCTCCATAAACTTTCAAGCAAGTTACTACAAGCAAACAGGACTTCAAAATACATCTAAAATTCAAGCCTTCACTCAAGTCACTAGCATTTTAAAGCAAGAATGATGTGGGACCTCTAGGCATTGAATAGGAACCCTCTGGTTTTGGACAACACTACCATATAATGCAGCCTATATCTATAATTGCTATATAGAAAAGAATCTCTCTGCTCATATGCACTTTTGTAGGAAAAGATTTTCGTATAATAGCTGTGGTAACTGTGAGTTGTCAGAACCCCTGTTTGGCAGCTCAGAACTCCCCATACAATATCCCACCCTTTCCCTCTGCACCATTCCTCTCCATAATTTAAGTGGAACCTTGTCAGTGTCTGATACTTTGTTTTGCACATGGCCAAAGAAGGCTAGAAAACTCTGGGTAATGCACAGGATTACCTGGAGAAGTAGTTACTTCTAATAGTTTGTCTTTCAAAAACAGCAGATCATTTCTTCTCCAGTCTACAAAGGACTGAAATAATTATGTAATTCTTTTCAGAAGGGCACTCAGTACAAGCTCCAACGTCTATGTTATTAAGGCAAATAGATTTAAAGAGCCACTCAAGAGGCAGGAGAGTAATACACTGAGATTCAAAAGGTTGAAGAGGTTTCCTATTGAAATATTGACTGAATGAATCTAGGATGAATTAGAACTATCCCACTTCATTTCATTCATTTTCTAGGAGAGAAACATGGTAAAATTTCAACTTTGACCATTAAAGAAAAACACCCCAAATCCTTTGCTCATGATCTTCAAGTCCATCCGCACAGACAAAATACTGTAGAACAGTTAAATTGCCTAAATAGCATCAGTGATGAACAGAAGTCTTACTCAGTCTAAATAAAAAGGGTCTGATCCCTTTGCAGAGAAAGTCATTGCAGCAGTATGAACTCCAAAACTTAGTCAGAAACCAAACAATTCTTTTCTTCCCATCCCACCCTTTTTTTACTTGCAATTTCTTTCCTAGAGGTATTCTGTTCTGATTCCAATAATAGTTTCTTACCCTGTTTTCACCATGGTTTTATCAATAGAATTAAATTATCCAGGAGCACCCAGAACATCAGTTATCTTATTTGTGAATAATAAAGGGAGTTGATGTGAAAGCTCCTGGAAAAGAGAAAGACAAGCTGAAAAAAACCACAATCCACTGAAAGCAGTGCTTATCCTGTGTGTGCACATCCGCTGAGATATAAATATTCATTTCATTTTTCTTATTATACTGACAAGGACAAACCTTCAGAGGTAGGTAGCTGATTTTTCATAGAATCAGAGAATGGTTTGGGTTGGAAGGGATCTTAAAGATTATGCAATTCCAACCCCCCCTGCTATGGGCAAGGACACCTCTCACTAGACCACATTAATCAAAGTCCCATCCAGCCTGTCCTTGAATATTTCCAGATAGGGAGCATCCACAACTTCTCTGGGAAATCTTTTTCAGTGCCTCACCACCCTCACAGTAAAGAATTTCTTCCTAATGTGTAATCTAAACCTACTCTCTTTCAGTTTAAAGGTATTCCTCCTTGTCCCACCACTATATGCAAGAAATATTGAGGCCTTTGAGGCCTTTGAGGCTGAAGTGGAAGCAGCAAATACGTGTGCCAGTTTCCTAAAACTTTTAGAGAAGTTAACATATTTTTAGACACAATGATGCAGAGCTTGATCACAAAAAGGCAATAGGAAATTAACTACAACTGCCCTGGCACAGCTGGACTCGATGGAGTTACTCTGGTGTTGAGAGATTGTTTCTCACCTCCATGCTGATCCTTCACAATGATGCTCATACCTTGGTTTAGCAAGATGAAGTTTCTGTCACACCAGGTAAGGTGGCAGTGACCACCTGTGCTGAATATAACTCAGGCATATGCAAGCTCACAGTTAAGGTGTAAAAGTAGGCAAAAGACAGCCCTGCAATTATAAGTGGAAGCATCCAGATATTTTGCTCATCTCAGTTAAAAATTAAAATATTGGTATAGACAGAGATGTGTTTACCAGACTTCAGTGGTTGGAGAGATTGTTCTTGCTTAAAACTAGTATTAAAAAGAGCATAAGAAATTAATTCTGGCGGGTATTTTTAAAATGTTGTAGATGCAACAGAAGTCAGAGTTTTATGGTTCTACACTTCAACACCTTCTTGTTCCCCTGCTGGAGCCATATCAGCCAATAAATCCACATTTATGCTAATTTCTCCTTTGCCTATTCACACAAGTGCTTCTTGTCACTTCCATTGGACACAAGCAGTATCTAGGTATACACAATGAAAATGAGGTAAAACTAGCGAGACAAGAAACAGGGAAGGGTTCTGCTTTTTTTTGTAGCACCACAGATGCATCTTTTATTCCAGGTCCAACCACTTTCTGTCTGCTCTTCTGGGACTTCACGCTCTGCTGGACAGAATGCCAGCTTCCCATTGTTACTAGACAGCAGTTGTGCCATACTGCGAGTTTAGAAATTCATGAATCTGTAATGCAAGACAGGGACGGCTTTTCCATACTGTATAACTCCAGCACTGCTCAAAGGTCACAACACCAAAAACCTGTTGGAATTAAAGAACATCTTTTTGTTTCATTTTAAAGCACTGAAGGGATATTATGATATAAAATATTAAGGGATATTAAGAAACCATTAAAGCTGTCATTTTTTCACAAAACCAAGAGCCCAACATCCCTAATATTCACTGGTGTAAAAGAAAGATCCACTTACGAGATATTCAGCTCTCCCCAGGGGAAACTGCCCTCATAGAAGGAGTCAGAGCCATGTTTATCTGGGACTTTCTGACCTTGCACCTAAAGCTTTAATCTCTCCTTTATTCTTTATCCCCAAAACTCCTTAATACACTGATTTCCTTACCTGATGTAAACTGGACAGGATTTTGTTCATGTTGTTTAATAAGAGACTACAATGAGTTTTGATGCAGAACAGTGCCTCTCTCACATCCTGCCTTGGGCACTGCAGCCTGTCTGTATTTTAATGTTTGGCACTGTGTGTTTGCCAAGCTTTCAGAAAACAGTGCTGAAAAGTTCATGTCTGGGATAATGATGCCAGGATGATTTTTTGCCTTTTCTTTTATCCCCCTCTTATATACCCTTTTATATAGTTTTATGTATTCTTAGTGCTTTTAGCCTACATACTTGTAACTTTCCAAGTCTGATAACTCATCTGAGACCCACTGTACTGTTAAACCAGGAGACCAAACAGTCTGGAAGCCCCAGACACCAAGGTCCTCTCCAGAACACATTTTGTAAACTAAAATAAGGGGGGAAGGTTCCTCAGAATGAGGGGTTCACTCGAGCTTCTCATTGGGGAATCTTTGATAGATATGCTAATTTGCAAGGCCTATAATTGTTTGCATTGCAGTGTGAGCATTTCAGGGTGTGCATTTGGGGCATTCCACCTAGACAAAGTGCTGCACCCAAGGATCTTTAAATAAATAAAAAGGTAAAAATCCCTTTTCCCTATAAACTGTGTTTTGGCTTTAATTTTAAGACCAGGGAAAGGCAACAATAATATAGCAACAGGATAATATAACAAATGTGAATATCTGTAAGAAAAGACTTCAACTATATATTTATATACTTATATTTAGTTACATTTAGTTATATTTATATAGTTATATTTATAGTCCTTTACAACAGAAACTGAAAGTGTAACACTTCCGTCCACATCATGCCATACAACCCTGACCATATTTACATAACACTTTGATATGCTTGAGTGGCTTTTTATCACTGGATATTTGAGTGGTCTAAAATGGACCATTTTCTTTAAGGACACTTTGCCACACCCCTAGGCATGTGAGACCACACAATGAAGATTAATTCAAGCCTGGAAAACCAGAATATAATTTTTTATGCAACTCCAGCACAGAGATCGTCCCAATGGCTCTAGTGCCCCAAGCAAGCAGAAGGAGACAGGATACTGTTAAAATGTGTTATTTCCTTCACCTTGGCTAG
This sequence comes from Vireo altiloquus, assembly GCA_013396875.1. Classification (NCBI taxonomy): domain Eukaryota; kingdom Metazoa; phylum Chordata; class Aves; order Passeriformes; family Vireonidae; genus Vireo; species Vireo altiloquus. The sequence continues at coordinate 532,597 of VZRF01015230.1, read as the reverse complement.
TCCTACACTGGGTACACAAGGCCACATGAAGATTTGGCAGTGTCAGTGACCCCTTTTGCATCTGGGATCTCAGGGACTCATTTGCTTCTGCAGTTCAGCTTCACTGCCTTCCGCTCCTGGCTGAACCTTAAGTTCCTACAGCCTTTTCTGAAATTCAAAGTGAGTGACTTTTCCAAGGTCACACGGGAAGTGCATGGCAGAGAATAAAGCAGCACTCTTTACACACATAACATCAGATGTCTTAGCACTCAGATGTTTTATGACAAGTCCTGGACTCCAGCCTCAAAACTGTGTTTGCTTATTAGCTAGGGAGCAGGAGAGAGTGGAAAGCTCAAGGAGCTTCACGTGGACCTGGTGGGAGATATCGAGTAGGTCAGCTGGGCTATTTCACTGCTTTTCTTTGTGTTCTGTAAAAGATAATACATGTGGTAGATTAAAAGAAAGACCATGCTTATCATAAAAGTGTACTTGTGATTGTAAAAAACCTTAGAATTATGGCATTAAATGAACAAAGAATGTGCTGACAGAGAAAAAAATATTTTAGAGTAATAAAACTCTAAACACAAGCTTGTTCTTTATTAACTCATATTTAATTTCAATGTCTACTAAAACAGATGAAAAAAAAATCTGTCAAAAATTCAACACCTTTCTCCTTTGGGTAAACCCTCATGATTCTTTGCAATTACTGAGAAGGAAAAAAAAAACAACCAAAACCAAAACCAATAGAGAAAAATGCATTGCAAGAAATACGACTAGCTAAAATTAATAGATCAAGTAGAAGTATTATAAAGCTGCCCCAGTCATGTACCACACCCACAGAATTTCAGGATTTATTGCAGACCATAAAGAAACAAACTAGACACTGAAGATTGGACACAGCACCTGATTATAAGTAGATATTGTGATTTTAAATACTGTATGGTCTCTCACTTCGCCTTCATGTGCCAGCCCTGGAGGGCAGAGTGTCCTGTAGATCCTGGGTCATGTCTACCTGCCTTCACAGGTGTCTCACACAAGTTCCCCTCATGCCCCTGACAGAAACAGATGCCCCTGTTTAGGTGATTAAAGTGTTTCTCATCATGAGATCTAGATTATATGATTATAGAAATGTGATAGGATGAGTCCCAGGTCTGGACTATTGGGACGTGTTTCAAGTATCTAAACTTAGGTGTGTCCTGCAATCTGAGATCCCATGAGCTATCTAAGACATGACAGGAATCCCAGAAGACCTGCAGCTGTCTGGGTAGACAGGACTCCCTTGAACACCTGACACCAAAGTTACTGAATTCTTCTAACCTGGAGGAAGGCCGTTAATTTTCTGTGCAAAATTAAGCAAGGAAAGTCTAGCTTCTGCTACACAATCAAGTAAAAATTAATATTCTTCTGCTGCTCATGATTTTTTTTCTCCCTTTTGGATTATTTTTTATTTTATAAATTTTATCTAAGTTAGAAATGTCAGACAAAATTAGAAAAGTGCAGTAGCATTTTTTTATACAACATCGTGGAAGACATAGAAAAGAGAAAACATTACCATAGAAGGCAGAGTAGCTTATTCTCACATGTAACATTCAGGGAATAACAAAAAGCCAAGTAATGGGATATGGAAAAATTATTTCCTTTTTTTGTAAAATAACCAATAAGGTATGGAGAAAATTGTGTTCAGATTCACTGTGAGACAGTCAAAATCAAGGAGCAAAACAAAGATAATGTCCCTCTTGGAGTCTGAAAGGGAAATTAGTTGTTTATATCACTAATTTGTACAGTGTCTATCACCATTGCCACTAGGTGTTCTAATTACAGAAAAGTAATGATGCAAAAGTTGCTAAGCAAATGTTAAACACAACTAGTGCATATTCTGTAAGCCCTAAGGGGCTGTTAGATTTAAGTACCGGAAGACAGAAAGAAGAATTAAGTCTTCAGAAATCTTCAGGAAATTCTGGGGAGACAGAGCCTTGCTCCAAACCACAGTGTACAAATTAGGGATGCAATCCTTAACAGGAGGCCTACCTAGCAGGTCCAGGAATCTATGCTATTATTTCTATTATTAATAACTCCATTTAAATAAAAAAACTTTTTCTGAAGATTTTAATTAGTATCTATTATTATGTCTGCTACATTTGGCCTTGAATAGTCATGAGTGCTTACGGCTTCTCTGGCACAGAACATGTCAAGTGTGGGAAAAATATGTTGTAAATGTATAAAATAGATTTTCTTACTTCATTCTTTCTTTCTTGCTCTTTCTTTCTTTCTTTCTTTCTCTTTCTTTCTTTCCTCCTTTTTCTTTCTTCTCTGTTGTTTTTTCACTTGGCTGACAGTGACCAAGACCAAGCACTTCTCAGCCAAGCAATGGAAGAAAAGGAGTGCAATGGGATTTCTCAAACAACCAAATGATCCATAGAGCACTCAAAGGCAGGCAGATGTTTTCTACATTGAACTGAGCCTCTAAGAAAACAATAGGCCAACATATCAAAATTCTTATGTAAATTTCTCTGATTCAGCTCGTTCTCTGAGGCCTGGGGACAATTAAAAAAACCTGAAAGATAATTCACATGCTCATCCCAATACGGTACTCATCAAGAAAAGCTCATCACCATCATCCATAAGGATTTTGCAAGGCTGATTTAGTCTTCAGTAAATCTCTTTAAGCCTGAAGAAGTTTAAAAAGGCATTTAATCTATGATACTTTAAAATAGGAGTGGTATCTTAGCTATTTCTAGATGTGGCATGGTTGTGCCACATTTAAAGAGATCAAATATTTCTTTTTTCCTTTGTTTGCTTTGTGACAGCCTTCTCAAAGTCTTCACACTACTCTGAGGCTGGGATCCAACTTCTCCATGCAGAGTATCCCTATTTTGTTTTACCTGGTGAATCCAAGGAGTTTCAAGTGGTTTTGTTTCTTCATTTTGAGAACCTACAACCAGAGAAAATACAGGCCAGTGGTATTTCAAATCCCAGATGTAGTTTACTTCATATTCATAAGCAAGCATTGAGATGTAAGAGGAGAAAGACGGGAATTAAAGCAACAAAGCAGCCTGCTTTCATGGTTAGCTTGTCTAGACCACTTTGGGGCAGGTACAATAAAAGGCTTTCATTTGCACCATCAGAGATGTTTCAGTGTCACCTTTGCATTATTCTAAAAGATTCAGAGCCCTTGAATTATGCCTCATGTTATTCCTCAGGTGTCTCTAATATCTTCCACAGGAAATGTTCCTCCATTTGTGTTTCTTTTTTTCTTTCTCAAAAGCTGCCACAGCTTGCATGTCTTAACTAATCTCCAATTTACTTATCTCTGTAGAATTATTCCTTCTATCTTTGAGCTTTCTTATTTCCCTGGGCTTGTCTCTGGGGTTTGGGTGAGTTTTTCAGGGATGCTTTTTGGGGATCATTAAAGTTTCTGAAAAGTTAGACCTATAAGATGCATCTGCCCTGTTATTAGAGAGAACCCATGTGTACGACTTTGACACACCACTTTCCCTGTGCATGAGGCATCAGGTATCTCTGAGCCAGTCCAGTTTGCTTGGCTTTCAAGGGAGTAGAATTTGGCTTTGTTTAACCCATTAGAGCATGCCTTGCACTTGGGTCAGGCACCTTCATCTGTCCCATCAGCAAAAGCTGGTGACATGACAGGCAGCCCTCCTCCGGGCTCTTTTGAGGAGGTCTGATGTTGCTAAAAGAAACATGAGACGGAAGGCAAGGTTCCAGCAAAGGAAGGATTTGAGCAAGTGGTTTTCCTGGGACACCATGGCTCAGTCAAATGCCTATTGCAGTGAATAGATGTGAGAAATAACTTGCACCATGTCACACTTACATGTGGCCAAGGGAATTCTCCTTGGCAGTGTCACACTTCCTTTAAAAGAGGCTGTTAGGGTTTCTCATGGCATGACCTGTCTCCATTCTACAGGAAGCTGCTGTAGGAATCTCCTCCGGGAATTTTGGTGGATATAATGATAGGCCCATTCTATTTCTCCTCAACAGGCACACACACAGTTTGTTCCAGACCACCAGTCATGTTTGGCAAAAACACAGAGAAAAGGTAAAAAGATAAGATGTAAAAATTATAGAGGCACAGTATTCTTTCTCCAGTTGGTTTTTCTACAAAATCAATTCCACTTCTCCGGCTTAAGACACTGTCAGATCTGTATCTTAACAAAGCACAAACTTCAATTAGTTCTTTTGTTTCCCTAATTACTGGGACTTAAAAATTCTGTAAGTCTAAAACCTATTCATGCCAAAGATAAATCCCAGAGTGACCTGTCATTCCCAAACCTCATATGCAAAAATACAGCTTTGGAGGAAAAGAAGGAAATATTTTTGTGGTAGTTCTTTCTCTTCTACCAGGAGAAGAAGAGGCTATTTGACATCTTGACAGAGGTTTGGAATAGTAGAAGTAATTCCAGTAGACATTAGTGGGCAAAGTACAACTGAGGAGCACGTTAAAGGAGGCAAATGCACATAATTTATTTCATGGTTCCATGATTTACAGAGAGAGAGAATGCAAAGATATAATATACTGCTTTGCTTACAAAGCTCCATCATTAATGAGAAATAAAATATACAGCTTATTATATGGTTAAGGAGTCATTTTCCTCCTTGTTTTCCTTCCCCACTAAAAAACTTATTTTTATGTGAGTAGTATTCATCAAATGGAAATTCTTACTCTTATGCTGGCTTGGACTACTTCAATCCATTTTTTGGACTACTTCAATCGCTGATTTTTCTAAAACTGTTTTTCCAGTGACAAGTGTGTGGAACTTGTTTAGATTCAGGAATCTGAAGCGGGGAGAAAATTAGCTTTTAAAAAGGTTATGCTTTTCAGCAACCCAGTCCAGACAGGAAAATTTATTTAGTTCTTAGAGAAATAAAGGCAGCAACAAATAAGTTGCCAACTGGCCTCTTTCCTCTTCCTGGATTACACAGCTGACTCCATAGGTTTTTTTCAGCATTGAAATCAATGTTTCTGTGCATGCCTTGTAGCAGAAGCTGGCACATCTGTCCTACCTTGATTTCCCAAGCACAGATAAAAATCAGTAGCAAGATGGAGCATTACATACTTTTATGGCTACGCCACAGTACCAACTTGACAACGTTGTCACTTGTATTGGTTGTTACTGGAGCTGTTGAAATTACACTAGCACAGTGCTCCAGCTAAAGCCATGATCCTGTCTTGATTCTGCAGTGTCGATGCAGCCTTATCCATACCATGAAAGGGCTGTGAGAGGTATTCGGGTGCTCGGTCCCATGGCAGATCTCTTAATGTGTGCCTATCTGCCAGCGGCTTTTGCTAACAGACAGCTTCAAAACATGCATTGCACTTTGATTGGCTGATTCTTCAGCAGGAGATAGCCAATATACATATCCAAATTTCTTAATTAATGAATAGGGAGTTTATTATAGCATCAAATTTAATTGCACATCTAGCACATCCTCTAGGTAATGCCCAGTGATACTGCCTCTGTTTTCCAATCTGTCATGGTGCTTTTCACACGCAAGACCTGAACCCAAACAGGGACACCAGATGTTTCCAGCCACTGCTGTCTTGGAAAGTGACAAGTCCTGGATTTTAGGTAACTGTTAAAAGAGGAGCAGAATTTAGGCCCTACTATCTAGTGTATAAATATAGAACCGGGGTCGTTACCACATCAGATGTAAAAAACCATACCTGAGACAATTATTTATGTGCCCTGTGTTGGACACACAGGACTCATGTCTTGAATACTAGTTCTGGAAGAACCTTGATGCATTCCCATGTACACTTCATTACCAGGATGCAGCTGAGTTTAAAATCTCTGGTGGCAGATGGAAAGGTGCCAAGAAAGGTGCCAAGAAGCAAAACTTCAGTTCTAGATGAGAGGAGATCAGCCAGGAGGGACAAGTTTGTTCTGAACATGTCAGGCAAAGCATCACTGGCCAGCTGAGGGAGGGGATTGTCCTGCTCTGCTCTGGGCTGCCATGGCCTCGCCTCAAGGGCTGTGTGCAGTTTTGGGCACCACAATACAAGAAAAATGTAAAGCTATTAGAGAGCTATGAAGATGTTGAAGGCCCTTAAGAGGAAGCTTTATGAGGGGTGGCTGAGTTTGGCTTGTTCAGCCTGGAGAAGAGGACACTGAGGGGAGACGTCATCGTGGTCTGCAAATTCTTGTGAGGGTAAATGGAGGGGCAGGTATTGTGTGGGGCCAGGAGTTTGACTTTTATGTTCCTTGTGGGTCTCTTCCAACTCAGGATATTCTGTGATTCTCTGGACATGCCATGGAGAGCCTACACTGAGAATAACAGGGCAGTGGAATGGGACTGTCAAGCCAACAGAGGTAGGTGGGGGAATCTCCATCCCGGGAACTCTGTGAAAAAAGTTGTGCAAAATTCAATCAAGATGTCAGCAGAGAGATAACTAATCCTGTAACTTTTCCAGCTTCAGGGCAGGAGCATGAGCAGGGATTTTACAGAGTGCCTCAGAGGTATTTACTTTTCCGTGATTGTAGGAACCAATCTGCAGCTGACATCATCAAATCCTTCTTGTGTACACAAGTCCAGTGTGCATATAAGATATACCCTGCTGATTAGAGGTCTTATTGTTATTAAGCCATTGCCTTTCATCTGTTAATTATTAAAGACAACTCAACTGTGGAGCATTAATAATTCCTATAGGTGGTAAAAGCTGTGGCTACAGTTGCCACAGCTTCACAAGCAAAGAAATCTAACGGAAGTATTCAGTGGAAAAGAAGCAACTCCCCAAAACTAAGAAATTAGTAGCATCCCTCCATGCAAAAATAAATTGATTATTCAGCTTTAACCATGCTCTGATTGCTCAAGCATTGCTCTGACTTCCAAGAAGACAGCAAGGTTCTATACTTCATATTCACCCTCTCTGATAAAATGGGTACCATTTTAATTTGTCTAATGGAGTCACTGATGGGACCACAATATTCTCTGCAACCTCACTGCTTTAGTATGCGCAAACCCAGGGAAAGTTTTTACCTGAAGAGCTACAGTCTACAGGAAAGTACAGTATTATATGAAGTATTATAGTGATAATTATAAAGTATTATAGTGCAATAAGTATTGCAGTGATTAGTTGCAAGCAAACCTTTTCTTAGAAAAAGGTTTCATAGGAAAGCACTCATAGGAGCACTGTGTACAGCACAGAGGAATCTCAAGAGATCTGGAGAAATCATGGAGGCTTTTATTTTTTTGGGAGCATACTGGCTGAGCTAGCTGAGCAGATGTCCTGCTAGAGGAACCAAATACAGCAATGATTCCAGGTGACTTGCTACACTTCTGACTTTTCAAATCTCAGCTGTCCAACAGCACAATCCTCTCTGCTATCACAATAAAATGCATACCAGCAACACTGTCTACTTCACCTTCCCTCCTAGTAGACATCAGGTTGGAAATTCTGAAGAAAAGCAGAAAGAAAATATTCTGCTTGGGGTGGAAGACAGAACTTGGAAACACTAATTTCCCTGCAATGTTATTTTCTGTCTGATTTGGCCAACATTTCATCCAGGGAAATCTGATCTCATAGTGTCTTACACAAAGATTTACTAGCTGATAGCAGAATCTGTGGGTGTGTGAAAAGCCTGACAAAAACTGTAAGAATTTATTTATGGCTGCAAATATTACATCCATATGGGAAAGTTCATTTGTCTTTAACTTTTTTCAGACACATTAGAGACTGTTATTGATTTAATAGTCTACTGGAACATAGCGGGGGGAAAAAGCAACAGGAGAAAACTAATTATTATAATAAGAGCAATACATGTATAATTCCATTTTAAAAATCAGTTACTTCTCTTTCTCTATCATGATTTTTCCCTAGACACAATTTTCTGTTCATTAGGAGATAATTACCTTCACTGCCAAGCAGTTTATAAATGCACTGTTTATACCAGGAGAGGATTTGAGAGTTACATTTCTTGTCAAAAATGTTATTGCTGTTGAGGCAGTGTTACTGTATCCAGTAGGTTACTAGACACGCAAGTGGATCCACATGCATTTGGTAATAGTTCAAAATTATTTTATTCCCAAAGGATGTATTTAAAAATATGGGTTTGCTGATTAATCTTTTCATTCCAGACCAATACTATCAACAAACTGAAAGACATGCCAGCAATGTCTCTTACTTCACCCTCTGCCTCACCTTCTTTTCAGACACCAGCAGCTTTTGAGTAATGTGTCTTGTTTCTCACACAACATTAAAAAGTGGCACTACTTTATAAGTATATAGCACTAAGCTATATAAGCATTTGAGGAATGAATGCACTAATTAAACTTCACACCACCTTTGCAAGTTAATTACCATCATCTCTATTTCAACAGCTGAGAAAATGAGAAACATGGGAAAGTGAGGCCATGCAGCAAGCCTGAGCTCAGGACCTCCTCTTGCTCATGTTTGTCATTATTCTTCCCTTCTGAGCTGTGGCTTTGCATCACAATTGCTGGCTGGCAGGTGGCTGGAGGCAGTGTGCACAGCTGCTTGGAAAACACTACCTCAGTCTCTGGGCTCCTGCAGCTTAGTCCACTGAGGAGAAGGAACACCATGGCAAGAAGTAGGCCCCAGTGAGCAGGAAGGCTTCTCCAGCCTCCTTCACTGGAATTCTTCTCCATCAAGCATGCAAATAACAGGCAATGGGCAATGTGGTCCATATTAAGCCAACTAAGTACCCAGGTTGCTCTGTTGCCTTCCTTGATAGTCAGGAAAGAGTTTGGTACATCCAGAAGATTCAACATGCTTGAGATCTGAGTTGCCACATATTAACAAAAGAAATTATATCCTCAAGGAAATAGCCTGTCTCCTGGTTAAAAAATTTACTGGCTCCAATTTTTCCTCTCTATTATATCTCCCCTACTACTTGCTGAAGTGCTGATCTGGCACTGGCATCTGAACTTGCACATTGTAATAGTCATTAAGGAATAGTAATGTGTAGTAATTCCTTTACCACAGACTTTCTAAATCCTTCGTTCCTGCAAGCTCCTGGAAGGCCAATGTTGTAAAGCTAGGATATGTTTCTTACTTGAAGATTTTGGAACATTAAAAAAGATGCACAGCACATTATGCAAAAAGGCCCAGAAATTATTGCAAAACTATTTTATTTTCTGTCTTGTACAATAAAGCATGACAGAAAGAAAAAGTTCCCAGAAAAATGGAATAATGTAGAGTAATATAATCTGTGGGGGTTTTGTCCTTCATGAGCTATTTTTAGTGGGCCAGACAATGAGGTCATTATTTCTGATACTGAAATTATGATTTTATAAAATCAGTAGAGTGCTATTAAACAAGGACCTAAATAAAAAGATTCAGTCACTCACTCTATGGAGAAAAGAAAATGTAAAATATGTGTTTCTGCCTTGTAAATTTCCACTGGATTGGAAATCCAGTAGGAAGCTGAATGTGTGCCATTGGAACGACTTATTCTTTGGTTCAACACATAAACTGAAAAGTTGAGGAAGTAAAATGAAAATTTGAGGGGGAAAAAAACACCACAAAATGAATAAAACAGTGTTTGGATGTAACAAAACATTAAAATTTTCATTCCGTTTTAATAGATAGGTTTATTTTTACTTTCAGATACAGAAGAATTTTTTAAAAATATAACAAAATAAAGAAAATGAAAAAAAACATGCATGAGAAACTAGTTCTTGGGGCCATTAAAAACACCACAAAAATCATGTGGCAGCATTTGTCACCTCTCTCCAGAATAAGCCGATTAAAGCCCTCATCTGGGACCAATTTCCTCTTATCATACAACTTTGAAGAAAGACTTGGGATCAGGTTTCCCTCCCCTAGACTCCCAGCCTATGGAGTCTCCTTCTTCACAATGAATATTTGTTTAAAATAGTAGTTAAATAACTAAAGAAGCAGTATTTGATTGTTCAGTGGAAAAACTCTCCTTAGAAGAAATATATTTAAATTCCCTTTCAAAATCAGGTAGGGGTTTGGGGTCTTCAACATGTTGGGCCAGTGTCCTAATCACCAGGATTCTGAGAGCAGGAATACTTCAGCAGATGCTCCTTTTGAATCCAGCTCAAAAAAATTGAAACATTGTGCTTAGAGAATGCGGAAATGAATCTTTTTGACATTGCCAACACTTTTTTTCAGTTGGGCTTTTTTTTTTCTTTCTCTGCTTGCCCTTTTTCACTCAGAGCTCTTCTTTCAATTTGACCTAAATTTACCACTGGTTTCCTGTAGAATTGTAAGTGTTCAATTCAGAAACAGAAAGTGGTTAAGATGCAGTCAGAACTGGTCTCAGAGTACTCCTGCTTCTCAGCCAAAACACCCTCTGCTCCTTTACTCTCCATACCAATTTTTTACCCTACTAGAGCTACTGATCTATGTCAGCTTTCAGACATATGCCTCTATCAGAAACTTGATTTTATCTCACCAGTGGGAGGTTAAGGAAAAACAGTCTAGTCTAAATCTAACTTTTTGGCAAATTTCCCATGAAATTCTGTAAAAGCTTGTTCATGTATTCTTGAGTCCCTTTATGAACTTCCTTTAACTCTCTACCTGAAGCCATCTTGTGAAGTGAGAAATTAAGGTTGCTTTTCTGTCTCTCTAATATCAGAAGAAATGTGTGAGACAATAGTCAGAGTCAGGATCTGCTGTCAAGGGAAGGGGTAGTACAACATCCAGCCCATTAGACAGGACCTGCATGAAAGACCCAACCCTCTCCAATGAGAATAGCAAGACTGATTTCTGCCCACCTATTTTTGGTACTTCTCCATTATTTTTTCAGCATTGTTTTTTTCCATGTGCTTTCTGGTTTGTTCCTGTTTTTTGACCTGGGACATGAATATCTGTGTGCATTATGGTGTGAACACCAAAGGCATGGAAACAGCCTCACTCTTTGTATTTCTGACAACGGGACTGTATTTGTGCTAGCTGATTTCAAATCTGTAAACTATCTAGGCAAAAACATTTAACCACCTGCAACAGTTTAATGGTGAGCACAGTTAAAAGGCTTTGACTTTTTATGATTCAGCTCAGCTCTAACAAAGGAATAATAACATATGAGTTCTAGCAAGGGAATTATTTATTGTTATGGGTAGGGCTGGACCTCCTGGAAACTGGTAGGTGTAACAATCATGCCTTAATGGAGATAACTTAAAAAAACTATTGTGGTATTCTATGGAACTGTTTACTTAGACATCAGAGATCTTCTCACAAACACTGCAGAGACAAATTATTCAGATATTTGTCCAGGGATCAAGGATTTTAGACTTGTTTTAGTGGAGGTATCTAACTTTCAGAAACAGGAAAAGTACAGGAGAACACAAAGACACAGGTGTAAATTACATGAAAATGCTTGCCCACAAACGGGAGCCCAAGAATGATAACAAACCAGGAAAAAGCAGTGTGATACACAGACAGTGCTGGGGAACAGGCTCACTATGCTGGAGAACACACACAATAAATTGGCAAAAAAAAAAAAAAAGAGTTGAGGTGACAATGAGTGTGAAAGAAATTAGCTTTGAGGCATTGTGAGATAATAGAGAGATTTGAGAACCAGAAAATATAGAAGAGTGTGGACTGAAGTGCAGGGAATTCAGCATCAAACCAGAAGATAGGAGAGGTACAGCCAAAAGGCAAAGAAGAAGAGAAAGGACAAAACATGTATATTGGTATCAGAAAAATAGGTAGGAGTCTGATTATGATTGTAGGCTCTTTTAAAGGAGATCCATCAAGTCTGACAGTCAAGCAAGACAATCCAAGACAATCCAGAGCACAGAGGGATGTGCAGTCTGCCAGGAGGACAGGTAGACTGAGGTACAATGTGGACCTCAAGCAACAAAGGAACAGGGAAGGGGAAGAAAATATAAGTAATACTGACAAAATTAAAACAGATACTATAGATCAGCCTCCCAAAAGAAGGAGTATTCTGCAGGAATGCAAGATACAGAGCCTGGGTTTAAGAAATCATCTGTAGACATGTTTTTAAAATTGCTGTTTGTAACATTGGAGGTGATTTAGTGATGTTGGTAATCTCACTGCTTCCGAACTCCTGGAGAAGATGCTGTGGAGGCAGGAGTAATATTAGTGATCCCGAGGTCTTTTAAAATTGCTGCCAATGATTATCCCAGTAGTCAGTAGGGAAAAGATGCACTTACAAATAAGGATTTATCTCATCTGCCTTGGGTGTCCATTTTAGTATGGAATGACTTGCCTTTTCAGAGAGACCTCCCTGTCAGATATAAAGGGAACCAAATGGTTTAAATTTAGCAAATGAATGGTTATACAGAATTTTACATATATATATGTACAGATTGAGAGTTGATTTAGATTTAGATTTTACTTATTTTTGAGATTGTAAATAATAGTGTCAAGAAAGATACTTTCTAATAGACTTAATATTTCTAGAAGAAAACGTCATCATCTGCATGCAGTGTTACTTGGCCTGCATAGAAGTAGCATATATTTTTGTTTTCAATGAATAAAGTTGGAGGGGAAAAGGAGTGAGAAAAACACTTTGAAATATTGAGATTTCAATGTTTTAGTTGTTAGAAGATCTGACCTTTCAAGTGCTAAAGATGTGAAATTTGACGCTATTTTTACTACTAACAATATGTATGTTTACACGTCACATTTGAAGCACTCTCCAACACACTTACAGAGAGTGTTAGGTATTGCCAATAAGTATTTTCAAACAAATTCCTGAAAAATAGGCAATTTATGTTGGAGTCATCTGCTGTAATTCAGCTGCCTACCATTTGGACATTTGTACTTACACTATGTTCTTTTTATGAATGCTAATAGATCACATCTCCCAAGGGCAATTCATCTTCTGCTAAGACAGGAATTTATAATAGCTCAGAAGAATGGCTTTCCACCTATTTTCCTCCATTCAGTATCAATCAAGCCTAATGTAATTGTCTCAGATAATTATATATATTAGGTGTATAATTTTCAATATCCAAAATGAAGGAAGACAGTCCTACTCTAAATATCCCAGAAAGAGTCAGTTCTCTCAAGATTATGGTTTCCCCATACCCATTGGGTCAGAAAGCAGGGTTGGAGCAGAGCTGCAAATCGAGTCCAGCATAACATTTTCTGTGCTGTGCTGCCTCCTGTTCCCATTCCTCTGTTTACAACCACAAGCAAGATCAAGTCCAATTTATGTAGCTATTTGTATGCAAATTAGAGGATATTTTCAGATGTATTCAGCTCCATGTAGGAGGCAGGCAGCATTTAAAAATGTGTTTTTTCCCAGGATGATAGCGAGGTTTTAGTTTCTATTTTGCTCATCCTGCATTTGTTGGCAGGATGTTGTTCCTGACGCTGATTTATAAGCATTTTAAAGCCCAGTGTGTCATACACTTCCTTGCATCCAGCAGGGATTCTGTCTAAGTTTCCTTTCCTTCTCTGAGCGCTGCATGTCAGCCTCTCCATTCTCCTTGCTGGATCCAGATGTCTCCTCTGTCTCCCTGCTCACAGGTCTCAAGAGCCTGCTCCAAACTGGGCACACATCCAATTCCTTTGCACCCTGTCTTCTCCCATCACTGCTTTACAGGCTCACGTACTTTATCTCTCTGTCCATTAGCACTTCTGTATTTCTAGGTCTCCTATCTGCCCCCTAGGACAATGCCTATGCTGTATCAATCTTAGCTTTATTTCTGCTCAATCTTGACTCTATGTATATTTCTACTTCCAGTATCACTATTTCCTGCTCCACACTTCTCTGCTCCTTCCTATCCCCCCCCATATGTCCCTCATAAGATAATTATTTGCTTGGTTCTTCTGATGTTTCCTCTCTCATAGTCATTCATGCATTAAATTTTAGAAAAACTTAGTTATAAGCAGAAAGTGGATGTTTCTCTTCCAAAATCCAAATGTAAGAAACTCTTTTATCTTGATCACACCAGAGTGAATCTAAAGTAACCTCACTGAAGTCAGTGGAGTTACACTAGCATGAAATAAATATATCACAATGATTGTACAGATCACAGACACTTGCCTCAGCCCTCTAAAACTCCATGAATAAAATAAATTAGTTTGTGTCAGGAAATGGTTCAGGGCAATAGAATTCATCATGTCCCAGTACTGCTGGAGCAGATCCTGGCATGGTTCCAGTACAGAATAGCACTGTCCCAGAATAGTTCTCTCCTGAGCACAGGTCAGGAACCATGCTCTGTTTAAAGGCTGACACCTGGTTTGGAAGCCAGAAGGTTTAATTGTGTGGTCAAAGGCCATTCCACGCCAGCTGGCCTCTGTGTCGGAAAACTCTCACAAGCACATCTGATGTTCTTAAAGCTGTATCCTTACAGACACTCCACTGCTTCACACTAAGGTACTGTCTCTATTGGATAGACCTTAGGAAACCATTCCACTCTGGAGCAAACAAATAGTTGTCTTGATAAGCACATCTCCATGCAGAATAATCTACCCTGAGGCCTAGATCCAGCCTGGACTATGGCTAGCCCTCACCTCTTCAGCCAAAACACATTTTGAAGCACTCCATTATCAGTGACAAAGACAGGCTAGGTATGAATGAAGGGATGCTCTCTAGCTGGGGCAGGCAAAAGTCAGGGACTGGCTCCTCCTGACCACACAGAGGAAAGTATTGGACCCTTGGATGGCAGCTACAAGGTCTCTGCCCCCTGCAACCACAATCATTACCTCCTTTCACAGAGATTTCAAGTTCTTCTTACTTTTGACATAAACATCCTCTATCCTCCTGCAGCATCCTTTTTGTCACACAATCAGAAGCAGAAGTCCCATGACAGGTCTCTACTGGCCAAAGGCATTGCCTGACAGGCTTTTGCCAGTCATATTGACTTCCTAATTACTGCAGGTAAACAAAAATTATATCCCAAAGGTGAAATTTTTATACATCAGTTGCTAGGCTATTATTTACTCATCATATTGACTTTCATACATTTGCATGTTGTCTTTGATACCATTGTGACTGAAAACAGCCAAATTATATGTGTTTTGTTGTGCACTACAGACTTTAATTTTCTGGTAGATTGAAGGACCAATCTTACACCTGTCAATAACTTATAGGCTCTTATTTGAGTATTTCCACAAAGAAACAGTTTATTTCGGTAGTTAACAAGCACTCAGTAAATTGTCCTAAGACAACACTAAGGACAAGTTAATGGTGTAATAAATCAGTCATTACATTAATTGATCAGTTTCCACTGTACAGTATTATTGCTTTATTGACCCCTACTTAAAGATTTATCACAGTAGTATTTTATTGTGGTTATAGGACACATGGTTGTAATACTACAGGGTGCAGTTTAGCTTATGTTTCTGTTTTATTTTTAATTTCATTTAGTGCTTGCTGTGGACAAAGAGCCAAAAGAGTTAGAAGTGTAGCACATGAGGATAGAGAAGGTCACTTTTACTAAATGGAAGCAGGACAGTAGGCACTAGGGGAGTAAAGGAAAGAGAGGGATGCTTTTTGTTTGAGCTGTAAAGCAAATACAGGACTAATGAGACTGTAGACAAGGACTACTACAGTTTTCCCTGTGCAAGAAGTACTAGTCCCAAATCCACAACCAGACTATTTCCTCTTCCTGTCTCCACCAATCAAGGAGTTACTGTTTTGTCCTATCTGACTGCAGATCTACTTTAATTATTATTTCCTTAATAATTTCCATCAAATTGACTCCATGTACCAAGAAAAGTACTTTCTTGCCAGTTCTTCTGGAAGGAAATTCGCTTGCTTTGGCTCTCACTACAGAGATGTCACATGCATCTACACTGGAAAATATGAGAGAGATCATAAACTAAAGCAAGAGCAGCAAAGAGAAGAATAGGGTTGTAAGGCCAGGCATCATCTTGGCAAAAGTGAGGATGTCCTATGTCACCTGCAATGGGAGAGAAATTATTTCTTTTTAGGACTCTTTTCTGTGTTCAGAGTTTTTAGTTGGTTTTTTTTGCTAGTCAGGATCTTCAATTGCCATGCTCAAAAACATAACTGAAATACATGCAGACATTATTTTAAACATGCAACCTTCTTTTAAACTGGCTTTGTCTGGTAGCAAAATTCACTTAGCCACTGAGAAAAACATTCTGGTGGTTCAGCCTGTGCTGAGTGCCAAATTTTTTCTGCTTTGCTGGTAGCCCTACCCAAAGGAGACTTTTAAAGCTAGCTTGAGGTATGTCAACATAGTAAGCAATCACAGTAAGAGATGCTGTGAAATACAGCCCCACTCAGCTCCACGCATAAGGGATTACACATTGGTGGCAAACAGATGTTATCTCCACCTCCACTCCACCTCTAGATTTCCCTAATCTATGAGTTTTGAGCTTCAGATCATAGCCGGAACAAAAGTATAGAGAGACGTCAAATCAAGATAACACAGGTAGAATTTTGGCTCTATTAACATTTCATGGTTTTGGGAAGAGAGACATAAACATTCAGTAAAGAAACTGGAAAAACAAAACTAATTTTCTTTCTTTATCAATATTTCATCCTTTATTGTCATCTTTACAACTTTTTATCTGACATACTTTAGTCCTGTGTAGAGGTGAGGGAAACAGAAACAGAACAGCCAAAATATTAGGATATTTTATGTGAAATATCAGTCTTACAAAGAGTGATGGTGTACTCAGTGAAGAGCTCAGTAGAGACACATCCACAGAAACCACAGGGGTCTATCTTCATCCAAGGTGAACAGAAATATCTCCAGGAACACAGAATAAATATAATCTGCAGAATTTTCTATCAGTCCTTGTGTCAGAACAGTTGCGATTCAGAAAGAATATCTATCCACATCAGTTAATGAAACCATAGGGATCTACCCCGTAATCCCTCAAATTTTTATATTAGAATATGATTTGTGTATTGCTGGAGTAAAAGGCAAGACCATGTTCACCCAAGGTCCTGGCTTGCTTCTTGGCAGACATTTCTAGCTAATCTGTTTTATGATTTTATTGCTAGGAATAAATTTATTCACTTGAGTTAGCCACAAATCTGGAGGTTGTTCACATCAGAGATATAACACATTTCAGTTATAATACATGTATATATATTATATACATTATATATAATTAGCTGTATATGATGAGTATACAAAACACAACTGATAGTCTTCCATGCGTCAATATAATTATTAGTAGAGTTTACCTACATTCACTTTGCAGCCCACCATCTTCAGCCTGTTTATTAGTAGAGATGACTGTAGGACAGTAAAGACTTTTAGTGTCACCCAGCAATTCATCCCTCGTGGGGTTTCAGTTTGAATTTGAAACCGGGATCGATGTTTTCATAGAGCTACTCTCACCATTTCATCTCTCTTCCCTCTATAATTTGTCTGATTGAGGTTTTGTAAGGCAATGGGGGAGCCCTAGATTTGGGCCATTTTTATAGTAAAGCCTGTATGTCTTGTATTGTATATATGTATTATGTCTTTTTCTCAAAGCAATAGGTATATTTTTGCACTATTTTTCTGCCCAGCATTTCCAGAATATGTCTGGGATTTTTTTACTCCAGATGAAGAAAAGAGCTTCATTTTAATCTGAAAGGTTTCTCAATCTATATAAAAGTCAACCCAGAGACATTTTCTTAATCCTTATATTTCTACATTACTGTAGCAATAGTCCTGCACATCTACAGTGGGGCCAAGAGTCTGAGACATGTCCTTTCACAGATGGGATAGGAATGGAAATCTGAAGCAAGAACTTCCCTTCCTAAAACACTGGAGATGTAGAGTTTGAGGAAAGTAGTTTTTATGTTGATCCAATGTGAATAAAATCTGTGTAATTGTTACCCTTTTCTAGCCATTCTATATTGCAAACACATTTTTGTGGGTGAGGGTTCGTGGTGAGGCAGATTCCCCAGGCAGGTGCAAAGGAGAGCCCTTTATTGCACAAACCCAGCTGTTTTAAGCACTTAGCTGGTTATCAGTTTACATAGTTTTAAAGCACAACAAACATAATTCAGCCAACCTCCATGATGTGAACATGCGATGGTCACGCAGCATGTTTTTCTACCCCTAATTCAGCTGTGTCTCTTTCCCTCAGTCCTTTTCTACTCAGCCAAAGCAACAGGCCTGAGCCATGATTTTACAAAGCCTTCCATTTATAGAAGCTTTACTTATCAGTAATGCATTTTCATTTAGAATTGTCTCCGTTTCCCTTAATTGGCTTCAAGGATATATAAATAAATGGCAGCTACTACAAGGAAGTTCACATAGTATCAAAAAAAATAGTCCTAATCCTACATAGAAGCAGGAGAAATATGTGGAGTGTTCTCAAAGGGCCCAGTAGTGCCCTACACATGCATGGATTAGCACTGGTCAGAAAGTTGGACTGGTTGTTGGATTGTTTTCAACTGTCTTTGAAAACCCCTTTAAAAAATACACTTATCTTAACCAAAACCTTAAGGAATTTCAGTAACAGAGGTTTCTTTAAAATAAATTGCCATGTTTTCCATGGGGAGGCATACTTTTCCATTAAAATAAATAAAAATTATTAAAATAAACAATCACAGTTGTTTTTTGGAAGTGTTGGTAATTGCCAAAGGAAAAAAAAATATTGCAAGATTTTTTAAAATTGGTCTGAATTGCTGTTACATTGCCTCCAATTTTCAAATCCCGTGTGCTTTCAAACTCTCTAAATTATCCCTGGATCTCAAAAGCAGACATCCCAGGTGCAGACCTGCTGCCTAACACAAGAGCCCAGAATCCAGCCACCTGAAAGAGCTGGATCACATACAGTCAGCAAGACTTCTCCTCAATCCTTGATGGCACAGAAAAGGAATTAAAAACATATTTTGAGAACGTGATCTTTGCCAGTGCACAGGCACACACCCTGTTATTCACAGGCACAAAGATTATGGCCCCTGACTCCCGGTCCCCACGCCAGCCTGCAGGCAGCAATGTCGTGTGACTTTTCTGCTGACAATGAACAATATAAAAGTAAAACATTGTTCTGCCAGGCTGACAGGCAGAGCAGAGTATGATGTCAGTGGCAGTGTGGTTGCTGGCTCAGCTCTCCTGCTCACGGGCCCAGTCAGGGCCGACGGCCATTGCGCTGATATTTTGCATATTGGCTATAAATACTTTGCCACAAATTGTCCGTGACACTTGGAGCTGTGCTGTGCTCTGTGGCTGTGCCCAGGTGGACAGAACATGTCATATTCATTCTGCCTACAAGACAGATATAAAAAGTAAAGAAAAAAATGTCTGGAAACTATACCTCACATATATAGTATTATATTGTACCGTGTAAGTGCCCATGTGAGAAACCACAGAGCCTTAAACAAATGTAATTTATTATTCACATCTGACTGCTTTTCTTGAATTCTGGTCACTAATCCATCTTCCCTGGTATTGCCTCTTAATGTTTCAAACTCTACTCAGCTTTCAACAAATGGTTTAAGAAGAAGTTTTCCATCTCCCTGTTCAAACGTGGGCTTTATTCCACATGATTATGCTTTCCTGAGGTCTGGAATGAGTCATATTTAGTTCTGGAATGGTTGAAGATATAAAATTCATCACAGTACAACTCATTCAGGCTGCAAAGTCAAGCTCCATCGCATGAGAAAACTAATAATCACAGTTAGAACACACCTATGGATTTTTATTTCTTTCTTTTCTCAGTGCTGTATTTTAGGCATAAGCTAAGGAACAACAACAAAAAATTAGGTTCTATTTCATATGGATAAGCTAGCATCATTTAAATAGTTACTAGAAAACTAAAGTCACTGAAGCCTGTTTGGCTGGATACCTGATACTAGCCAAATCCACTCAGATTTGTAGTCTGAATTGCAACATTGCCCAGGAGTCAAGAAGCAAAGAGAACCGAAAATCATCATTATGTCACCGTGTAACTTTATAGTGCAATCGCTCATGTCGCCCCATTTCCAAAGCAGTCTAACAGAGCTATGAAAGGTGGGGAGAGGGGCAGTAGAGATCATCAGAGAATGAAGCACCTCCCATATAAAGGCTCATCCCAGTAGACTATGTGAAGCATATGACAAAGGCTTGCAAAACCCTAAGTACTATGGAACAGATTAAATAAGTCATGAGACTTATTATTTCTCATAAAATAAGAACTAAAGAGTTCCCAGTGAATTTATCCAGAGCAATTTTAAAAGGAAGCAGAAGGAAATGCTTTCTTATACAGCACAGAGTAGCATCCTGGTATTCACTGGCAGCCTGTGGAAAGACACAGCACAGGAAAAAGGGTTTAGAAAGTGATTGACTGAGTGTACATCAGATAGGTGGCACCTTTGTATAATCATCTGCATGCAACTCTCATCTCCAAAGCCCCAAAGCAGCTGATTTCTGTGAGCTGAAGAGTAAAGAAAATTCAAGGTCACTGTGTTCACATCCTTATCCTGTCACTCTTTTCCCCAGTATCTGTCACAGGTCGTGATTAGAGACAGGAGGAGAGATTTCTAGGCTGACCCAAACAGCAGCGTTTAACACTCAGAATGTATATTTGGTTGATCAATGATAAAATTATTTTGATGTAAAATGCTTGAACACAGAGGGAAAGATAACCCAGGAACTACTCTGGAAGAGAATGGAAAAGGAAAAATGAGTTTTTAAGCTCCTTTCTGTCAACTCACCTGGGGACAGCTTGACTACATAAGGCATAGAGGAGAGTACTGGACGTTTATATTTGTGCACCTGCATCACTTTCAGAGAACACAGGATACATATATGCACAGAGCATATGTATGAAGCATTCTTTTGGGATGAGCTGAGCAGCAGATCCTGGCTTGGACAACCTAAAAAATGATTGTATATTTTATATCATCATCCTATAAAAACATATAAAATGAAGCAGGTACAGGAGAGGTGGGAGGCTAAAGACAGGGTTTCACTGCCAGCTCTCAATCCAGACAGCCACCAGCAGAAAACACAGCAAGCTGCTGATATGAAAATGGCTAGTTCTGCTGGCTGAGCTGCCAGGGGGACTCCTACTTCCTCCACTCAAAGGACAAAATTATTCCACGCTTTGCCCTGCTCCTCCCTCCCAGAATAATTTGATGGGGCCCATGTGTGCTGTAAAGTCGATAAAGCAGGTGGACTGGTGAGGTCAGGTACCAGACAGAGGTACACACAAACTGAGTTGGTTGATGGCTCCAATTGCTCCTCATTTTCCCAAAAGTCAGTGGAGGCCAGTTAAAATAAGGCTGACATGAGGGTGAAAGAGTGATTACCCTGTTCTCTGCCAGCATCCCTGGAAACACAGCTCATAAAACATACTGAATCATATAAAAGTCTTCAAGGATTCAACAAAAGACGGGAAAATTAATCTTTTCTCCATTGGCATCTTTTTTTGCTAAAATGATGAAACCATACTCCTTGAGTTCTTCTGAAAGTTAAGGACTTTTATTCAAAGAGGACCTGACTCTGCAATCCAGTCATGTTGAGTAACATTTCAAGGGGATTTTGCTGTGACAGCTTGAACAAAAATATATTGTTTTCCTATGAATCAGGCCAGCAGAACGGGTCTTTCAGCTTTTGTCACTGCTGTTGCAATTTTCAAGCTGGCAATCAGGGGAAATATGAAGTGTCAAGTGAAATATTTTGTATCCCTTATTCAACAGTATCCTAGAAACTGCATGCCCTGCCAGCTTAGGGGACCCATTTCTTAGAGGAAGAAAAGGGTTACGATAATAAACTTTATTTCCACCCTAAAAAAAAAGCAAATGCACAGCACTCCATTGCTGGAGTGTTGTGGAAGCAAAAAGCTGAGAGGTTACACAGCATAAAGCTGCCAAAATTATTCTTTTAAAAATCCATCTTCTACTGCGATCACCTCCACAGTCCTGCACCTCCAATACCCAGAAAAAATAAGAGTAGTTTCGTAAAGGGCTTCTCTTTGCAGGTCAGATGGACATGTAATCTGATGTTCCCTTATAGCCTACTTAAGAAATGTTGTTACAAGTTAGAAAGCTTTCCCCTTAGCTCTTTTTAAAGAATAAAAAATATTACACTCCCAAAGCAGAAATAACCTTAACATAGGTGTTCTGCATGTGGGTTATTTCTTCTAAAAGCATCCCATAAACCACACTACCTTTTCCTGTAGTACTCCAAGGAGGCATGTCAGGGGTCACCTCTTGTGGAAGGGAACCAGGAAGATTTTGTTTGGTTTTAACCAGGGTAGTGGTGGTGGCAGAAGGGGCATCACACTTGGGTTGCAAGAGGAGAAATCATAGGGTTCAGAGAAAGAAAGGGTTACTACAGCAGCATAAGAGAGAGTGCTGCTGCTCTACCTGATTCTCCTGGGAAGGACAAGTTTATGTCTGCTCACCTCAGCCCCACAGGGGGAAAATAAGAAGTCCAAAGCACAGCACAGCAATAGTATTGTTTTTTCAGACAACATATTTCCTTGTAGGCTCTGCAGCTTCTGTCTGTGTCTTCTTCAATGTCATTGGTGTTTGTGGCTATAAAACTCCTCATCATGAGGTTTTTAATGCAAGATAGGCTTTCTTACAAAATGTAGGAAAGTCACTGTTCACCTTATAAATACATGAAGCAACTGATATTTTATGGTGCCATCCATGCCTCATCAAGCATTAATGTATTCCTTGTAAACACATATTCTTTATTTAGTTAAGACAATAACAGTGCCACGTGCCAGACTCACCATTAAATCCCAGTTCTTCTATCTGTAATGGGCTGTAACAGATGTTTTATCCTCAAAGAATATCCTCCATTCCATTTTCTGTGCTAAACACCCCAAAAATCCTACATTATCGATCTGTACCAGTTTTCCCTCATTACCTTTCAAATTACCACACAGAAAGCACTTTGCTGCAGACACGTGAATAGCTGTTGGTAGGTGAGTGATTTATATCCTGGCACAAGAATGACTGAGAATCACATCAATGATTTAAAATGTAGCCGGTGACGGAAGGTGGGAGGGTGGGAGAGGAGGAGAGAGGGAGAGGAAAAGAAAGGAAAAAACCTCATAAATTATGAACACATCATCGCAAATCTCCCCCAGACTATAAACATCTTGCGCTTTAGCAGCCTGAACCAGGGCTGTTTCAAGAGCTGGATGTGCCACCTCTGCTCAGAGCAGCCCCATGCCCTCAAGCCAAGGGTGGGCTGTGGCCAAAGCAAGGCTTGAAGAAGTATGTGTGCAGGGATGGTTTTAAGTGCCACAACAACCCTCCAAGCAAATGCCACCTTAACCACAGGAGTTCTTCATTAAGGCATCAGGAAACACAATTTCTACCCATTAGTCCCATGAACATGCTTGGGTGGTTGCCAGAGCTGAGGGTGGGCCATGAGCTCTCTTCAACACCCTCTTCTTTTTACCTTGTTTTACACACTGAGACCAGGAGAAACCAAATAAACTGCAGCTCCATTAGTTTCATTTTATTTGGTTCTTTTAAGAATGATGGCATCATATCTTCAAGACACTATTGTGTGTAACTCAGCCAGGGGTCTAACAAACGTATGTCCTCTCCTAAGAGCCTACCAACAAGATGGATAAACCAACCTGCAACTTTAGATCTGGCACAACCTGCTCACCTATTCGCATGAAACCTTGTGCAGCTTGGCTTAGAGCACAGTTTGCTTCCAGCCTGCTTTCTAGAAAGCTGGTCTGCAGTTGAAAGCACAAGTTTATAAAATCTTGCCTCTAATATGCACAAGCCACCAAATCCATCGGCACATCCCACCCTGTCCGTACGTGTCTGTGCTGTACATCACCCTGTGGGTGAGTCAGAGCCAGAATGTGCCATCAGGCAGGGAACAGGTCTCTTTCTGTGCTTTTAACAGCTTTCATTGAATGAAGCTTCATCTGAAATTGGGAAGCTGAAATGTGAATAAAAATAACTCCAGTCACAAATCAAGTAAATAGATATTTCCCTGAATATTATTAGAGGGATTCAGCTCAGCACAATAAGCCCACAATAAATATGATCAGAGATACACAGAGAATTTCTGTTGATAAACTGCACTGTAATTTTATTTGATGTTTTCTTATTAAATTGTGTGTTTCTAACTGCAGTAGTTTGATTAAGGGGTATATGCATTTACTAGCAGCAATATTGCATTTCATGTCTAGACAGCTTTGTGGACATCAGGTGAGATGTTTCTCCTTCATGTGCTTTTATGATTAAAAAAAAAAACAACTTTTGTTTACTCCATTAGTGCTTTCAGCCAAGATGCTAATTGACTTTCAGGTTACTCCCTTCATTTTCTGATTCTTTCTTTGACCGTACGGAGTTAAACAACATTATTTGTTTTACTCTGGGTGATTTATAGGTAAAAATTTTATTGTTTTTTCAAACTTATTTTCCACTGAATATGCCATGCTGATTTTACTACTGATTTTTATGAGATGAATTTATATTTCACATGGTAACTATATATGCTTAACCACTTACCCTTGACACTTAGATGAATTATACACTACACAGGATAACTGCATCCTGTGTAATATGCAGTATCATATATGGCAATATGCAATGTTGCATATTGTGCAAAAAAATGTTAAATATATTTAATTGTGAGATTGCTAAAAGAGCCAGTGTTACTGGATAATGTGTTCTCAGTTCTCGGCTAAGGGGCAGGATCTGGAGCGTCACAGCTGTAGTTTGGAAATTCATTTAGGCACAGCTTAGTCTCAATCACCTTGTATATGCTCCTCACACCACTGCCAAGGCAGTTGTGCCTCATGTGCTTGTCAGCCTGAGCCATCCTTCCCACTTGCTACTTGCAAAAATGGTCCCATCTACTCTTATTCTAAAGTTGTATTGATTTTCTCTATCCTCCCTCTAACCATAAATCAGCTTCCTGCCTTCCCACTAACCACAGCATTTCCAGCTTGAGGTGTTGTTGACAAAATATTTTGAGATGAGACATCTCATCTTCATGGAGGAAGTGATACCAGCAGAAGATTCTGAGTTCTGATTTGGGGAGAGCTGACACTGAGTTTGTCCTGATTCAATTCCAGTTCAATGAAGCTTCAAAATAAAGGCTCAGGTTTCAGGATTGGTCCTGATGTATGGAGCAGTTGGTAAGGATTTTTAGCTTTGTTTTGACTCGACTGCTTGAGTCTAAAACATATTTCTACTGAAAAAGACAGTTCTGTGCCCTGCTTTTGGAGCATGAAGGGATTTATGATTGTGAAATTACATCTGCTAATGCATGGAGAATCCTACAGAACCTTAATAGTGGTGATTTTGTGCCGTTGTGAGTTTAGACAAATTATTATCCCATCCTTTATTAAGGTGAAACCTTAAATTATTTTGTTAAATTACAACAATAAAATGTGTTGTTACAGAGGAAAGAAAAATAAAAAAAAGCCAGAAGCCACTGTGGGTGCTTTCTGAACAAAAACTACTTAGAAATCTTAGAATAAACCACATATTCAGCAAATGCAATTCAGGAAATCAGTTGTACCAAAGACTGATTTATGGTGTTAGGCGTTGAAATTATGGCCCTGTTAAAGTCTATGACTGTTTTGCCATTAACTTCAAGTGAGCTGGGATTTCATCTTTCTGGCCTTCCTACTGGAGAAAGAGGCTTGCTGGAGGAAATAGGGCCAAAGAAATGCCACTACAAAAACAATACAGGAAAGCGATACGGAAGCAGAGATGATGCAGGTGGTAACTCAAACCAGCAGTCCATATAGGTTTGGGTGCTGACAATTGCACAAATGTCAGGGAAAACAAAAGCTCAGTTTCGCTCTGAAATTTTCATTAGATCTCAACAGCACCTCAGTACAGAAAACAGGACTATTATTTTCTTAATTCAAGAGCAGAGGCTCTCAGTTTCTGCTAAAGCAGAAGAGGATAGGAATTTCCTCCTTGTTGGCCTACTGAGGCATACAGGGATATTTGTGCTCTGTGATGTGGACTGCCTGTCAGAGAAAAACCACTGGTGTAAGTGTGGCATGGGCCCTCTTTGGCCAACACAGACAAAAGGCTGTTCATCTTTCAGTTTCTTTCAGTTGAACTAACTGGGGGCCTGTCCAAAAAATGGTCTGTGCACCATTGTCTGCTACTCATCTGAATGCTGGAAGACATGATAAACATTAGCAAAATACTGTAAAGATTAGGAAGTTCTGTTAGGACAAAATATGCCCCGAAATCGTTACAGGCAGAGGTGGGGAAAGTTTAGCGACTCATACTTCCAGTGCTGTGCTCAGTTTCCCTGACCAGACTTCCTCTAGTAAACATAAATGGTCTCCAAGTGCTGGTGTTTACAGTGCAGTTGTGCTCAGAAGCATTGCAAATCTGAAAAGAAAAATTGCTGTGATATAAAGTTCCACAGGTATATTTTACTGCAAGGAAATCTTTGTCATTTACATTTTTTTTTTTCCCCAATATGGAGAGAGGAGGGAGAGAGGAATAGTCATCATAAACTGGGAGATAGTTTGAGAGACTGAGAGAGCAACATCCAAGTTAAGTCACATGGGCAAGTCAGGTGGGTCTGAGAGAGGAAAACCCTGGGCCAAAGAGGATAGAGCCTTGCAGAGCTCAACATAGAAAAAAGTGCCTGGAGAGATCAGCATAGCACCAAAAACAAACACACATGCTCTAGAAGGAATTTTGGGTATGAGGGCATCTCAAATATGTGTCTAAAGAGCACAGAAAGTGCAAAAATGTAGAAAAAAAAAGTTCTGTTAGCTGTGGTTTTCCTTTAAACATTAATGCATCTCAAAACCAGCATTTCTTACAGTTTCTTCCATCCGTTAGCAGTGGATGCCAGGAATGCAAATGAGCAGCTGCCCTTCCCAGCCCCTATTTTGGATTTTACATAGTTGAGAGAATCTTTAGACCTTAGAGCATATTTATTCTTTGATTTCTTTTGCTAAAACAGACTGCAGCCTGGGTAAACACTGAGGAGGGCATGGAGCCAAGTGGTTAGTCTACATAGGCAGGTTTTTGTTTCTCCAGCCTTCATTCAGGCTTACGGCTGAGCAGTGAGAAGTAGTGGATGCACCCTGGAGAATCGCTTTCAACCCACGCAAACAAAGCTGAAATCTGTGAGGTTTCCTTCCCACATCCAGATTCAACTAGTTCAGTTGTCAATATGTATCTCAGGTGATTTGGGTAACATATTAAATAATCTGTCAAAAGCGCTTGCCACCACCCCAGCCCCATGAAGTCCAGGTCTGATGTCAATGCACTTTATGCTAGCACAGGTTTTTGGCACTAGCAAAGTTTCTTCTGATTTATATCAATATAAAGTTGAACCAGAATGACCAAAGACCAGAGTACCAGCTTTGACTGAGGGACCACTGAAAGTGACCACTGACTGAAAATAGTTCATGTTTCAAACATTGATATAAAGTTTTGCTCATTATAAAGAAGCTACAACCATGAAGCCTCCCTGGAGCCTGGGACTTTGAACTGAAATTCAAACTGTTGATTATATAGACGGAAACCCATTGTTCAGTCACCTCAGGCGCAGGGAAAAGTTCACATCCACCCAAAGGCCAAAGCCAACAGCTGTGCTGAGGATCATCTTCTGCTGAGTTTGAGGGGGGGACAGAGCACAGCTCACAGGAGCCAGGTTTGGGGTGGGGGCAGAGCACAGCTCACAGGAGCCAGGTTTGGGGTGAGGGCAGAGCACAGCTCACAGGAGCCAGGTTTGGGGTGGGGGCAGAGCACAGCTCACAGGAGCCAGGTTTGGGGTGGGGGCAGAGCACAGCTCACAGGAGCCAAGTTCACACAGACTCCCCCCAGCCAAGGGGAGGGGAGGAGCATGCGTGATGTAACCTCAGGCCAGAGGCAATAAATGCCCATCCTCCCCTACACAAACTGGCCCAGCTGTGGAACCCCCAACCCCACAGGCCACATCCACAGGACTCTGATGTGAGAGGCAGCTGAGGGGGAGTCACAATCCATCAAAGACCCCCAAAGTGCTGGGCCTTGCACCCCAGGGCTGCACGTGATGGAACAGACCCAGAGTCTGCTGTGAGAGACTGTCCCCTCCCCAGGGGGACATGCCTGGACATTGACACCTGGCTCGAGGGGACATAATCCCAGGGGATTCTACACCTCTTGGGGGGACCTTCACCACCAAGAAGAGCAGCTGGAGAGGATCAACAGAACATTGTTGGGATCCACGGAGTGGTGATACTTTCCTTATTCTGGCCCTGTCACTCTTTCTGTAGCCCCCACCTATTTTCTACTCCTTTTCTTTTCTCTTTCTCTCACATTTACTATACAATAAAATCCATATTATTGTCACTGGCATATGGTCTCGTTTACACCTTAATTTGGGCAGAGGAATTTCTAAAGAACATTAATAATAATTGGATCCTAACACTGCCTCAGATAAATAATTTGTTATACCATTCCTCACCTGTCACATTGGCTTGAGTACATACAACCCCAAACGACACTCATAATTCCTGTCCAGTTAACGACCCCCCACCCCAAGTCTGGAGCAAACTGAGTGAAACCACGCATACTGAAGTACACCTAAGTACATAGCCCATATTTTATGGATAGCCTCTACTTGTCCAGCAGACAACTTTTTAATGGAGAGGAATCAAATATAAACAAGATAACTAATTTTCAGGTTCTTGATTTCAATAATTTAAATCATTTTAGTGAAATTTTACTGTTTGGTTTTCGGCTCAACAGCGCTGTATTTGCAGAGCTTTCTTTTAGGTAGCACTGCTGTAGTTCCTTACAGTCCATGGGAGGTCTGAGTTATTACACTTTACATTGGGATAAACCTCCTATTTTAGGTTTCTTGAGACTGTAAATAGAAATCAACTTCTTGTCACAAGCTAAATTTTGCCTAGCCTGAGACAATGTATGTCTGTATTTAGATGAATGAAATGTAATTGCAGTCCATTTGTTTTGTTTTAGTTGTATGGAATATTATAGGCTGAAGCTACTCAGAAATTTAGAGGAAGAGCTGGTGGTGAGGAGTTCATAGGTGGTGTAAAGATGAGACTGGTAAACCTGGAAGTATCTTCTACCTCTTCCTGAGTGACACACAGCACTGGTCAGTCTACAAATACTAAAGACAAATAGATTGCCACTGTCTAAAGTGAGGTGAAGCAGTGAAGAGTAGTATAGAATGTGTATATTTAGGTTCCCAAGTTGTATGTAAGAGTGTGTGCCTAAATGTATGCCTCTCTTGTTTCAGTTTTGGGGGACTAGGCTTAATATTATTCCACAAAAGTTTGGAGATAACAGAGAAGAAAGGGAGGATGCAATTTACATCTCAGTTCATATGTTCATATCTATCATATCTACATGCACACTACACACAATAATATGGGTTTAGAACTTTGTTTGATCCAAACTAGCTTGAAATAATAAAAAGATCTGCATTTTGAATGTCCTATACAGAAAAATTTGTTTCATATCGTTCTATTGATTCTCTCCATGCAGGCATATCTGGTTATCTTTTTAGCTTATAGAGTAGGTTGATAAAGTTTTAAGCATGGTGTAATAAGATAACAGAAAGCCTAATACTGGAAACACTGTAGGAATAGGGAAGGAAAAGAAGGCCATATTTCAAAAGGCCTTTGAATATTATTTGTGTAATAGATTTTCAGTTGAAGTAAACTAATCCTTAGTATCACCACTACAATGACTGTATTTTCTGTCGGAGTATCGCTCAAACAGGACCAGGGAGCAGACAGATGCTCCACAAGCTTTTAATTATTTATTTTATTCAGGCATCAGCCTCATGCACACCAGAGATGTACATGGCTCACGTCTGCTGACAACCCAAGATTTCCTAGATACAGAGCATTCTTAAAAGCCTTTCAGCCAACNAGATTATTGTATCTTCTTCTACGTTCCGATTTTGCAGCTGCAGCTGAACCTAAAATCCGTGCTTTATTTCTGAAACTTGCTTTTCTCACTCAAACTAAAAACCTTCTCACCTTTTACCAAATTTCCCAACATTTTCCAAGGCTTTGTTTCCTGGAGCCTCAAAGCAAAAGTCAACATTTTCCTCTGTTTGCCGTGAATAATATTAAAGCTACAAACAGTTGATCACAGGATCTTGTAGAGCAGAATGGTTGTGGCAGATGTGCCTAACCTAGAATATGTCTCTATGAAATATATAGCAGAGGGATAGTCCTTCTCTTTTAAGCTTGAATCTATATTAAGGCAGAAAGTCAATTTTTTATTCATCTAATTCTTCCTAGTAGGTTATGCCTTTTGATAGACTAATCTTGTTTTATCTCCTTTTACACTACAGTTGATCTACACTATGTTAGGAGATACCCAATGTTTAGCATAGGTTATAAGCTTGCACTCTTTAGCACAACTTTCTAGAAACCATTTTTGCCAATTTTCCTGCAGGGCAATTGGGTGTAGGTCTGTGACTGGCTTTTTTTTTTGTCTCAGTAGGTACATCTGCAGTGTATTTAAAGCAGAGGTCCAAGGCCTGTTCAGATTTCCCATAAAATCCTGTGCTCACATGAGAAAATGAAGAATTGGGATTGAGGGCTTGAAGGGGAAGAACAGGATCTGCTGAGTGGCGAAGTGAAAAAGGGAATGAAAAAGGGAAAAAAAAACCCCAGGTCTTAGCTCTCTTTCCTTATCCCTGGCTTTTAGGAAAGCAGCATAGGTGCAGCCAGTCTCAGTATCTGCATTTCATCCCTGTACTGCTAAATTGAACAGTGCAGCCATACTGTGGCAGAGCAGCATGGACACCCAGGGAGCAGTGGCTGGGATCCCAAAGCACTGCAGATGTCTGGGAGCATCAGCGTGGTGCTTTACAGCACAGCACACACAGCTCCTGGCATGGAGCTGGGGCTCTGCCCAAGTTTGGACAGTACAAGCCAGCACCTGTCTGCTCTGGTCCACAAAGACTCAGCCCAGGAGTGGCAGCCACTGACACAGAGAAGCCTTTGAAATTATAAGTTTATGCCAGAACTGCTAGCAACAGCTTTTAAAATTCTTGCCAAAAAGATGCTTTTTTACATGCTTGGAGTTACATATTTAACAGAAGGGAGGAGAACAAAGAGAACATGAACAAAGGAAAAAAGATGGGTCATTTTTTTCCTTCAAGAAACAATGAAAGTGATTATTCTCAGTTGTTCAACAGTTCAGGATTGCATCATTTAAACAAAACTGTTTCTAAATCAATATAAACTCTGGAAAACTCTTATACGAACACTTAGATTTTTTTAATTCAATGAAACAGGGCAGACAGATATCCACTAAAACATGAAGAAATAAAGAACTACTAAATGCATTTTCTGGTGTCCATTTTTTTTTTCCCTCTGATGAAGTTGAGCTTCATTTTGAAAAGGGGTTATAGTAAAGAAAGCTCTTCTCTAGTGAATCTATCAGCAGGAGAAAGATAGAAGTCTGTGTTCTATTTGCTATCAAAAAATAATCCATTTTTTTCCAAAAAATAACATTTGGTAATATCATCTAGTTGAGACAGTACCAAGTCAGGACATAAGTTAGGATCTCTTCTGCTTGTCTGCTGTGTTCCTGTGAAACAAGATGTATCATCTCTTCATTTCTTAGTTCCTCAGTAGCCTAATTTACAAAGTGTTTGGAAAAGTATTGATGCAATACCTGCATTTTGTCTTTACTGTGATAATCCACTTGAGAGAATCAGGTTGGACAAATGTCACCAATGTAAAAATTAGTCTGTCATACATTTGAAGAAAAAAGATATGCAAATAAGTACAATTATCTTTTGAATCTCAGCTGAGATCCTGACAGCTGGGAAACCCAAACAAACATTTGTTTTGAAATGAAACTTGAAAACTAATGAGAAAAAATCCTGGATCACTCCAGTGCTATTTATACTGTTGCTTCTCACAGTAAAAGCATATTTTGGACCATAGTACATGATGAATGATATCTACATCACATTATGATAGGCAGGAAAAACCCAAATATTACATGAATGCACAGAGCAATAGAAGATGCTCTCACACATCTTAGGTCAGGAGGCTAAAAAATGTACTGTTGTTCTGCACTGTGTCCTTTATTTTGCCTGTATTTAGCATCAGCTCTGATTTCTCACTTCTGCAAAGGTGAGTGAAAACACATTTCTAGTTGGACCTTGGGCCTCAAAGACTTGAAAAAGCTTCTTCATGCTGATCCAGACTAAATTCACAGTGTGATTCCAGGATAAGGAGAGCTAACCCAAGTGGCTGCTGCACAGCCCATTCTGACTCTCCCCATCCAAGACACACCATCCATCCCATTTCCCTGGCCTGGCACATCTCTAGGCAAACGGATCTAAGCTAGCAGGAAAATATTCCTCTTGTTATTTAATATTTACTCTGCTGCCAGATGAACACCCTGAACAGGCATACCACAAGATCATCAGTTTTCTGTGCTGGTCCCAGGGCACAGTGGGATGGAAAGGTGGGGAAAAATAAGATCTCTCCCTGTGGCAGCAGCTGCCAGTACAGTTCATCAGCGCACCAGTAACTGTACCTTGTGTCCAGCCACCACCTGTGCTCCTTAACTCTGCTCTGGGACAGCCTCCTCCTCCTCTTCGCCACACAACCCCAGTGGGAAGGACGTGAGCAGCCCAGAGGGGAGCAGGTGGGGATGGGAGAAAATGAGGGAGGGAGGCAGGCAGCAACTTTGTCTCCCAGGGTCTCTCTTCATTGCATCAGGAGATGTGTTTATGGAATGACGGGGTCAGAATTTTTTGTGCAGCGCTACTGCTGCTTAATTGAGGCTTTTTCTCTGATTTTCTTTTGGGTTTGGTTGGTTTTTTTTTTTTTTTTGGAAAGTGTTATATTGCTGAGTACTACACTGTCCTCTACGAGTCAAAATTATCATGTTTTAACTATCGATATGTACGGTTTTCTAGGATATATAGCTGCTTTTTGCTGTTGAAAATAACTGTTCTACAAAATAGTTGATTTATAATCACAAAGCCTAAATATCTGGAACAAAAATTTCCAAATTGTCCAACACATTTTAAAATTTTTCTTTTTCAAGTTTTTCCCCCTTCCCCACAAATTTTCACCTGTTCATCCTGATTAAGGCTTGGAAAAGCCTCATAGATTCTCTTTCAGATGTGAAAATCACTTCCTGTGCATCTCTTGCTCTGAACATTAGCAATAGGTAGTGTCTCCTTCTAGTTCTGCTACCCCTTGAGCCAGGGTGGGCTATGCTGGAAGCAGCTGCCCATGAAGGGACCAGAAGGAGTATGAGCTGCAGTTTGGATGCACTAGAGCCCCTTCGGGGCTGTCTACAACCTGCACTACATCTCAGAGAGCACAAGCGTTCTGGGACCTGAATCCCCAGATAATTTTTTAGCAGGAGCCACTCCCCACTGGGAGGATTATGAAAAGAAAAATCCAGGAGCGAGGACTTAAAGAAATGCATTTATCCCTTGTTTAAAAAAGATGAAGTGCTGCAGGGAAACATTGGTCTCTAGTGGGCACTTCTAAGCCGCAGCAAGTTTTCTTTGTACTTAGGTAGTTGGCAATAGATCATCCACTGCTGTAATAATGTGCTGCTGGCTTGGAGCTCGTGGAAGAAAACCCTTGCTTAGTTGTTATTAACACTCTCCATGTATCTTAAAGACATCTGAGAACTACCTTTACAGGTACAGGACTTCTGACAAGACAGTGATACCTGCTATTCATTGTGCTGCTGCTGCTGAGACTGTTTATATTAAAACTAGCCACCATCAAATTCAGGGAAAGATTTTCATAGCTGGGGCTAGTTGTTGCAAAGTTAGTGGCGTATTTTAACCATATTTGATGTCCCCACTGCTTACAATTAGACTGCAAATTCATTAGAAAAATACTTAGCTAGCATGACAGACCAGATGATGTGAGAGGCATTCTTTTATCTCTGATGTGCATTATTTTACATTTCCTTGCATGGCTGTCATCCTCAAGGTGATGGAGTGAAGGAGAATGGTCCTCTTTGTAACAGCTGAAGAACGGGAAGTTGGGGCAAATAGAAGTTTTGCCCAAGTGCCTGTCAGGGGCACAGATACACACAACAGAGGAAAGCTTAACACACCATTATATAAAGGAGTGAAAGGCTATAAACACTAAGTAATCAGGTTTTCATTTTTATGGCTCTATACATCTACCCATTCCTTGGACACAGGAATTCATTATTTAAAGAAAAATTCTGGACAAAATCATAAAGTTCCAATCACTTTTCAATTGCCTCAAAATTCCCTGACATTAAAACCAAAATGATATAAAAACAAAAAAAACCCCTGAAATTAGACTCAGAAAAAAGTGTTGCTAGACATGAAGTGTAGCCTTAGACTAGCCCTTCAAGTGCTGACTTATGATGTTTGATAGGCTAGACTTGTGTTAGAGAGTGCAAATGAATACAAATAGTTTAAGTCACGCAAACATGTGGGTGGACATCTCTCCTGATCTGCCTCAGAACTGCTTCAACATAATATTGAGAAAGAAACCATGCAAAGGGAGGCACACGTGGCTGAAACACTTCTGGCCAGCTTTCAGGGCTTATCCTCTGTATATCAGCATTGATATAGCTCACTGTCAGCACTTGGTGTGCTGCACTGGCAGGCAAAGAGAACAGAATCACGAATCCAGCAATATCTTGTTCCACAAGGAAGTTGATGCTAATCCATGAGAAATGAATTTTCAGCCTCAGAAGGGTGAATGTCCGTACTGTTGGTGAACATTCTCTTTGCAAACTGAAGTGCACCTTTGCCTACCTCTTCACACAAGTTTCCAAGCACGTAAAAATTAGGATTCAAGTGGGTAAAAGTTCCTTATTACATTCATTCCTTCTCCTGAGCACTGTTGGTCAGTTCAAACTGCACTATCTGTGTCTGTACATATGCAAGACATTTCCAGACAAATTTCTCTCAGCTTTCCATCCTGAAATTATAGTGTGGCCTGAGCAGAGGGGAGGGAGGGGGTGTAGTTTTACCAACATGGAGATGCTGTAGCTCAATCTACTGGCATGTATTTCTCTCTTGCTCTTTCTCCGTCTCTTGTGTCACTTCAGTAACACACAAGTAACACACAACTCTATACCACCCATGGACTTGACATGTCATTTTTTACCAGTTTAAAACCGTGGGTCAGATATTTAACTGTGCTCAGTAAAGACAGTAAATCCTGAAAAACTACCCCATAACAAATTGCAAGTTTGGCTTGGTAAGTAGAGCCCTGGTTTACTGCTTATGTATGACCAAGGATTCCCTAAAGCTGAACAAGGAATGATTTTTGGTTTGTTTCAATGGAGAATGTCTCAGAGTACTGAGTGGCTACTACTGTGGCTTTTCAAAACATACTGCCACAGCAAGACACTTGGAGATAAGGGATTTTCTTAGGTTCTTTCCCCTCCCACACACTTTCTTATTGTTTGTAATTCCTCTGGCAGATGGGCTGAAAATCAAAATCTTACTGCTGGAGAGAATATACTGTACATCTGTTTCCAAGTTCAGGAATTATTGAGATCATATTGTTTGTGGATCTGCAAAGACATTCCCTTGTTCTAACATAGACTAATGTCAGTTCTGTCTTGTTCCTGCTGTACTTAGTTATATTATTGCTGTTTATATTTCCCTTATTACTTTTGAAAATCATTGCACTTCATCTTGGTCATCAAATTGGTGCAGCACACAACACCATGTAGCTGCTTAATTATGCATGTGAGTGTTCATTTTATCAAAACTACAGCTTTCATGTGCAATTCACTAATAAGGAAATGACTCCTGTGTAGTTTTTTTGTGAGACACATCTCTGAATGGCTTTGTAGACACCCACACCACAGTGTTACAACATTTACAACATAGCATGCAGATGTGGGCGACCATGAAATGCAATGAGAAAATAGGAAAATACTGTTATTATGTCGTGCTGACATTGCCTGCTGTAAAATGTGTAGCAGCCACATTTCTCCAACAAAACACAAGACTTACCTTCTCAAAATCAGCCTCATCATGGAGACCAGAACAGAGGAAAATCCTTGGGGGAACTTTCAACCATTACACAGATACTGTAGTTTCTCTGCTGCTTTGTTGCTTTCAATGTTACACCTATGCAATGGTCCTGGAGTAGAGAGAAAATTTCCCCTTTATCAAGGTCAAGAGGAATTACTTCTCCAGGGCCAACAACCCAGTGCTCTGAGTCCAGACTGAAGTCAACTGACCTTCATACCAAAAATCACCCTGGACGACACTCCTGGTGGTTTCAGCATGCAGCTAATGATTGAGTACTCCCTTTACTCCAGAAGCTGTATGGATATGGTAGGACACTGCACTGCCAGAGTCTTTACTCTAGGCACTGTGAGAAGAGAGTGAGTCATTCTGTCCAATTGCTCTCTACAGCTTTCAAAATTATCTGATCAAAATATAAAGAAACACCCACGTGATTATCCTATAACTTTGTAGACTGAAGGATTACTTGTCAGCTACCACTGTCTCCTTTGATTTCTGTATTAGATAAGTCTGTTCTCTTGGACAAGGAATGTTATGCTTCCTAAGCTATGCTTCTGCAGAGAAGACCTAAGTGATTTGCTTCTTTGGCTCATTAGCTTGTCCTTGCACTTAAGAAAGGACAGTGCTGCTTGTGAGTTGAATGCCCCCTTCAGCTGATGAAGAATGGCAAGGAGATTAACATGGCTTTATCTCAATTCTGTCCACACTTCATATTAAATTTCCTTGCAGATTAAGAATTATGTAAAATGCTTAAATCACTGCAGAACAGTTTTGTGTATGCTGTCCTGTGAGTAGTAAGAAATAATACTGCAAAAGGCATATGGACAGAACAAAGAGCTAAAATATGGCAAAGATAGGCAGGACAATGACACAGTGATGAGCAAAGCAGCAGGACAAGAGCCCATGGACCAGTTTGGGAAGTAAGTTACAGGCGAGTAAAAAGTCATGAAGAATACGTCATTTTCCTACAGACAAGTGTTAAAAAATTTCCAGATTAACGATATTTTCCAAAACAAAGATAAGATCATTTTAGTAAATTATGGTGTAAATCAGTTTTCCTGTATCTGTTATCTGCTTTTCCACACACAATGACAGATAGCACATGAGCACATGAAAGAAATTCCTTGCATGCAATGAGTCCCAATGTTCAGCAGATCCTAGATGTGGATCTCCGTTTCTTCTCAAAGCCAGTCCCTCTCCCATGCTGACAAGATATATTGGGACTCTTCCTGCCAAGAACTCACATTTTACCTTTAAATCCCTGCAATTTTATGTTACCCAAAATGCCTTATTGTTAATAGCTGCAACTTTTTTTTTTTAGTAATTAGACTATTAATTCCTATTTGAATAGAATTTAATTACCTAAATTTTGTACATAAATATAAATATGTCACTCTTTCAAAATATGCACTTAACATCCAGTTAAAATGCTCTTAACATTCTTAACATTCTGTTAAATCTAGTTTTGGTTACTCCTGGGTTTGAATTTTTTATATCTTTGGTGTCCATAGCTTTAGGAAATTAATATATCAGATGGATTATCTCCCTTTTTCTTGGCCTTTGTGTAGAATTCTTTCCTTTTAAATACAGAAAATCAGAATTCAGTACTATCCTTATTACTTAGACTATGACAGCTGATTAGAAACATGATTGCTGTCTCCTTTTATTCCTCTAAATAAGAAAATCTGCTCAATTGCTAGAATGGATTTATAGTGATTCATAATGGACTAATCATTCACACAACCCTACCAATTAACAATATTACAGCAGGGATTAATTTGTCTTGTGACATTTAGGGCACATGTTGCACTTATCAAGGGTGCATGCAGGTATATATTAATTCAATAATCAATCCGTTATTAGCTCAAAGTCTTTCTCAAAGTGGAATTCCACCAGTACCCATAATCACCTGTGTAGAAAGCCATCACATCATAAAATATTCTCTGGGAAGTTGCTGCCTTCAGTATTTTACATAATAGCTGCCCTAGTATTTTATGTCATAAAATGTCCTTAGCCATAAAATATTGCCATTTTCAAATACTTCTCTTCATCAAATCAGAATATGTGGAGTGTTTCTACAAGACTGCACCCTTAAAGCCTTGGTCCTGCAAATGCTTGACTTTGATGACACTCGAATGTGGCTATTACTCATGTTTCTAAGGTTAAGCATATTCATGTCCACTGGATCACTCCTTAGCTCCTAAGCATCTTGAAGCAGGAGCATTGCCTAGAGATGAGCATACCCCTGGGAATAAATTTTCATTGAAGTGCTTCCATGCACAGTGTATAAGAATCGATGATATATGTATTTCTTTTCATTTAATGAAAATAAATCCATCCTGTGTCCTCAGCGAGAGTAGTTTATCACCAGTACATCACAGCTAAATGAGTCACAAGTCAGCTACGGCCAGTACTACCTCCTCAGGCCTCTCTGTCCCATGCTGGTTTCTACCCACAGAAAGCACAGCCCTTACCAGCACTTCATGAGAACTGACTTAGAGAAGGACATGATTCCAAGTTCAAATCTATCTATTTCATGTATTTCAGGTAAATTCCATCCTAATTTTATAGGTTCATGCTGGGATGGAGCTCAAACAGGGAGGTTTGAATTAAACTACTGTGGCAGCGGCCAACCCAATGAGTACAGGGCTTGAAAAGACTACAGCTGTAAAAAAGTATTAGCCACACATCATTATTAAATAGTGTTTCAGAAGAGTGTATCTTGAGTTCATACATGCTAATTCAGCAAAACAGAAGGATAACTGCTGTTTGTTATTCTGCACATGGGCATTTACCATTTCTGAGCAACAGTAAAACAGGGGAGGATTGGCACTGCAGCACGTGAGCAGCAGAGCAAGAAATACATTGGTTCAGATAATCACGGCATTTTCATTCACACAAGAAATTCTGTCTACCCAAAACCATCGTTGAAATCAGCAGCCAGGGTCACAAAATTCAAGTTGTGCAACTGGGTTCTTTGGTTAAGAGAGAAAAAAGCCACACACCATAACCTCCAGTATGGCACTGGACATACACACACGCAGACACAGTCCTGCAATGCCAATGTTATGGACAATGCCAGCTCTGCACCTGCCTTGAAGCTAGAGAGCA
Organism: Vireo altiloquus; assembly: GCA_013396875.1. NCBI lineage: Eukaryota > Metazoa > Chordata > Aves > Passeriformes > Vireonidae > Vireo > Vireo altiloquus. Next base: position 493,711 of record VZRF01015230.1, on the reverse strand, counting down.
GAACCAGGGGCTTCAAAGACAAATTTTGCATGCATGCACATACACCCACAGAAATAACGCAGATAGGGCTCAGAAATAACCCTGTGAGCACTTGGGGCACAGCTAATTCATCCCAAGGTTCAGCAGCCTGAGAGTCACCCCATCAGTGCTGCCGTAGGTGGGGGAGGGGGGTGGATGCCACACTCTTGGGAAGAACTCATCCCATTCCAAAATCGCTTCAGCTTCCCTGCCACTGGAAACATCCCTGCTGCTGGCCCCCGCACCCATGGGCATCCTCCACTTCATCCTTCACCCCAGCCAGCTCCCCCAGCCGCGGCGCTGCCGGTGCCCTCCACCCAGCAGATATCCATGGCAGATATCCATGGCAACCGCTCTCCGGCGCCAGCAGGAGACAGCTGAGTCCGACTGAAAATTTCCCTTCTGCTCCTGCCTCCATCACGTGCGACGAATGGGCAGGCGAGCGGTTTCCCTGCTCCCCCAGGCTGGGAAGCATATTCCTGCCTCCCTTTGTTTCCTTCTCTCAGGCCGTCATCACCCGCACGCTCACCGCGGGCGCTCTCGCATCGCTGCTGCTGCTCACTTCACCGAGTGCCGCTCTCGGCTGGCGCTTTTCTCGCACCCTCCCAAAACTAGCACTCGGTGGGCGAGCCCCGAAATTTGCTGACAAATACAGAACCTCTGGCCGTGCCAAGGCTTTTGTTGCACTGCCCTCAGAAGCCAGGCAGCCGCGGGATAAATAGGTTCTCGTAACACAATTAAACTGGGGGAATCAAATAACTGTTACCATTGCAAAGAGTTTGTTGATGCCACAGATATTTAGACAGCATAACAGACTGCACATCGCTTTCCCTCTCCTTGCCAGTGGATCCCAGGAACCGATTTGCATGCAGTGGCCCCATGCCTTGGCAGCCGAGCCCTCAGAGGATTTGCAGAAAACCTGTCGGCTGTGGACTGCTCAGCAAGCACATGCAGGCACAACCCTTCACACTGATTTCTGTTGATCCAAGGTATTGACAACCCTGGACCAAGCCAGGCTGCCAAAAATTTTGAACTCTGTTTGGGGAGTGTTTCCACTCTAAATTGTAAAGTAATATTTTTGGGTATCCAGCTAAATCTGACTTGCATCTTGACTTTGTTCTCCTTGAATGAAACATTTTTTTTCACTCTGTTGCATTTCTTGCCAGATCCTTGGAAGGATGACAAACAAAGGAATTTGTTGGGCACAGCCCCAGCACAATCCTGTCCCACCTCTGCTGCAGCAGTTCAGAGGCTGACGCTAAACCTCTGAGCTGTGTCCAGGTTGGCTCTGAGTGTTGTATTACCCTTAAAGGAGGCTGAGAGACAGGCATCTTACCATATTTTTATCACAGAGAGACCAGTGCCAAATGTCTCTGGATCCACGTTCACAAGAATCTGCCTTCCCTTTGGCTGATGCTGACGAACCCCTATAGGGCTCTGCAGTCTTACAGAGGTCTTTCAGGATTAGTCACTGAATACACAGTACATTAAAATGCCTGAGAATATACCTATGAAACATCTGTGATAATTTTTTTAAGGAAAAAGCTGCAATTCATAACTGTTTTAAATATTAAAAACTGGGTTTTTCTCCCGAACAAGTAGAAAATTAAGATCATGTGCAATACGAAGAATCTCTTTATATCCTGTTTTTAAAATCCAAATTCTAATGATTGTAAAGGGTGTGTTTCTGTTAGCAAGGGTGCCTGAATGGTTTGGGGCACAGACATGTTTCAGATGACTGATTGACCTAACTGGGTAAGATGGCACCAACCTGTTCTTCACTTCACTGTGAAAGTAGCAGCCTACAGCAACATCAGAAAGCTGTGTTTTCCCTAGACATATGCAGTGGACAGGCCACATATGAAGCATATTAATACATAGAGATGATACATACAGGCTTTTTGTCTCATCCTTCTAAAAAGTTATTAGCTGTCTTTCTTACATCTAAGGGGAGAGATTGGCCAGAGCTGTCATATGTGCCTGTCAGATTTTTCATACAAGCACTGCAAATTAGGGCTTTGGGGAGTTAGAAAAAAAATAAAGATAGGTGGTACAGAGCCAGGTGGAGAGAACTGTTGAATGTTGTATTTGCATAGGTTTTAACAAAAAAATCAGGATCAGAGTGAATTCATTCCTGTTGCAGAGGGATGGCTTGAAACATGAAAACAACCATGGAAATGGAAACCATGAAACAACCCCTGATGGCCCTAGAGAGATCCTTTGTACAGACCAAATACCCCCATTAAAGAACAGCAGTCTGGCTCAAATGTTTCCAACTGACTCCAAAAAGATACAACACAATGCAGTGTCAGAAAATACAATCCCGCAAAAACCATAAGACACAGATATCACTATAATCTGGAAGGGGAGATAGATATATCACAGCAAATTTCTCCAAGGTAGGAACGGCTATTATTGGTCAGCAATGCAAGGGGTATAGAAGTGATAAATTTCTGCAGTAGGAGTCCAGTTACAATAATTCTCTACTTCGGTGTGATTTGTTCATTGCATATATTATACAAAAACAATATTACCAGGTCTTATTCTTTCCTGCTGGTTATTTATTTATTATATTGTACAGGCCACATCTTGTCATAAGCCTGGGATTCTCAGAGGCTGCCCCAATGCACAATGCCTGCATGAAGGAGAGGAGGAGAAGGACCACACCTGTTCTAGCCAGTTCCAACACTAGAGTGAGGCATGAAGTACTTTGGTCAAAAGAAGGAGAAACTGGCTAAAAAACATGAGCAAATAGTAAATATCATTCACTGTCTGCATTTGAAATTCGAAGTACAGAACTACCACAGGAGAGTTTATTTCCAGCCTCACCTGAACTTCACTTTCTTTGTTTAAATGGCAGCTGGAGCAAAACCTCATTGTTTTATTACTCCTTAAAGTCCATGAACACATCTTGCCCCGTACATAAAATAGAACACTAATAGTTATATCAGCAGCAATAGAAGGCTCATGCAAAAGACTTCAAGACCCATCCCTGCCCAGTTAAAAAAAAAAAAAAAGGAAATCCAAATACATAAGTGAAAACTACAATTAAGCACTATGAGAGTTTCCAGGATTTGAATGTTTCTCAAAGATCTACTGTGCATCAGTGGAAGGCTTTGCTCACTTGGCGAGAGATAGCAAGGTTTGTGCATGCAACTAGCAATTTGACTTTAACTATTAAACTCCTATTGTTCTGAAGATATTCATGTTTTCTTAAAAAAGAACTTTCTCTACCCAGAACCAAGCCACTTCTGCTTGATTATTCAGTGAAGTCACCATAATTCTTCTTTTTGATGCCAGTCTGCCACCATGCAGATAACTGCCATGTCACAAATCCAGTGTCATAACCTTATGGTGAGATGAAGCAAGAGGAAACAGGAAGTAGGGTTAAAAATACTTGGTCAAGCAAGCCTTTGAAAGTAGTTTTGAAATGCTTTTGAAAGTGGCCACAGAGGCTTGATAGAAAAAGATAAAACCACCTGAAAGGTAAGCAGATATAAGCAATGACACAAGTCAAAGTGGCCCCCAGTGTGAAAACTCTCCTACAAAAGAGAAATGAGAGCATTTGGGTCACAGAACAGTCGCGTCTGTGTGAAGGGTGGAACATATGGAAATTTTTGCTGTAAATTAGGGTGTGCCTATGGCAAGGCCACTGCAGTTGGACTTGCTTCAATTCAGAAATGTTCAGCTCAGCATAATGGTCTGGTTAGAATTCAGAAAAGAAAACCGAGGGTTGTGGGTTTTTTCCCCTTTTGTTTTCTTTTTCAGAGATGCCAGAACAGACTATGTAGAAACCAGGAGGAATAACAGTACAAGAAATGGAAGAATGCCTTGAGTCTGAGCTGGGACGGTGATGCCCCAGGTGAGACACTCTGTTTTGGGATGCCAGCTACGACAGAGGTCCCATGCCTTCCCATTTTGCTCAGGGTCAATTTTTGCCCTTCACAAAATAAGGATAGCGATGTTTAAGGGCCTCTGTAAAGTTCACTGGGATGGGATGAAGGGGATCTGGATTTTGTTCTTGTCACTTCCATCATTGGTCGAGTGATGCTGGGCCAGTTCCTTTGCTCTGCCCTGGGTTCCTCAGCTTAATCAGGGTTAACAATCCCAACCTCCTCTATAAAGGGCTTTCCAGTCCACAAAAATCTGGATGTTATTATAATGATTGGCAATCACATCATGAGAGTGGGATTAATTTTTTTCAAATTCAGATGTTTAAATTATTTTAACTCCTTCATAACAACCCCAAGAAAAGCCTTACGGTTACTTTAGAAGTTAACTTTTTTTTTGGTGTTTGCGCACAAATATTTATGAGACTCCATCCAATCACCAAACATAAATGCAGTCCAGAATACGAACTACATTTAGACTCACCTTTTGAAGGAACTGTTGAATACTCAGGAATTGAAATCTTAACCCATGAAGTGAAACATAAAGAAATGTGTAAAGGATCCAGCTTTTCCAGGCTGATTTTCTGTATACCAATGACTTAGTTATAAAGAGAAGTCTCGTGATTCCTAAACAAATCGAAGCCATTCATGTATCTGTTAAGATGGCTGTGAAATGGGGGTTTTTGTCTCTTTGCTCTTCTTCTCTGAGCTGTACTTCAACAAAAATTCAAATTTAGGACTAAGAGTGACATAGAGATCTGTGAACTTTGGATAAGGTCTGTGGTGAACTATAACATTGTGTCCTCACAGGGCCTCATACAAGTATGAACCTGTGTTTCAGATGACCATCCTTGTCACAGCACCCATGATGTGTCTAATGGGCATGACACAGCATGACGCTATGGTGCTCAGGGAAAAACCTTGAGTTCATTTAACACAGTCCCTCAATGCTAATAAAGAACTTAGGAACTGATAGAGGCTTTTAAATAAGACTTTAAAATCTTACTCTCTCACCTGGGCACGAGTAGGTCCAAATTAGCATTTTGAATGAGATAAATTGCTGTAGATCCAAGCAGGTAATCAATCACACTTTAGGCCTTTGCAGGGGTAGAGATGTTGAATGAAACTTCAGCACTGAAAAGAAAATGGACATAATACATCAGCCATGCTCCCTGCCCACTCCAGAATAAAGAGAAGGAGACTTTAGAGTGTCTCCACTACAGAGAGTGCCCCTTTTTGTGATTAAGCTTAATTAAAAAAAAAAAAAAACCCACAGCTTTCATTTCTTCTGTACAGTCTGAGAAATGGAGCAAGCAAGACCAGCTGGTTGTGTTCCAGACACCATTCTTATGGTCCATTTCCCTTTGCCATTTTCTGCTACCCATTTTCTGTTTCAACAGCACATACTCACTACTTCATTTGACAGCCTCTGCTGCCCTATACATAGACCTGCTTATTACATCAGGTTCACTGAGGTTCAAGAGCTACTCAAATGTGAAATAGAGCCCTCATTTAGTTTCACGGTAATTTTGTAAATGCCGCACAGAGATACCTCTAATTTCCCAAAGGACAGACTGATCCCCAGACCACTGTGGGACACCATGATTTTTCCATCATTGTTTCAAGGGCTGAGAACTTGTTAGGGGTTTTTTTTGGTTGTTTTTGTTATGTTGAGTTTTTTTCTGGAACGATTAAACAATGGAAATTTACATCACATGAGATCTTCCAAATATAGCCTGTACTGATGAGAAGAGATATATTTATCTCCCTTTGTACTTTTCTGAGACCACCACAGATACAAAGAGTAGAGGTTATTAAGTCTGATATCCCAGCTGTATTAGCTGTTCTATACTGCAGCTGAATACACAGAGTTGAATTTATTGACTAGGCTTACATCACTGAATACAGGTATCCAGAAAAAGATTCTTTCAGTGAACTGGGGGAAGAGATGGGATTGAGGCAAAACATATTTTGATTTTTATTCAATTAAGAATTTGAAAAAAATATTTGAAAATATACAGCAGCAACAAGATATTTTCCAGTGTATATGTATTTACAGTCCAGTGGGTTAGGAAGTTATGAAATTATTCATGGCCTTTTTCTCTGAGATAAGTTAGTAGAGAAAAATAATATCTCCTCTCAGCTACTTTCTCCTAGGCTTGAGATAGCTTCTGGTGTTGACTGGCTTACTCATATGGCTAGAAAGATCAAATAGAAGACAAAAGTTGGATGCCTTATTCAGATAACCATCCACAATATTTTGGGCTTATTTTAAATACAGAGATAATAGATGAAAAATTCCCAAAACATACACAAAACCCTTCAATAATTTCAAGAGTCATTCTTGTCATATGTAGGAAGACTGTCTACAGTGAGACAACATTATTCCTTATTTATGTTCATTGCTACCTTTACAGAGGACTCTATTTATTTGTTTGTTTGTTTGTTTCAACAGAAATTTGATGATGGTCATTCTCTCTTCACTGTTTTCACCTCTGTTTTTCCACATGGTACATGAAGGACGGTGGTATCTCCAGAGCTGCTTCTGTTACAATCACTGTAGTTATGTTGCAAGCAACAAATTTCATATTTTCTGCTACTCTCCCTTCAGGGTAGGTCAGGTTTGAAGCAGTGGTTAGGATTCTATTTCACTCATAGCCATGTCCAGGAAGAATGTAGTTTATTTGAAAACACTACCTTTACTTGTTCAGTCAAGGAGACCACGAGTCTTCATTTTTGGATTCAGCTGAGCTGCACATTGCTTAGGTGCAATGTCTTTACTTTCTAGTATGGTTAATACTAGAATTTGGCTTTCCTTGGCCAAATTCCAGAGGCATTTCTTTAAAAATCTAGACATGACCACTTAGTTGACTTATGCCAGAAGGAAGATGGCTTATTAAATAAAATGGGTTTTGATTTAATCACATTTCAGAAATTACTTCGAAGGTCTGGAAAATCCAGGAGGCAGTGTAAACACCTGCATCCTGAGGCCAGTGTGAGGAGTAGTTATATCACCCCTTAAACTGGGCTCCTTGCACAGTTTCGCAGCTAGAGGAAAACAAGGTAGTATTTATAAAACTTCAGCTGGTCTTCTGCTCTGATGCTGGAAGACAATTCTTGGGGATTCTGTGGCAAGAATCCCCAATAGCAAGTTAATTCAGAGGATGGATGAATACATCAGTATCTATTGCTGTCACTATTTGCACTTAAAACATGTGACAGACATTACAAGAAGTGCCAATACATTATTCAAACAGTCCATCCTACTGAGAAATAGGCAGCTGTGTAAAGGGGTGCTTGGACAAGCACTCTACATTGGACAGAATTCAAAGCAAAAGGACCTCCCACAGTCACGCAGGCATCACTCTACAGAAGCTTTGTTTTTAAGGAAGATATACCACAGCTGTAAACAAAGGGCTTGTGTAGCAAGTGTGATCCACAAATGACAGCTCTGACCATCTCTTTTCATTTCCCACACCACACCACATTTGAAGGCAGCCTTGCAATGGCTCATGGCAGGTTTCTCTACCTCACTCTACCGTTTGGAGCGTGTTGCCATTCTGTCTCCACAGGCTGCCCACACATCTCTTCTATGTCCCAGGCCCACAGGCATCGCTGTGCACACTGACTGTGCCTTGGACAAGGGGCAAAAAGCCTTTATTAGACAAAGCAGCTTCTATTTATACACTTTTGGATGTTATCATTCATGTTACATAGTCTTTTAGACTGCTAAATTACCACAGTAGATTCATTGGCTATTGTTAACTACAATATACTACCATTGGCTACCTATAGCATAAGCATTCAAGCATTCAGAAAAACACCAGGTGCAAATATGTTGCTGTTTTTCTCCTTCTGTTGTTTAACTTTCTTGCTTCTGTTGATACTCCATTTACATGGGTAAAAACTTATTGTTTTTCTTCTCCCAGGCTTTTCTCACGGTTCTTCTCCAGCCGAAGTAAGAGGCCTAAGCCATGATTTTACAAAGGCGACCAGGCCTTTGTAATTGTATAAGTTTATGAAGTTTTTACCTATATGCAATACACAGGTACTCATTCCTGGGCTATGAAAGCAGCCCCAAACTGCTTGGATATATGGAGCAGGTGGCAAATCCCTGATCCATGCCAGGACTGAAGGGATTCTGTTGTGAAGGTGTTTTAGACCTTACCTGTATTAATAGAGACAGAAATGGTTATACAGCTTGCAGAGTGTAATCAAACCTGCTGTGCTAAACTCAGAGATGCAAAATGCATGCTTTGGAACCATGGCACAGATCTCAACACATTGACCAGAATAGGAAAATGTGGAAGTGTATGTCTGATGGAGGATGAAAATGGGTTCAGGCAGATGCCCATTACACAGCACAGGAGTACACAGAGTATTGGGCAATGGTCACAGAGGCACACGGGGTGATTCTGCTCTCACTCTGTCTTCTGGACAATCCCAGCTAGGTGGCTACATCCCAGTTACTGTGTTTCCCCAATATAACTGGAAGAACCAAGGATCACATCTTAGCATATAAAGTAAAACCTACTACTTTTCTGAGAAGAAAAAATCTCATTAAAGACACCATTCCCCATATAAAAGAACAGCAACATCAAAAGTGCCACACATCTACCCAGGTATAGAGTGTGTATTTGAAAAGCAAACCTGAGAAGCCTTGCCAGGTTCCCTTGCCTATGGAACAAAAAGTCACCTCTGCCCCAAAACAGGAGCCAGTGCTGATAACCTCTAATAAGTCAAAACAGAAAGACACGCTTGCACAGTGGTTGGTTTATCAGAATAATTTACGTTATTCAGCTAATTCCTGAGCAATGGGAACAATATTCACTGCTTTCTGAGACACCAAGTCTGTCAGGAGAGTCATTTTCCCCATGAAATACGCAAGCAGTTGAAGGAGCAGAGACAGGAATAGTCAATTTTTACATATCAGATATATTTTGCTTTGCTATTGGGACAGAGCTTCAAAGGAGAGCTAAAATGTCAGGTGTGACTCAGTTTACACATCCATATGTCAAAGGTCCAGCACAGTACCTGTCTGAAATGAGCTGCTTCCCACCACTAAGGACCGTGTTCCCTGTGCCAGGGGATGGAGTCAATACTGTAGTCACCTTATTTCCCCGTCTTTCACTTTTATAAGCTCATATATTCTAAGCATACACAAACACATTGTCTTCTTAGACAACAGGTTTCAAAAACAAGAGGGAAAGATGTGTTTTCCCAGGGCTAGGTTGCTGACAGGATTACACAGCTATAAAGATCTATTCACAAGGGGATTCACATGAGAAGACACACAGGATATGATGGTGGGAATAAAAAAAATCAAGGCAGTTCATGAGACTAAGGAAAAAAGAAGACAATAAAAAATATAAAAATCCCCAAACGTGATGCTTTTCAGGATCCTAACCAGTAACTGCTGAAGCTGTGAGAAGACAAAGATCATTGAGCTGAAATATTGGTAGCAGTTTTTTCAGAAGGGAATGAAAGGTCACAATGACGTCTTCTCTCCAAGATGTAGTTTCCTAATTTTCTCCCCAGTACCAGGAATGAATTCACTGAGAAAGCTGTGCCCTTGTGGAAGGCGTGAAATATTCTGCTTAATATTTACATCTTTACCGAGTGGTAATATGGAAAACAGGTTTGGGGAGTGTAGAAGCAGGCAGCTTGGGGAATACTCTGGCCCGGTCTGAGCCTCTGCAGAGGCAGACAGCCATCTACTGCCAACAAATGAAATAGAAAGCACCCCCACAGGCTTCCTGAGAGCTGCATTTACAGAAAACCATGCCTCTCAGGAAACAGCTTTGCTTGGCACATCAGGCTATCCAAGCTGGCCAGCATCAGGACAAACTTGTCTCAGGAAATGTAATATTTTCTTCTCCCACTGACGTGTTCGTGCTGCATCTAGGAGAAAAAAATCAGGAGCAGATGATGGAATGGAAGCCTTTTCCATACAGACATGCTGCAGGTTTTTGGATTCCATTTGTGGAAAATCCCTTCTCCCCCTCTCCCCACCCCCCTCAACATGCACAGTCAGATTCACAATGAATCCTCACAGACTGAAACGCTCTGAGCTCTGACAAGCAAGGGCAGCGAATGGAGGCCAGCAGTGCAAATTGGAGCGCTGGGAGCACACCGCAGGTAGCTGAGTATCAGATTATCCAGGCACCACAGACTGCAGCTTCCACCTGGAAGGCAGAGAAACAAAAGCCTCCCTTTGTGTCCCGGGGTTCTGCAGGAATTAAACACAGCTCCTCTTTGTGGTAGACCCAGACTCTCACAAGGAACAGGGAGCAGCCAGTAAACTCCCAGGCTGTCCTCAGGGAATGGACTATTTTAAGCCTGCTTGCAAACATCTCCCTGCGTATGTGCTGTATTTTCACGGAAGAATAATTTAATCTTCATTGCCATCATTAATTTTTGACAGAGAGCACCATATGACATCCTGTTTACAGCCCACTAAATCTCCATTATGAAGCCATGCTTACAGAAAGAAGAACAATCTGAAGAGCTGTGTTAACTTTTACGATTACATTCTAGCCCTGAGATACAGAAACATGATTGAAGTTATACATACACATACAAAAAAAATTTTTTAAAAATTATTAAATTTTGTTATGCTCTTTTCAGGATCCAGAGGAAAAGCTTCTCCTTTAAATAACCTGTACTAATACAGCAGATACCTTTAAAAAACACTGTATAACGTATTGGCATTCATCCTTATGCAATATTTACCCTGTTGTTTTCAGCTGTGTTGAACAGCATGGGTAAATGCTGCTCTTCAGAGAAGTTCTGTGACAGCAGCAGAGATTTAACCCTGGTGAGTGGGATTTTGTTCATACTTCTTGTACTCATACCCTTTCATTTGGACATCCAAGAAGAATTTTAGTGAGATCTGTTACTTTTCCCTGGGGGGTAAAACCACTCAGAGCTAAAAACCACCATCGGGAAGGAGAACTGAGGTGAGCTAAAGCTCCAGAAGGCTTCTGACACAGAGGCATCCCAACCACCAAGGTTCTGAGAGGGACTTGCAAAACCAGGAGCAGTTCAGCAGCCACAACACAGCATGCAACAATTGCACCAGTTCAGCAATAGGGAAATAGGCCTAAGTTTACCCAGCAAAGTTAGGCACACACAATTAATTCAACACTTCTCCAAAAGTCAGTGAAACAAGAGAGGTCCCTCCAGAGACTAAATCTAGTCTTAGACTAAACTACTTGAAAGATAACGTAAAGCCAGGATTATCCTCTGGAGTTCTCCCACTCTTTCCCTGCTTTAGAGAGTGCATAGCAATACTCAAATAAGCGTCTAAACAGTGTGGGGTAAATGTGGGCAATAACTGTCCTCTAACCCACCTCCTTTGAGATGAGACTTTCCTTTTGCAATGGTTTGAAGGACATCCAAAGATTTCTAGTCCTACCTAACTGTTCCAGGTGAGAATATTCTCTTCCACTATATACTTTAATAAGTATATATTCTATTAAACATTTTATGAAGCATATAAGTATATATTAAATATAGTAATTCCCTTTCAATCCCACTCCTAGCAGCAATCATTCTTCACATACACCTAATTTACTTTGGATTTAAGAAAGTTGAGTCATGGTTTAATTCTCTAAAATGATCCCCATTAACTCCCAGACATCAGTTTCTAAGGAAAACCTCAGTGGCACTACTGAGGCGACAGCTCATGACTACACAGGGCAAAACCCAGGTTGTGTGGGTAACTCCATTCAGTGGGAGCCACTGGAAAGTATTTATCTGGAAATCAAGGCAATAAAAAATTAGGCACTACAGACAACAGCCCTATGGTTAATTTAATCTTCATAGATTAACCAAAAAGTTCTATAAAACTTTATCATTGTGTATGTTGTACAAATTTGCACAAAGCCTAGGTTTCAGATTAATTGGTCTTTTCAATTTCCAAAAACCTTGCAGCAAGTACACATACCTCTCCTTGTTAGAGGGATTCTGGGTATTTTTTTTTTTTTTTGCAATATTTTTCTATTTGGATGATAGAGACAAAATTAAGAACAACTAACAGTTTTGATTGCTTCCTACCAAGTTTTCTCACAGTCAAGGGTTTTACAAAAAGAGCAGATGTTTTTATCGCCATCTTCAAGTATTCCATAGTATGAGACTACTGATGGCTATCAGATATGACCATATTTTTCATTCTTTTTCATTCTTTTTCATTCCCCTATTTATTTGTTTTTATTAGTAGTACAGCCTGTTGAACCTCACACTGCAGTGAGGGCATTGCACAGCCATCATCTGGGAAACACTGATGTCCCCTTTGACACCTCTTCCACAACCCACACTTATGCTTCCTCAATTCTGGGGGTTTTTTGCCTCCTCCATCCATTTTCTTAAAGAAAGGTTGTTCTCCTTTCTCAATGCTTAATATTCCCAGCTGCCTCCTCTGCCTATTTCCTATATGGATGACAAGTGCCCTCCCCAAGACTTCTCCCTAAGCCCTCAGTACCTATGCTCCTTTTCCTCAGGGTCACATTCCTGCGTCACAGCCCTATCTCAGCCGTCATCAGAGGGCTGCAAGGAGCTGGAAAGAGCAGAGGAGAGTTGAGGACTGTTCCTCAGCCCCTCAAGAGCCCACTTTGCCTTTGCTGCCCACAGCCCTCTGTGGAGCTCTCTCTGCTGCTGCTCCACCACTACCCACACCTGCCGTTCAGGTTTCAGGGCTGCAGCATGAGGAGCGTGGGGTAGGAAGCAGACAGGGAGGGCACATTGACATGGTCTTGTTTTCTCTGAAGTTTACATCACATCTCAGTTGCCTGAGTCATCTCTCTCAGCCTGGTGCCCTGCTACTCTATCCCTCCCTGCCACAGCTGTGGTGAGCCCTGCCCTCTGTGAGCCACCTGGATTTTTTCTGTCTTTCCCTCCAGCATGCAGAGCACAGAGAAAATAACAAACCTTTTACTGCAGGCTCTGGTCAGGAAAGAATTGAGTGAAACAGTTACTTTTACTGACATTTCTTTACTCCCATGGCTATTAGGGGCAAAATTGAATAAGGTGGGGATAGGATTGGTGATCACATCAGCTCTGTGCTGTGGTCAAAGGGCTGTGAACCCTGCTGAGAAACTGGTGATCTTCTTTTTCCTCCCATCTACATCTAATGCGTTTCTATCTAATTGCTCTGACATTTACCTAGTGGAGATCAGATGTAGGATTTGGAAGACAGAATAGGTTCCAATGAATGTAACAATTAGATTATGTAAATGAGATGAGTGCTTAAATACTTAGGTAGCAGACTTTGCAGAAAGCTCAACACCCCAAACCTTTGCAAGCTCAGTTAATCCTACATGGTATAATAGCCGTGACTACGTGTGGCTTTTCATGTGAAGGCAAAGGAAGTAATAAAAGCTTCTGTAAAAGCATGACTAAAGGAAGCCACTCTCAGTACACAAGTTTTATTGGCCCTGAAAAATCAAAGAAATAGGCTACACATCCTTGATCCCTCTGTAATGAAATTATATTTATCATTTACATGCACAGACCAATGTACATTCTGACACTAAAGAAAAAAACAAAAGTGCAGCAATCAGACCATAAGGGTGCTATTACATTTGGAGGGTTATTAAAAGCTAATGCCAAGGAGGTATTCTAACTGTCTGATTTGGCATTTCAATTTTTCTGAAAACAAGAGTTCCTCTTCACCTGCAGGTCAGAGGCCAAGCCAAAAAGACGCAGGGATTTTGTGCACTTTGCTCAAAATTCACCTCTTCCTTTTTATGACTTCAAAAGTTTTAAGTGAACTTGCTGAACTTGCTCTTTGGAAGAGGAAAATGTTTTACCCACTTCAGTGTTAAAGTGACTTTGTGGCAAAACCTAATGCATGACTTGTTTCCTGTGGGAAAAGCAACCCTGTTTGTGGGGAGCGGTGACTGCAGGTGCCATCAGTGCGCTTTAGAGCTAGAAAGGATTTTGTTGGTAGGTGCTTTCTCCTCCCTACACTGTTACTGCGAAAGGGCAATAAACATTATACCTTGAAATGTTTATAGCTTGGAAAGAGTAGCTGGCAGAGCCCAAGAGAGATATCTCCACTCAATTTGTGACTCTAGACCTCATGGGGACAGGCACCTCTAGCAGGCAAAGAGAAGTGGCACAGGTTTCTCCTCACATACTTAATGCAACCCCAGCACTTGTCCTCTCCTGCAGTACATGTTTCCTCCTTCCCTTCTGTTTCTCCTTTTCCTTCCCTGCCTCTGGGCCATTATACTTTTAGCTGTGTTTGAAGTGGTTTGCTGCTGTGCACACACTACAGATGGTGATAGAGCACACATTCATTTTATGACAAATGGAACCAGACCCTAAACTCCAGCATGCTCTGTCTACTTAAGGCAGCAGAAGGAGAAAATCCTTCTCCTTCACCTTTCCCTGCAGCCCCAGGAAGCAGCAAATCCTCCTTTGCCTTTCCCTCCAGTTCCAGGTAAAGTTTTATTGCTATTCATTTTCCTGTTGCACACAGGACAGACTACATTTTATTTCTGTGTTGAGAGGTTTACACTGAGACCCTCTTCAGACTCAGACTCCCCTGAGATGTGAGGAAAGAAAAGGAAGAAAATGAAAATAATGACAATAAACCCCCCTGAAACTACTAGCTCAGACGACACTGCAGTTGAAGAACAGCAGTCTTGGCACATGTGGAAAGAGAGTGACAGCATCACATCACTCTTCTCCTTTCCCTGCCCTCCCCAGTATAGTGACTAGAGACCCAATTTTGGGGTCTGGGAGCAAGAATGAGCTGCAAAGTCGTATCAGGATTGAAGCTCACACAGGGGAGGAAGAACACTCAGAGAAGAGGATCTGCCACAGCCCAGATAGCCTGAGGGTTCACGTTTTGTTTAATAGCATGTTCATTATAATTTCCCTCAAAGCATGCCATAAATGGAGGGGGGGGAGGGGGGAAGAGAGGTTCAGTAACAGATCCTTTGAGGGTTCAGTCTTGCTCATTATTTGAACCTCTTAAGTGTAAGAATAAACAAAGAGGCTGTGGAAGCTGTCTGTGTTACATGTTTCCAATGGTGGTTTTTTTCCAAGATGCATTTTTGACCAGAAATCAGGGGTTTTGTTTCCTTAACAACTGAGGTAACCATTAGGCTATTACATGCAGGGTGTGAAAAGAGGTCCAGCACCTATACATTTCTTGCTGGTCTTTGCTGGATGGGAGAGAAGGAAGAAGTAAATGTTTTAGGACCCACCATAGCCAGAATAAGGTGGACATCAAAATTAGATGAATCAGTGTCTCTACAAAGTCAGTGTTGGCCCAAAAAGGTTGATGAAGGTTAAATCAAATCATCCCACCTCTACAAACAGACACAATACAGTTGGACATCTGCCTAAACTGATCATAATTGCCCTGGGCCAATGGTAAATTTTTGGGACTGTGTGCATCTTCTGCCATCTTACAAGATTTATTTTGTAGCATCTCTCTAGGCTCTGTTACATCACAAATAAACATAGTTTCCTAAATGCAGGGTTCTCCTCTTAGCACCTTTGCATCATTTAAGTGCTTTGGCTCTCTAGGATGCTATGATCATTTCAGGTGGTGCTAGGAAAAATATATTCTTTTCGTAAGGAATAAGTAGGACAAATGTCAAGAATCCAGAATTCCTCAAAAACTGACATGGTATCATGAGTTTTGGTATAAATAAGCTGCTATAAAAGCAGAAGTGTTTGTCACATCTACTTTATGATTTCCTACCTTAATTCCATTTCTTCCTGCCCTCCCACACACAACCACTTTACACATCTCCAGCCCCCTCAGCTGAAGTTTCCTCCAGGGCTGTTTAACTGCATCAGGCTTTCTTCCACCGAGACAGTTCAAAATAAAAAACCCAACACCTTCATGTACTAGGGGTGTTACTGACCTCCAAACCCTGGACCTTTTAATGAGTGGCCAGCTGTGGCCAGGCATAGGAAACATCCTCTGGCATTCCTTGTGCACAATTTCTGCAGGAGCATGCAAACTAATCCCAAGGAACAGCCCGACAAGGCTCTCTGCCTTTTTGCAAAAGGTGAAAAACAATGTTTTCCTTTACTGTCCATTGAGCTGATAGAAATAAGTTTTTTAGGAAAATACAAGAGATTTGATGCTATGGTTCCCCAGCAAGCTGAGGTTGGTCAGAACATCACACGCAAGCCAAGGAAATGGTTAGTAGTCTCACCCTTCACAGAAATGCAAACAGGACTACAGTGGCTACACATGTGGGGGGCCAGCTGGCTCGAAGGGAAAAAAAAAAAGCAGCAGGATCCTGTCCTCCTGCCGAGGATATAAAGTACTAAAAGCAGTTATGCCACTGTGAGCAGTTTTGTGGCTCAGCATTCCTTGTTTCCCTTCCTGTTTAGAGTAGGAAGGACATAGCTTTTACTTGTCTAGGGTAAAATGTGATAAAATTATGTTCTTCCAAAAGAACTGCTACCTTTCCTTCTTCCACAACATGCAATAACAAAAGTCAGTGCAAAAATACCCATTTCAGCCTATCAAAAAGCCCTCTGAAGTTTTCAGGATCACCACAACGGAAGAGGACACAAAGGTCACAAATTTTGGTTAGGATGATGGCTCGACATGCACACAGCCTCAATAGCTGTGACTGCTCAGCAGGCAAAGGGCTGCAGAGAATCCCTGCTCCCAGGCTGCAGGCTATGCAGTATGAAGGCATATTGGTCACTGAATTTTTAAGATATTCTCTCCCTCTCCAAAGCCTTAAGCACTGCTGAAGTTAACGTTGTTCCTAATTATATCTTAAATAAACATGTGACATCAAAAAATTACCCTGTAGATTCTCCCTCATCTATATTTACTCAGGCATAATAGCAGCTGCCTACACGATTTTTGTCTTGCTAATGCACAGCAATAATCATAGAACCACCCACAGCCCATCTATTTTGGTAGAGTGTAGAAATAGACATTAAACCTATAAATGTCAGAACATGCCTTCATTTCAAATGTTAGTATTATTTAAATTAGCACTTGACTGATGTTTCCACAACGTGATAGCTTTTCAAATGCTGGTATATTGAACATGAAGTGCACTGGCCCTGCTTTAAGCACCTTCAACCCATTAGGCCCATCTATAATTTGGTGCTCTTAGAAATGCAAACGCATTGAAGAAGGGCTGTGGTCTCTTTGCTTATGCCCAGAGGTCCCTAGGGAATTGCTGATGCCATAATTACCTGAGTACGGTTTGAACGTGGGGCTCTGGTCGGGAGGTAAATGTGACTTGCAATTATTGTCCAGACTCATTTGGGAACAGCTGTGCCTGGGTGGTTGGAACACCATGTTATCTCATGTTTAAAAGTGAGCACAGTGCTCACTATGAAAACAACGCCATTGGAGGGAAAACATGTTAACAGGAAAATGGAACCAGCAAATCACGTTTTTTCTGTAGGCCTAGGAAAATTAGGAGCAAACCCTCCATCTTCTTTCTGACCACTAAAACACTGTAAGATTAGCTAAAAGAAAACCAGGGAAGAATAACTGATTATTCAAGATTTAGTGGACATGGGTAAGTGTGGTGCTGACTCTTGGTGGATCGCAGAGAGATCACAGCAAAAAGCTGGAGAAAGCAATTCCTTTTTTAACTTATCTTGAATTCTAATAGTTAACTCCATTTCTAAAGGGAAGTTCTGTAGCTTCCCAGGAGAAATACTTGACTTGTAAATATGAAAGAATGTAAATAATATGAGATGTTTTGGTAAGGTGCTTTCCTTGACCAATGAGTTTTGTGTTTTGTTTGTTTTGATTCTTGGACAGACTGTGCTGCAGAGACACAGACACAGTCAACACAGATGACCCCTCCAGTTAGCTAGCCTGGCTGGAGGGAGAAAGATTTGTTCTCTTCTTGATAATAAAGCCTTCTGATTTCAATCTGTGAGCATGGGTCGTTTTGTGGAAGGGCTCTAGCATAGGGCCACATCACTTCTACAGGTAAGCTTATTGCAAGGAAACCTTATTTTAAAAAGACAAAGAAAGGGCAAGGGTGAAATCAGACAGCGGTTAGACCAGATCAACTCGATGCTGCTTTCAAAGAAACACAAATTCTGCTCAAACAGAACAAAAGGAGACATCTAGGATCAGATTTCTGGGAACAATACATGCCGGTTTTAGGGTGAAGTGCTTCCATAATTCTCTTATACAAGAGCAGAAATGAGAAGGCCCTATATCATTTAGTAAGTTCTCTCATTATAATAAAGTCTTAGGCCATAAATATCACATTTTATTACAAACAGCATGGAAACAGAGCATCACGCTTCATCAGACAGGAGACTAAGTTCATTCACCTCTCTAAAATAAGAGCCTCGGCAACCACCAAAGCACCACACACACACACACGAGCTGCATGTACAAAACCAACAGTGACACCTCGTGGGCAATATTCAAGCACAAATATAGTAACTACGATTTCTTCCGGAACATCAACTTCAGCAGATTGATCATTTAAAAATATGAAGGCATATGTTCTTTTATAGCACTAGGAAAAAAAAAACCCTTTACCGAGTGCGGCAGAGGATAATGCAGACAGTCCAGCAGCTCCACACAAAACTAGGAGCAGTACCAATGGAGTCCCGACTGGCACTGGCGGCCTACCCACAGCAGCGTTTTTAATTAGAATCACGTGTGCGCTTCAAAGGACATCTCCCCCTCACCCCTGCTTTCTCCAGTCTGGTTTGCATCCCAGTGCCATCCCCGCACATAACATGGAACTGGAAGACAACATTAGGAGCACAAACTGCACTGCATGAATGGGCACTTGGTGCACAGGCCAGGCCTGGCCTCGCCAGCAGCAAGGAGCCCAAACAGGCAGCATGGAGGCCATGGCCAGCCTGCCCAGAGCCTCCCACACACTGCTCCTGGCTGTTTAGCAAGCTGGGCTTTCATGGTGCTACTGTGGCTGCTTCTGGGCTCCAGCTAGCCTGGATCTGCACCTCGCACTGTCCCCAAGGTATCTCTAGTCCCCAAATCTGCTGTTGATATCAAACTAGGAGGAGTTGTGGACTCCCTCAAGGGTAAAGGGACATCTGGATAGACTACAGAGCTGAGCAATCGCCAACTGTATGAAATTTAATGCGAGCATGTGCTGCATTCTCTACCTAGGATGGCGCAATACTGGTCATATGTACAAACTGGGGGATGAGAAGCTGCAGAGCACTCTTACAGAAAGTGATCTGTGGTGGTTTGGGTTGATGGCAAGCTAAATTTGAGCCAGCAGTAGCCATGATAGCAAAAGGGCCAACCATGTTCTGGGAAGCATCAGGCACAGAATACTTATCTCCATGTAAGTTCCAGCAAGAAAAGATGTATGGCACTTGTGTCATCTCTCAGCACACGCTCTCATCAAAAATAAAACCTATATAATAAAACATTCTTACTTTCCTTTATCAGAGTGAAGGCTTGGATAAGCTGCAATTTGAGCACAGAAACAGCCTGGATAAACTCCAGGGGAAGTTTTTTAATGGTAAGACTACAAACAACAATTCCCAAGCCTCTTGTTAAAAGTGATTTGTTCTCTTCAGATCTCTGCTGAGTGAGAGTTCTGAAGAGAACAGTTAAGGACTGGAAGACTTCTCAACTCAAAGGAAATACCAACACAACATTTTAGGACCACTTTTAAAGGACCGCTGCCAGCTCCTTCCTTTGGTCCACAATTAAGGTCAACATTAAAGCAAAACCAAACAGACCAAGTGCCAATCTGTCCAGATTCTACTACACTGCAATCTAGGCAGCACACAACACATCAGCTGCTCAAGGCACCAGTCATCTTTGCTTCACTGCCCAGCTTTTTACCGTCACTGCTGAGCTCAAAACACTTTCAGACAGAGTGAGCTAACATATTAAACTTTAGGCGTATAAATTCTCTCTTGCACACTTGGAGCAAGGATATAGCTAAACACTGGATATGCCTTTTTTGAAAAGTGTATTAAATTTTTTCTAGTCACTAGAAAGACTGAGGAAGGAAAAGCGTATGTTAAATGCATTCAATAGTTAACACTAGCAGTAAAAGATGAAGCACAGAATCAATTACAATTCTTCTAAAGGATGGTGTAGCCTGGCGTTAAGTCATGACATGTTACAGCCTGCACATGCCTGTCAACAACCATCTATGACTACAAAGACTGACTGGATAATCACTATTAACACTGCCTGGGGTTATTCACCTCAGCACAGAAAAGGCTATTCACACTAATACCTATGTGGTTTCAGGTTTAGATTAAGTGTCCAGATGCAGACCCTCTGGATCATACTAGTTCTTGGATCAAACGGCTGAAATTCTTTTGTATGTTACAAATTGTTCAGCTTTCTTGTAGTGACTTTGAGCTAAGAAGTGTTGCGTTGAAGAGGGCACAATCAAACCACCTAAAATTAACTTGATTTATGATTTCAAGTCAGGTCCATTTTCAGTAAAATCTAATGCTTTGTTTAGACAAAAGTGAGCAAATGCATCTTTCAGGCACCTTAAATAAATATTCCTCTTTTGAGGAGAGAAAAAAATACTCTACTTTGTAGGAGAAGAAAAAAACCCCAATAAACAACTTTCTGGCCAGGTTTTTCATCCGTAAAAGAAGTGAATACCAGATGGGCTACATTAGCCCATCTTACCACACTGACTTATTTCAGCTCTATTTCTAGTCAGTTTGCTAGCTAAAAGGACGTATGTCTTCTCAGATGTTGAAAAAGCCCACCACCAGCAGAAAGCAGTCTGTTACCTGCAGATACTTTTTCCTCAAGAGTTAGTTCTCCACAAGTTTAGTGCAAAAATTGAGAGCTCTGTTGTGCTTAGCTCAGAGCGAACAACAGTTTTATTCTGAAAACATTTTTCCAATTAGAAAAACAAGATATAGAAATAGAACAATTTGTCTGATTCCAGGAAATGCCCCTACTTCCAGGCAATTATCCTCGCAGCTCTGCCTCTGGCCACTGCACCTTAAGACCTCTCTCCTCACAGCTGCACAAGTGCAACTGCACAGAACAGCTGTAAAGCTGTCCATACCTTAGACAGATGGGCATAAACACACATTCAGTCTTCTAGATAATCTTGCTGGTTACTCATCTGAAGATGGTCTGGAGGACAGTTGCTTGAGCGCAGACTTCAAGCTACACAGCTTAGAGATATCCAGTTAAAAGGCACTCTTAGGTTCAGCATACAAACATTATCAGAAGTGCCCTGATGCCATGAGGCACTTACCTCACTGTGGTTTTACTTCTGTAGTTTATTCCCATGTGTTGCTGCACTCTCCCTCCCCTCCAAAGCTAGATGTACAGAGCAGAGTTCCTCAAATTACTATTCTCAACATGCATATGTACTAACCGAACTGCTATAGAACAAAAATACCTTTTAACAATTTCATTTTCATTTAAAAACAACGCAAGATTATTCTGAGAAGAATATCTGTCCTATGCTACAGGTTTTCTTCCCCAAAACTAGAAACTCAACCCAGATCCTTTTCATATTTCATGTGAACAGTACTACTGAGAATGAGATCGGTACTTGAAGTGTAGAAAAATAAAACTAGCCAGAGGCTATGGGAAATGCAGCAATGACATTTATTGGAATTTCTCCAGGCATTACATGAAAAAAATTTTAAAGTGAAACAGAGGATAAAGCTCATTCAGTGCATCTTAAAAAAAAAAGATGTATCTGAATAATCTTGATTCTTTGTAATAAGATGCTGCTGCAGTTCCTGGGATTAGTTTTTTATGTACACATCAGATAAAACTCACTCTGAACAAAACTGCAACAATCTGCCTTTTCTCTTGGCATTTCCCCATCTAGTACAACACAACATTCTTGAAATATCTTGACAGATTCCACATAATTTTATACACAGTGTTAAGACCTTTCACCCCAAATGTAAAAAGAGAGACTGTTAAGTAAATCAGTATCTTTAATCAAATAAAACATAATGGAAATAAAAAAACAACAACAAAAACCCAGGAGAGCCGAAGCCCCTAAGTTCCACAGCAGTGTGCAGCAAATAAGCATTGTTGTTCCTCACTTATATGGTAATGTAAAGCATAATACTTAGAAAGCAGTGATATTCAGTCCTTGCTTTCTAAACTGGACAATCTAATGCAAAAAGACACTGCTGGATTTGGCACTTTGCTTAATTGGTTTTCTTACTAAAAAGAATAAGTGTTTCCTGAAATACAGTATAAACGGAAAGAGATAACACAAGCCACTGTAACACGCAATTAAGGGTTCAGACATGCACTCCAAAATACTTGTCTATTACACATTTGTCTAAGCCTTCTCAAAAATTCCACTCAAAAACATTTTCAAATCTATATGCAACTTTTTATACCTCTATAAACATAATTTCTTCCTTGACATGATCAGAGTTTATCTCACCTTCTGTCCAGAACACACAAATTCATGACTTGTTTTAAAAAGAAGACCACAAAGCAGTATTAAAACAGGAATAGCCTGGAAAGCATTATTAAAATTGTGCCTGTACTTCAGGATCCCCTTTGAAATGTATAGCCACTGTATATGTGAAAACTGAAAGGTACATATCTGAGACTTTCTTGGTCCTCTCTTGTGCACTCATGCTCGACTTCCTGCAACCTACCTCAATTTTCTTCTCAAATAAAATTTAAAACAGCTTTCTGCATCCCAATACAATTAGACAAGGCTTCCTGCAGAATTTCTTTGGTTACATGAGAACCCCTTACACACCTAACTCTTACAACAGGCAAGTCTCTGGTGGAAAATTAACATTGGAATAAATCCCGTCCCACTGTTGTGCTTCCTTCCTCTCCTCGTCACGAATAACCCCAGGACAGGTGGGAGCAAACAAGCCAGGAATGGAGCAGCAGCCACTTAGCTCCTGCCTTTGTGAGCTCTGCGAGTGCGTGCAAACAGCTCCTCCTCAGCTCTGGGTGACGGAGGCAGGGCGATGATGCAATGCTTTTTTGTTTCCAGTTCCAACATGCATGTGGAATTACACTGCTGACTGGTGCAGCCCAGGCAGCGGATGGCACTACAGCTCTTTCTGTGCAAACCATGTCATGATACTTTTTCTGCTTATTGGTCTGTGCTCACAATGTCAGTAGAATTAAAAGAGAGGCACGCATGAGTTCACACAGATTTTCCACAGAAGATGTGAAACATGCTGCTCTTTGGAGGGAAAATTACATTCTCCTTTTTTTTTTCACTTCAAGTATTATTCAACATACATATATATATAAAGACACACTATCCTCATTTCACTATAAGACAAGCACATCCAGAGTGAATTTGCAGATCACCATTATCTTTGTCTACTCCAATTTCTCTTTTCCTTTAGGAAACCCTAAATATACATCTACTCATCATAATTACATGTGAGAATCCTTTATTTCCCCCTTGTGATTTATTTACATAATCATAAAAAAATTAATAGCCTGAATTTGCATACTGACACTTGAAGGCCCATCTGTAGCTATGAGTGTCCCAGCACTATTTTTGGGTAATACCATTGCCTATTGCTAAGTAGCTATTGAAAGCAGCATACTCATTTTTTCGTTCCCTTTTTTTTTTAAGGAAGAAATGCTGCCCAGAAAACCCTGGTTTATGGCTTACTCCATATTTTATTATTTGGGTTGTAGTTTACTTCCTTCAGGAGCAGTTCACAGTCAGACAACACTTCTGCTGGCAAATACTTCACTATCTGCTCAAGAGTCTTTTGATATGTTATCTTCTCCTGTTCCAGGGACTGAATTACAGTCTTCATTTTGCTCTCCCGAGTCAAAACAGTCTCCAGGCTGGCTTCCAGACTCTGAATTTTAGCGTGAGCAACCTGTAAACAATAACATCATAACAAACTGATAAATTCTGAATAATTCTCTTTTAATATTATGATAAGGTATCCGTTAAGGAAAGAATTACGTAGCTACTTCTAAAAGACATCTGTGTAGGCAAATACAAGGAATGCGCATTGTGTATGATACACAAAATCTCCTCACAGTGACCAGATCAATCTGAAGAATTTCTCAAAGCTTTACAGAGGGAAGGAGACATACAAGTTGCAGCAAGCAAGGGACAGCTGAGAGTAACAAGGAACTGGAGGGGGAAAAAGGAAATCAGCGGCTGAAGTAGCACTGGAAGACATGCCCTGTGTGACAGCGATGGAACAAGGGGAAAATGCGGTGATAAAGTTAGAAGGATGGAGAGGTTGGAGGGAAAGAGAACCTCAGCATCAAGTCTAGAAGAAGACTGTGTTCCCTATTGTCCCATTAAAAAACCTACAGCTTCCTTTGACTAGTCAAAGAAACCCTGGACCACAGCAATAGCAGTTCCCTCTGTGGGAACTGGAAGAATTCTGATTGTTCCTAGGAAAGGGTACAACCAGAGGAATGAAGATGTTATACAAACAAAAAGGTGAAGAGGTTAAGGAACTGAGAAAGACGCATTATTGTAAGACTCTGAAAGAACACAAAAGCTTTGATAGAGCCTTTCAAATCAGCCACTCAATTATTCTATGCCTTTGGTGCATTTTCAGAACAGAGGTAAAAGGCCAAAGCTGCAGTAAATAAATAAAGAAAAATAAAAAGAAAAATTATTATTAGTAAAAAGTTTAAGTGATTCCTGTTTTCAATATCAAAAGAACACAGCACAGCACCCTTAGCCCATAAACACAAAAATAATGAGGACTTGATCTTTCCTTTTTTCCTTCTTTCTATTTTCAGGTTTCAGAAGCTAAAAGTGCTTTCTGAGCTCTTTGCAATGCTTGTGCAAATTAAGAAATACAGCAAGAAATAGCCTGGTGATGAAAAAACAAGAACTTGCCTTTCAAGAAAATGCAAGACAATACATATTGAAACTGAAACAAGTCTAGGCCAAGCTATAGGACAAAGGGTGAATAGTGAAGTAGGAAGGACTTTTTCAAAACACAACTTTATCAGGCAAAGACTGGTGGGCTTTCAGATGTAGTCAGGTCTGGTAGGAGAGACCACCTTCCAAAAGTAGGACTGTGAGTTTCAGCAGAAGGAAACAAAACAACATTGCCTACAAATGCCTGAAGAAAACAAGTCTGCTGCACTACAGATTTCTTAAAACTTTCCAACAGGGAAGCAAAGAGATGAAGGGACAGAGAACTTATTTTTCAGTAAGATACACAAGTTTTGCCAACAGATTTTATGGAAGATATGGGTAGAGAGATTTTGGGAAAAAAAGAAATTTAAATCAAGAAGGAAAAGCCTAAGGAATGACAAAGGAGTTAGAAACATGCCTAGCAGAAGTGACTCACTGTAACTAAGAGAACTGCTCAACCGCACAAGGTCTTGCAACAAGAAGACTTCTCACATAGACTTAAAACAACACTTTCTCCTCTATCGGCTGAATCATTGAAATGACTTCTCCAGGAGTTTGTAGCCTAAGAAACTTACCTGTAGCTTCTCCAACAAATCCATGTTTTGCCTCTTCAGATGATTGTTTGCCCTCTCCAGCTTCTCCAGGGGTTCACCTTCATCACAGGGACTCACATTTTCCTGTAGCTCATCTTGAAGAACGTGGTACTCTACTTCATAGGCATGAAGCTGTTTTGAAATATCCATCTCAAACACCTGCCATGAGAGAAAAAAACATTTTAAACTACAATAGGGAGGACTTATGCCACACAAATGTTTGACTAAGAGTCAACTCTTCTTGATGCTTTTCCTGTTCCCTTGAAAAAAGTGTTTAGGGGATGTCTACAGTAAGAGCATTATAACATAGAGAGTTGTAGCCATAATAGATCATAGACTTCAGAATAAACTGGATCATGCCTTTTACAATTACCAAATACCATCTCTTACTACAAGATATATCAGCAGAAAAGTCTTATTCAATCCAAGAATTTTATAATATGACCAAGTTTTATTGACTCTTGCTCAGGAACATTAAGGAGTTCAAGATAAAATTTTTAAATCTGGGATTCACAAGATCTCTATTCAAAACCAGATCCCTTGACTCCAAGAGTCAGGCATTCAGCTGACTGTGGGCAACACAACGCATTCTTTACTCTAACAGACCTGGCTTTGCACAAAGACATTTCTACTGTGACCATACAGCACGGTAGAGCGAAGAACAGATTTAATGTCTAAACCTATCAAAAGTATTAAACTACCATCTCTATCATTTCCAGAATCAATGAGTTG
Organism: Vireo altiloquus; assembly: GCA_013396875.1. Lineage (NCBI taxonomy): Eukaryota > Metazoa > Chordata > Aves > Passeriformes > Vireonidae > Vireo > Vireo altiloquus. Next base: position 467,671 of record VZRF01015230.1, on the reverse strand, counting down.
TAAAAACAGACACAAAAGTGCCTGACACAGGTTTAGCACAGCAGTCACAGTCGATGCAATGAGGAAATGAAGATTTACACATTGTCTAAAAATGAATTCTTATCTAAAAGCACCTGAAAGATTCAAACCTTAACAAACCACAGGAATGCATAAGTGTTTACTCTCCTCCTGCACATGGTTTTCTAGAGCTCTTCTGTAATCTCTGAACTACCACCTGAAGGAGGAAAGCTGCTCATAGGTTCACAATTAAGGTACTAGACTGAGGCTCACTCTCAATTTGCAGCTTCAATGCAGAGGAAGTTTAGTTATAGAGATGAAGATTCCAGCCACAGACCGTATTTCTCAAGAAGGTTTTCGTATCTTCTTCTGAGAAGACTTTTGCTTATACTGTAGGCATGATTCTTTTAAAGTAAACTAAATGGGGAAAAAAAGGAAAGAGAAAAACATCCTCACCTGAGTAATAATTTTTTCCATTTGAGGCTTAGTCATATCTGGAATAGTGGTTTTAAGAAAATCAACAATGTTCTCAAAACTCTCACATCCCATTATAGATGTCTCTTGACTGCTAAGTAGGCTCAGTGCTACTTTAAATATGACTTCTGTTCCCTGAAGAAAAATAATGTCTAAAAGAGAAAATAATTACAGTATCTTGAAAATGTGAGTTAGAGTCAGTGGATAAATACATATGTTTGCTGGGATGTTCTTTGTAATCAATCACAGTGAAGATGTATTCAGTTAGAAGTGCAATCTGTCTTATTTCAACATGAGGATAAAGCATATAAAAGAATTTCCTTTCATCTTACAGATGTGAGAGAGCATTAAAGAAAATACTACATGCTTGTTATGTCTATAGCAGTTACCTGCAATAAGCATTTCATCACTGTCTGCCACAGACTGTTAACCAATTGCTAAATGGTTTTAACTGGTTTCAGTCCTGTGACTGAAAAGAAACTGGAGAGCAGGTCACAACACAACTGTTTTTTAAAGGCAGAAGCTAGTCCTTAAAAAACAATCATGTAGATTCCATAACGGGTTATAATATTTTCAAAATTCATAGTATAAGCTATAATATAAGCCCCAACCCTTACTTTGAAGTATAACTAAATGGGTCAGAGAGGAAAGTCTGGGCTCTGCAGGTCAGTAGACACAGACTGTACAGAAATGGGAATCTTGATGACAGTAAATAGAAATTCTGCTTCAGAAGCACCGGTGGACTTGCAGTTACTGAGCTGAAGGCACCACATGGACATTTCAAATAATTCTCCTGAGCTGTTGGCTCTGTCACACCACAGGGTGTTTGTTTGGGGCTACACAATCGAAGAAATTCAGTTCCTGATCCTGATACTCAAGAGGTCATCCCTGGCCTAATGCAGTATCACAGGGTAGCACAAGGACACTGATGATGCAGCCATCTCCCTCAAATGCAGTTTCTGAAATTCTCCTTTCTCAAGTCCATGAAATATACACATATAATTCGTGAAGGAAAGACAAAAGCCATTTGTTCCTGGTATATTACAATGGCTCACGAGACACTGAAAATTCAGGAATTCAAAGCTTTAGGAAGAAAAACAACACGGTAACTTTTAAATTTTAAAATGGGAACATGCCTTGCTCAACTTATTTACAGAGAAATGAACACCAAACCTCTTTCTCACCTTCCCCATCCTTAAAAAATTCATTTTTTAATTCATTTTGGAAAAAAAACCTCCAACCAGCAAAAAAGAAAGAAACACAAAACACTCAAGTGTCCCAGAATTCAGTAATCCCACTGGGAAAGAGATATTCACATGATTGGTACACCACTGAAAGAGAGATACACCAATCATTTGTTCACCCAGACAGCAGACAGAAAACATTTGCTGTAAATGGAATAAACCCTGTATAATGGAGAAATCACTGGGTAAAAAAAAAGTTAAAAACTTAAAACCAAACCCAAACAACCAAAACCCTTCTCCAACCCCCAAGCCAACACACCACACAAACTGAGAACCTAACACACTCCAGGTATTAAAACATGAGACAAAGTCAGGCTGAATTTCTAAAGAAAAGACAAAAGGTGCCACACGAAAAAAGAAATATCAAAGGGAAAAAAGTATCTGATTTAAGAGGAGGTACCTTACACATGCGTTTAAATTCTTGGTGCATATACAAGTGAACTTTGTGTTAAAAAAAAAAAACTTTAAATTTAAAAAAAAGTGCATGAGATTTGACTAAGCTGGCAGTTCTTATGGATAAGAAAAGAAGACAAAAAACAATTACTTGACATTCTGATACTGTAAACACTACCAGGCATAATCAATATTTAGGCTTCTGCACTAGATATTACCTGAAGAGAAGCATATAACAAAAAAACTAGATGATGAAATCAGAGGCATACTAAGACTTGGAAATTGTTCAATACATACATAAATACCTAAACCAACCTTTAAGTTCAAATTTTCTAAAATATTTTTAGAAAGCACTTTAGAATCTGAATTCGGAAATGCATTTTCTTTTTTCAGTTTGCAAGTTCGACAAGATGAACTTTTCTATAGATACAAACTGAAACATTTGCATAAAATACATTTGCAACAAAGTTTCTGCTGTTTACACTTCAGAAGTCTCTTAGGTAGTAAGAGAAGACAATTATTTGCTCAAGTCTGATGTTTCAAGGGACACCTTTTGGATTTTCTTCTTTAAGAAGGAGCTGACATTACACCATGAAAAGTGTTGCTACTTGCCACTCACTACAGTCACCCCAAATGTTCCCAAGCATGTAGAAAACTACTCCTGGGGAGTTCCAAAACACAATGGACTGTTTATTATTGCAATAGAATAAACTTTCTTACCAAATACTCTGGCTACAAATCCTAATGGGAACTGAGATGCGAACAGTGTAAGAAACCACGGTGCAGCATAAAGACTGGGACTGATTTCATTTTCTTCAAGGTGATTATACAGGTCTCTGTGATAATCATGTAGAAGCCTTGAGAGCTGATACATCTGAATCTACAGTGCAGGAGGGGGTTGTGGGGGGAGGGAAGGAAGTAAAGAAAGGAAAGTTTAGCTTTACTCAGTTTTCCAAATCATTCATATTTCATTTGAGGGAAATTAACTGCAGTGCAGATGGCACAGTAAAATGAAGCTTAATTGCCGCCTGGGGCCTCAAGTGGTATCTACTCACATGTAAACAACCTGCCACTAATGAATTAAAACCAACAGGGTAGTCAATAACAAAGAACAGTTTGAATTACTCACATGATTGGTACACCACTGAAAGATTCACAGGCTTCAGGTAGGAAGGGAATATATTGCTCCAACTTTGTCAATAAACCAGAACTTTCAGTCTTGCAGTAATTAAAATAGAGGTACCTTTTCCAAGATGTCAAAACTCTCCATGAATTATTTCTGACTAAATTTACACATTCCAGCTTTCATTGTCTGAGTTTGGTCTAATTTTTGCTGCATTTAGAACTCCAATCATCCAAACAGTCAAAACTTTAGACAGTTCTGTACTCACAGAACACATTTTATACAGAAGTGTACCACATACATATTCCCCAGCACACCTCCCAGTGGTCCTGAGGAATTTAAGATACTGGTGCAAAAAGTGTTGCTATACAACCCATAAATGGTTGCAAGGGAAAATGGTTAAAAGGTGCTATTCATTGCAAAAAATATCACTCTGTAGTAAATTATTTCTTAGCAGTGCTTCTCTCAGAAAGCAGACAACAAGAACCAGACATATTTTGATTGGTTGTCAGGCCCAATTTTGTTTTCAACAGTGCTTTATGCTTAAGGTGAATCTGCTCCTCAATAAGAAAATGACTCATTAGATCCAGCTATTTTCCTACTTCCAGAGTTCATACTTTTTCCCTACCAAAAGCTGAGAGCCCTTGAAGCTACCTGCTTGTCAGCACTGCGTACATGCAGAGGGATCACTTTCATTTAAGCAAATCAGCTAATACTGTGCATGCATTTCAGTCCTTGCCTTAATTGCAAATGATACCAATTAAGCCCACTTTGGACAGTGTCAATACAAAACACACGTGTGAAGTCAGAATTGCATCGCAGAGTAGTAAACCAATTGGGATAGTTCATTATGAACTAGGGATCTAGACTACTACTTTTTCCAGAATTATCCAACATTTTTCTTCTNTTCATTATGAACTAGGGATCTAGATTACTACTTTTTCCAGACAACAACTGAAAAACCCAAGACAAATTTTCATTATCCTGAAGAATTATCCAACATTTTTCTTTGATAGGACTGAAGCCAATTCTGCCTAAAAGCTTGCTTTTGTTTCACTACTGTAAATGCAGAAGAATTTGCAATACTCTACTCCTATTAGAAAACAACCCAAATATAGTAAGATCCTCTAAGTCTTCTTGTCTGGTTTGTCTTCAGCAGACAAAATTTGACTTTAACAGAAGAACTGCCTAGGAACAAACTGTGGGAAAAGACAGGTCATTTAATTTAAAAGGCAAACAGTATTACAAGTGGTAAACTTTCTCAAACTTAAAAGTGTTCTTACAATGAAAGAGTCACACTCATTTAAACTAAAATGTGAAATCCTGGACATGTGAATTCTCTCAAATCATCAGATGATGGAAGTCTACAACTGTAGTGTAACACACACACACTTAGCATCTACTACAGAAAAAAACCCCACAAACATACATTTAGCTTTGACCCTCACTGGTTTAAATATATTTGTGGGGGAAAATGGAACAGGAGGAGGTGAAACAATGCTTTTTATGGTTGTTCACTAATTCATCAACAACAAACTTGTTATAGCATGCTTGCGTCCATAGTCCTCTATCATTTTGAGAATAAGCACATACAGTCTTTAACTATCATCTATTCCATTGCTCTGGACATTTGCCAAATAAGCATCTAAAGCAACTGGTCAGGAAAAGTGAGCTGAAACTCTCCCTGAAGTTTTACTTAATTATAACTGTTTGCTATGCAGGGAGCACGGGGAAAAAAAGGAGACTTTAGTATCTGATGCTTTGTTTTCTCTTCCTCCTTTGTGGATTATAAAAGCTCATCAGTGGTATATCCCTTTACATTATAAGGGGTTTATAACACATAATTATTCAAATCAATGAACAGTTGCATGTCAAGGTGAGCGATTTCTCAAACTTTAAATCCTGAAATTCATACAGATCTGAAAAATTTTGCCTCCTTCCTAAACAGTCTTGAGTATCTATAGGTAGCTGTTAAATAATATCACAGAGCATGCATCATTGCATAAGCTAATTAAATGATTAAAAATTCATCTGTTTTCTCTTTCTGAGGGTGATGGAGTAGAAGATAATGAGAGAAAAAGAGGTGAAATGATGAGTCAAGGCAGAGCAGCCTCAAGGACAAATTCCTTGAGGAATTCTGCCTGCAGAATACATTGACTGGCCACTGTGTGTCACTATTGACTTGACTTAGCCTTACAAGAGAGAAATCGACATCCAAGCACTCATGGACTGAAGAAAAACAAAATCGAATTAATTTTTAAACTCCATCCACACGTGACAAAGCATATCATGTTTTTAATGGCATAAGGAAGAGAGCAGTGAGGAAAAGAAAAGGAAGGGCAAAACAGCAGAAAGCAGAATTTCTGAAGAGGACATGACAGGGAAAAGTCTGCAAGTTTTAAACTTCTCTGTTTGCAATTGAGAGGCAGAGAGGGGTTTGACAGTAAATTATACACACACCTTACAACCTCCAAAACAGCATAAGAAACTTCATAAGGCCCTGGAGAACCTAAGCAACCCCTGAGAGCACAAAAGTCATTTAAAACTCTGGTTTGCTCCAGAAGGACTGACTTACCTGTAGCGACATCATGTCTGGCCGGTACTGTTTACGAAAGCCAAGGTCATACATGAGGAATTTCAGCATTTCAAAGGCCTGTTCTTCACTCATATGTAGAAGTAGCACCCCAGCTACAAAGCTTATACCTTGACAATAACCCACTTCTTTGTCCAGCAAAGAGTATGCTTTCAAGAGATTAAACAGTGATAGCTGTCCTGCTCCAAGGTGGGTGGAAAAGTAAGGATGCGTAGGGAATGTCCGTCCTGATGTAAAGAGAGAAGAGCAGTTGATATTCAATTCTTCTGAAGAAAAATCCCAATTCATCTGACAAAACAGCATTTCTCCTCCCTCAGACGATTTCGTTCAGTTTTCATATGCAGTTTACCTTTAATCAGATTAATCTGTATCTTACCACTGACTTTAGACCGTACCTTTTGATCTCATTTAATATTCTTGTCTGCACAGAACTTGCAGAAGCAACTGCCTGACTTCTCTTTTCAGATAGATGCAGAAGGGCATAAATATGAATGCCACAGCCTAAGAAATCATCTGCTTACAGGACTCTAAGTGGCATACACAGAATGCATCCTGATGATATAGAAAATGGTGCTCATAAAGCAGCATTTATCTTCAGCAATAGTTTCTATTTTGCTGTGTTTTCACTCAAGACCCACAAAACCAGTAATAAAGAACAGACTTACCTAGATCTACAAGGATGGCATGCTGTTGAGCAGTCAGTTGCTTCAGAAGTTCTTTGTAAGAGATGTCAGGAGGCTGCTGCTTGTTTGGCAGCCTGTGCCTGACTCGGTGTTGCACAGCCAAAAACTGCCAAATTTCTCCCCGACGACTTTTTGGTACACCTACAGGTCAGTAAAAAAATAAGAGGCCTAAGCAGGGGGATACTTTTAGTGCTACAACACAAGAATTTGCTTTGTCATAATTGTGGCTGAACCACTCCAGAGGATCCCTTACAAAGTGAACTCCACTCTGCAGTGAGTTCACTCAGTAGACTTGGCTCAGTCCCAAAAACTAAACATGAACTATAAAGGGCAATTACACTGAGCAGTAGCCAGGGCAACTGAGGTAGAGATATTTCGTGATTTGCCACTTCTGAGCTGTTGGCCTCCAGCAGGAAAAGATGCACGACTACATACAGAATGTAGAACGATCTGTTTAGAAAGACTGAACTAAATCCACAAGTACAGTGAACTCCACCCCCTCTTTCCCTTCTCAAAGGGCTGCTCATGTCAATCCATAGACGTGAAGAAATACATCTTCCTTTGACATCTGACTCTGTAAACCAACCTTTGAAAGTCAAAATGTCAACTCTGCTAATACCTTCTAGGTAAATAATTATTTAACAAGAATACAAGTTAAAAACACCATATCCTTGTTCCCAGCTTTGAACTGAAATCCAACAGCAGAAGGTAGGGTATCAAGGCAAGTAATTTGATGGTAGACTTTTGCAGGTCACTAACAGGAACTGCTTTATATCTACTGCAATTTACTTTGGTAGCAATTTCAACTTCCCTTCTGTACCACAGCCAGATTACACTGAATTATTTTTCAGCATCTGTAACAGAGATATGAGATTCTATGGAAGAGGGTAGAGCAGTGCAATCAGGCCCTACAGCTACATTATACTAACAAGGCCCTCTGGATACCCTCTTTGCCTATGTCTAGTCCACAGGAAGATCTACTTTAAGACAAAATCCCCAGCCTTTCACTCCAGGAAATGAAATACTAAGTGACTGTATTCCAGACACTCCAAATCTTGGCTCTGATTCCCCTAGGTTTTGGGCACAGACCACAGTAGACATTATGGTTCAGCCTTCTCAGTAAGCAAGTAAATTCAGAGCATCTGAAACTCAGAGTCAATTGGATCCATTAATCAGAAACCAGAAGGTCAGAGGTGCAGAGGCTCCAAGTTCAATCTTGGATGTAATGACACATGGAAACAAGATGCTACTTTCAGGAGTATGACTGTACATGTTTCTGCATTGCTGACACTGCAAGCTGCAGACACAGCAGGAACTATTTTCTGTTTTGCAGGAGAAGGTGGGGGCCTCTGTGAAAAGAAGGCAATTTTTTGCTACTGGAAAAAAGTGTGTTGCTGGCAGATTTCTGTTGGATCAGAAGGGAACAAAAAATATGATCTTCAGACATCATACATAGAAGCCCTCCTATATATATACCTTCTTTTAAAGTGGAATGAATATCTTCCATGTCACATCGGATTTTGGCTCTGCAGTTCAGTAACTTCTTATCCCAAATATTTATGGCATCTTTCTGACACGTGCCAACTTCATCATAGTCCAGTTTTACTTTTCTTGATTGGAGCTCATCTCTGCTTGCTAGAACACAGAACAAAAAGGAAAAGTACATGGAAAACCAGAATATCAGAAAATTACAAGATACAACTAATACACAAATGCCATTCAAGTTAGATATATCTATCCAATAATCAGACTGGGGATAAATACATCTACAATACATTCATTATAGCTTAGATGGAGCCAGTTGTCATAAGATGCTGCATGTAACAATTTAACTTCTCTTGCTTGGTCATGAATATTAGCAATTCATGAAGCACATAAAAACATATTTTAAAGCTTGAGGCAAAAAAAACCTCCACTCAACAAAACCTCACAGCACCTGCCCTGCAAAAACACCTTTGATCATTTTATTCTTGTTTACATTGAGCATTGCAATTGTTTTAGTATGGAAAGTCCCAAACATATGACTGTTTGTGTCAGAGGTTTAGGCAAGCAAGCTCGGCAAGTCTTCTGAACTAAAGTGAGTCACATTGGTTCCCAGTTCTTACATGTCCCTTAAGAGAGTGAGAAGAGCTCTTGGAACTGCTACCTGGCATCAACAGGCTGACTGGAGCAAACAGAATGAACCAACATGAACCATATCTAAAAAGATACATTTGTGCTGAAGCACAGAACTCTTGATATTATAAACTAAAAAAGCTTTGCTGCTCAGGACTACCCTGTACAAAGTATATATTACACTACTTCTGAAACAAAGCTGCATCATTATCCTGGCATTTCATGGAGAAGCAGTTTTCATTTCCATTACTAAGAAATTAACTCTGGGTATTTTATTAGTCATGATGCATGTGCAGAAAAACACTCCAATTCCTCTAACTACTGGTAGGAAAAACTGAAATCAAGACTTCAATGTGTCTTAATTTAGAGAAATATTTTTAACTGTCACTGGAGTGGACTGTATATTTCACAATCTGAACTCTGAGCTGCAGTTGAGTTTATCCCAAATTTGCCTTGATCTGTGCACAGTACCTCTTGCAGAAGCCTCCTTCCTCTTACAAATGTATTCCCTTCGCCACCACTACCTCTAGGTAAAAGCAAACTCTTGCTCACATTTTTATACATCCTGCAAAACAAGACAATCTGTTCCTTCGTCTTAGATCAATCCACAGAATCATTGCCTAGTACGCTTCAAAAATGACAACTTATTTCCAAAAGCTCTATGTTACACCTCTGAGCTCTTACCCATTCCACAGTACAGGGTACCCTGCAGAAGCAGGTATTATGCAAGCTGCAGTACACTGCTGTAAAAATGGGAACGTGATCTTACCACAGGAATGTGCAGTTCAGCTGGGGCAATTCCAAATGCTACCCCACCGCTGTACAATTTCACCCAAGAATTCTCACTCTCATAAGCAGCACAGATTCAAGACAGCAGTGACATATTTCAGTGTGACAAGAAACTCCCCCATTAATTGTGCAGTTAACCCTAGTGAAAGCCAGCAAGTTTGCCTGTTGATCGTACTTGCCCTACCTACTACCCCACCCTTGGCTGTTTTCAACCATCCTCGTTAACGTTTTCCCTAATCATTGCTAGGTGGCCTGCAACTTTTTGCAGCTCTTGTATTTCTAGGTGACCTATTGGAAAAAGGAGCTTCTATTTTCTCCGAAAAAAGAAAGGAAAAGAAAGCAAGTTGTGCAATTTACAGAACTTACCTTCTGTAAAATAAAGAACTAATAGCATTCAAGTCTCCTCGACAGCAAAAGGAATAGGAAAAGAGGTTCTATTAATATTTTGTACCTAAAAGTCAACAAATGATTAACAGAAAACCACTAGAAACAGTTCCACAGTAATTCCAGTCTTAAACCAGTTGAATACATTACAACTAATAAATTCACATCTAGGAACCTGGCTTCAAGTAAAGACATTTTTGCATTTCTGTTACTACATTTCTCTTTCCTAAAATGTACATTTAATTGTAGGCCAGGATGCCAAGAACCACCTGAACCAAGGCTTGTTTGGAACATATCAGCTCTGCACAGGTCCTGTCCATAAAATGGCCTATATATAATATATATAAAACATATATATAAAACATTTAGTAACAGCCCACAGGAAGGAAACCTACAGATAGGTGTTAGAATGGTTTGCTTTTCACCCTTTGAAAATAAGATGATGGATTCTAGCTAGCCAGAGCACCAGTTTCACTAGCAGTACTTATGAACCTGAAAGTAAGAATGGAGACATGCTCCTCAGAGCACGAACAAAGAATGCGAGTGGGCAAATGAGTGCCAGTTTGGCATCTCCACTGCCAACACTCCTGTTTTCACCACAAATGATCACGCAGGAAGAACCTAATTTCTACATATCCATTACAGAATGGAAGCAACTTGTAACTGAGTCTTAAAGGAACTGGACTGATTTAACAGTTTTCAGTACCCTAAGCCATACAGAGTGGGTATAGCAAAGAGGTTATCCCTCAGCAACTTGAAATAACAGAGGGAATAACATGAAGTTAGCCACCCCAGCAGATCTCCAGCTTCCTCACCCCACAACAATAGACTATTTGCTAAAATGGTTTACGAAATGAAGATTTTGGCTCTAGAGGTTCCAAATGAATCTAGGAGTTTCCACAGAACCATGTGTCAACAGAGAGACAAACTGTAGAGAGAAATGGCACCAAGAAATACATGTGTGCAGGAAATAGATTCGAGGATGTACCCTTGGAGGGACATGGAAAGACTTCCATGATGTTTTTCCTTCCTCTCCCTGCCTTCCCAGTAAGCTAGTCTAAAGATGGAAAAAGAGTTAACTGATCTTAACAAGATCATTACATTTTGCCTGAAGAATCAGACTACCATACAGATTATACAGAATAAAGGAGAAGATGAAGGCAGCAGCTGCAGAGAACACACTTGGAATTTTCAACTTGCACCAAAAGCCTGTTAGTCTATTATACTGAAGAACTTCTATATGCTAGGACAGATATTGCATCCTATCTTTCATTTGTGTGAATCTTGACCAGTCATAATAAAATAGCTTAGTCAGAAACTCAGGCAATTGACAATCAGAATGGCCAACTTTAGATCCCTCACTAACAGCACTCAATTTTCAGTGTACAGTGCTCATGTTCCAAAAAACAGAACTTTCTGACATACCTCAAGAGCCAGTTGCTCAAAAATCATATTTGGATTCAAGCATTAATAAATTACCACAGTGATTAATGAAGAACAAAAAGCCTGGAGAGAAAGGCCATGAGCAGCAAAGGACTGAAACGAGATAGAAAGGGTAAGGTTTACCATACCTAAGTGTTCACACAGCACCTGTTCTCCTCACTCCACTTTGCATTAGAACTCCTAGACTCAGACAGATATAATACAGACTGTAGCATCCTTTGTCTAACATGCACTCAAAAAGAAAAAATTATCACTTTCTTCTGTCCCTAAGATTATTAACTTAAAGTCAGGTAGACAGAGAACCTGGTAGACTGTGAGACAGAGCTAGGAAAATACACTTTTTTCTAGTATTGTTAGCTAAAGAGTTACAGAACCACATCTCTGTTTGAGGTGCCCAACACCAGAACAGTTTTCATCTTCAGGCAGCAGAATCTGCAATAGCTTTTAGGGGTATTTTCTAAATAGCTAACCTTCCAGCTTCTGGTTTTCTTTTTCCATTCGAAGTAACAGAATTTGTTGATGGATGGCTTTTCTCCACAGACTTTGTAGCTCTTCTGAGTTTTTCCTCTCTCCAGTTTTATCTGGACCATCCTCATTTTGCAATACTAGAACAAGAGGGTCCTCCTCCAGGGGTGGAGCAAGAGGGGATAAGGGTAACAATTCACTTCCATCATGACCATCTGCAAAGAATGAGAAAGCTATTACAGGAAACTCAGGTTGTTTGACATATGAAAATCTATGTCATAGCAGAACAGAAATAGTTGTCTTTCACATTCAGCAGTGAGTTGCTGATTCCAAAGATAGAGAAAATGCAGTTCAACAGTACAGAATTCTTTTTAAGCAAGTTTTGTTTACTTTAAATAAAGTTATATTTAAATTAAATAGCTAAATAAAGGGTCACTCAGTATTTCAAACCTTTCCCCTGCCAGCTCCTTCCACAGGTCTTACCATGAGGCATTTATCCATAAAGTCTCCTTTACAGCTGAACTTGTTTACTGCTGTGATTTACCACAAGTTCTATATCAAAAGCAACTTTTTCCATCTGCTAACCTGAACTACAGAGAACACTATAGCACTTTATGGTCACTAAATAGAGAGTTTGGTTTTGAATTCTGCCAAACAGGACTTTTATCAACAGCATGATTTCAGCTATTTCAGAGATTTCTACCCTAAACGGCTTAAAGCTATAAGAATTAACACACTCAACAAGTGCTGTGTACACTACAAGAACAAGACATAAAATTTACCATTTTCTGCAAATACTCCTATTATGTACACAGGCTAGGAAAAAAATTTCCTAACTGTTAAAAAGACTATCTTTGTCAGCAAGAGACCTGTCTTAATCTCCTTGCCACAGCAGCTATGGCAGATTGCAGTTCATTTGATTTTGATGCCAAAATCCTCACTTCAAAGCAACAAAAACCTAATTAGTCTAAAGCCAAATGAGCACAACTGATCTCTGGTGAGGTTCTAGCATGAATATTGTACCACACTGACTCCCTTTTCCCTTTTGTATTATCACGTTGCAGTTCACTACAGTATAAAGTTACAACTGCTTGTTTATTTTCTTTAAAAGCACACACAGACCTGGATGCTGCATCTTGGAAGGAGATTTATTCATAGGTGAAGCTACCTGCAGGAATATTCTCCGCCGCCAGGAGATGCGGCGAGGTGTGAGCGTGGCCCCCACAGCATTTAGAGATTCACTGCTGCAGAAGGTTGATGTTCTTTTCTTTCCCTCCCCATCACTGAAGGAAAGAAAAAGCAGATGGGGTATTTAAAGTCAGTATTCCTTGTAGGGGAAAAACAAAATCTTTATTAGCTCTTTCTAATGTATAACCAAACCTGCAGGAGCATTTGCGGGGAAGCTTAAGAAGGCAAAGCGTGCTGTGTGTGAGCTTCACCTTGAATACTGAAGTGCCCAATTGTTTTCTTGTAGCACAGTGCTGCAAAGTTTGCACTATATACCACCAGGAAGCATTCATAGCATTCATACATGGCTTAGCTGGAAACTTGGAATAAAAGCTTAACTTTTGGAGAAGCTAAGAGAGAAACATGGTAATACTTAGCCTCAAACTTTGACAGCAATGGGTTTTGCTTTGCCATACATCAGTCTTCTGGGAGAAATCTGATATAACACCCCTAAAAGCAGAGATGGTGCTCCAGAGGAGCACGACACTCCATTTAGTGCCATTTTAAATGTTATGCTGAGGTCACAGGTGAATATTTCATTGGAAATAATGTCCTGCCTTCTCATATAGTACCTTTCCTAAGCTTCAAGATCTGGACACTTCACTTGGATAAATGTGGACAGATGTCCTCATGTTTCATCAGCATCTCCAGCTGTAGGAACAGAGCCCCTGTAAACAGAAGGCAGATCTTCTCCCCAGCTGCCATTTAGAAATATAATTACACATTAATTCTAATATTATCTTGTGCTGCTGGAAGACGCAAGGAGAGGATAGAGGAAAGCTTCACTGGGAGGACGCACTAAGCACACCTTTCTTCTGACTATTGTCAGAGAAAAAGACATTTTGCTTTCAAGTACTTGATCCACTTTCAGAAATATTTCAGAATTTTACATTTGTGATAGTAAATTATGTGCACAGATATTATATAGAGATGGGTACATTGATTATCTGCCACAAATCCTTGCATGTAACATCAACAGCACAAGGCACAATCACAAGCTTTTAGGAATAGAGCATCAAACAGGGGGGGCTGTTTTTGCAGCTTCACCTTCATGAAAGGGAAAACTGCTGTATCAAAACAGTAGCTACACTTAAACCTTCATCCTGCAACAAATTTCCATGCTATGGTGCAAGGATCCTAAGAAAGTTAGATGAAAGGAAAGCCCAGCATGTTCACTAAGTTTTTAGTGGTAAAGCAGTTGCAGACGATTGCAGTTTGCCAGCTGCAGTCCATCCCCCCACATCTGGCTTGCACAGGAGAGATCTGCAGGGGAGGACTATGAAGTTTCAGCTACACCAGTCTGCCAGCTACACTATCTTAATCAGCACTTCATAACTAACACCCTGTGCTAAATGAATGTGCCAAATTCACCAGGCTAGAACTGGCCTTTTTGGTGACCAAAGCTGTCACTATGCTAATGATCTACAACAGCTCCCTGATATTTGTAAGCCTGAGTGACCAGCTGGACTCACTATCACACCAAGGCATAACACCCTCCCCTCCATATCCTGGCAGAAAAATAACCATGACCTCAAATTCACCTACCCGGCACAAGGCACCACCCCTGCTCTCCTCTGAGAACACTGCTATTGGGTGGGAGCCCTGAATAACACAGTCTGAATTGTTCTCCAGTCCTGGTTTAGCTTCAGGAGTGCCTCAGATCCCTATGCATCACCCTTTTGGTAGATGGTCTTAGGAGATCCCCAAGTTGCATTAACCTAAACAGCAACTGTGACAATCTCCCCTATCTAACTCTGTGTCTTTGATGAGTAACCACCGCCTGTGGTAACCAAACACAGACTACATGGACTGTAACACTAATTCTGAACCTATGGGTGCTGTTTTTCAAAGGTATTTCAGTCCAACAGCTCTTGGAAATGGGATACTGAGTTTGGATATATATAATTTTAACTTATGTTTCTATATATAACTGTAATAGAACTACTGCTTACTATTTCAAGTCTTACATATCATCACATGTCAAAACACAAAAACTGAGTCATTCCAGGGCTTACTAAACAGACACTACATAACAAGGGAATTAAAACTTCCTTTCTACTGCTATGTATAAAAAACCTATGTTCAGCCACTGTGCCTCTAGACAATCCTAGGGATAGTGTTCAATTTACAGTAGTAAAATTCACAGAAAAGTCAGAATAAGAAGGTGGCTATTAGAGGGTATGAAACTAAGCTGTTGACACCATTTGAGTCATGGAGTTTACATTGGGATGAACTAATCACATACACTACCTCATGAAGCATGCAAATCATACAGTTCTGAGGACCTGTATTTCTGTTATTAAATCCTCCCTTCGCAAAAAACCCTGTCATTTTAGGCAACTAATATTAATCACCTCCTCTCTTAAAGAGGTGTCTGATAAGTGATTAGAGGAAAACTTTTGCAAGTCTCAGAAACACACCTTGTCATATTAACCCGGGAAAACACCAAGACTTAAGAAAGGGAGGGTAGAAAGGGAGCAAAGAAAGTTTCCTGATTTCAAGACAGACAACTCCCAGCTTAGTATCAGATCTGAAGGTGTGAACAATACCTTACAGAGCAAAAGCAGGAAGAAGTCAGAGTAAAATGGTAGTGTCTCCTACCCTAAAGAAAAGATTCAGAAGGTTGGTGCAAAAACCAGTTTCTCTAAACAGGGTAGGGGTAAAGAAAAAAAATTGGCTATCAGCTCCCAGCAAAATGAAGAGGTTTATTAATGTGAGTGGAGAGAATAAGTGGCAAAGCATCTTCAAAACAAGAAAAACAACTTCTTAAATAGAGTTCAGTCATTGCTACTGAAAAGCAGAACAGAATTTTCACTACCACCTAAGCAGACATCTACATGGGAAATAAGCTGCAAGGTGACCTAGAGAAAGAATCTCAGGAAAAGATAACAAGGTAATACTCTGTATCTAAGATACATGCATCACAACTCAGTTTGGAGAATAATGGTTCTCCGTAGGACTACTTAGCCTATGCTTCAGACCCAATATAGAAACCAAAACACATTTATCGGCTTGTATACAATAAAAAATGAAGAGCTGTAAATTCAATATAATGCCTCAAATATTTCAGTCTGTACTTTCATCCTTCAGCTGTTCCAAGCAATAACTCAAGTACTCAAAAGTACAGAGTACTGATCATCTAAGGTTTTATCTCAGGTAACTGCAACTCAGTTTCACCCATTCACTGTTCTATCAGCTAACATAGCATGAAGATGAAACAGCTACTTCAGAGGAAGAAAAAAAAAGAGAAGAAAGAAGAAATCTCAAAAAATTGGTCAAATTACAAATACAGTTATTGCTTGGTTTTTATTATCTAAATCTCTTCCCAGAACTGTTCTTTAAAATGCTCCCAAAGACTGACATTTAAAAAACCACAATGCTACCCCATTTCTTGTGAACTCTTTACGTAATACTTACCTAAATTATTTTGCACTTGAGTCCTGAAAGCCAACTGACTTGTGAATAAGTACTATTGTTGCTCATGGCAAGACTTGTATTTTTCCCCATTTTGCTTTCATTTCTACTTCTCTTCTTGATTCCTCTAAGTAGCAATTGAATCAATACAACGTACTTTGCAATTTGGAGGCCGAGATTAAAATATAAAATCCCCCAGATCAAGTACAGAATTGAACTTCCCAGCACTTCAGCTGGCAGAAGCCTATACGTAAGACTAATACATGAAGCATTCCTCCCATCTGGAAAGAAGAAAAACCAGTTTCTACCAGTTTACACCCCTCTATTGGTTCTCACTCCTGTCATATATTTTTATTCTGAAAAATCACTTTCTGCTATTTTGTTTAAAGAATATTTTCAAGTAGCTTACTTCCTTCATGAGACATTAGGCTGTTTAAAAAAAAAAAAAGGAATCTGTTCAAATTTTAATTCAGTTTAAATTATCGTCGCACAGCAATGCAATGAACAGAGAAACTGTGGGCTAGTCAAACCTACGCTAAACATTGTTCCATTTTTGAAAGTGCTGCTTTTATGTTTATATTAAAAAGCCTTTTTTACCTTTATATTGATCAGACCTTTTTTTTACTCCTTATCTGCAACTCTGTTCAATAGTGAATGTCACACAACACACTAGTCAAAAGTCAAGTTTATGTGGAGACCATTTCCATCCTAGCCTTCTCTCCAGAGAAATGTATTGACAACAACATGGAAACATTCTGAAGGCACCTATAAATATTTTGTTGATGCCAAATTTACTATACTGTTCCTTCCTTAAAGAATAGAACTGTATGGGAGGCTAAAACTAAAAGATTTTATGGTCCCTTCCAATCCAAACCATTCTGTGATTCAATAAAAAAAACCCCCAAAACCAAATGAAAATAAACAAACAACAAACAAAAACAAACAAAAAACCCATGACATTCTAAAGCATTCTCTTTGCATAGGCCCATCTGACTGCTACAATTTCAAAATCTTTCTAAAATGAATTCTGACTGAAACTGTCTCTGCTCCTGCACACTGAAGATTGCCAGAACACCAAGAAAAGCTGCCTGCTGCATCACCTGTAATCTCAAAGCTATATGATGAAGTCTGACTAGACAGAATTTTTCTCCTGTGCAATAGGAATTCCACCCTACATAAATGCACAGCAACCATGATTATTCTGGAAAATGCACTGAAATTTTAATTAGGGTTCCTAACAGTCAAACAGTTTATAGTCTGCAGACTGCAAAGCACTGACACACTGTGTTCAATTCCAACCTATCATATACTCACTCAGATAAGAATGCTAAGAACACCTCACACTGATCCTATTGGGATAGATGGTGGTCCTGTCTGAGAAAAACAAACAAAGGACAAAAACCCAACAAACCAGCGAAGAAACCCACAAGAAAAAACATACTGTATAAAATAAGAAGTTCCTCTTATTCCTAAACCTGATGGCATAACATACATTTGCAAATTTTGGCCACTGTCAGCTGGACAATATATTTCATTCTCTATTAGTCAGATGAAGTGGATTACTTCAGTAAGCCTTATCACACCAGCATTATTCACTCAGCACTTCTTTCTGAATATATTTGTTGCATTCCCTTCACAAACCCAACTAGATGCTAACATCATCCATTGGTACTGCTATTTCCTCACCATGAGAGTTCATGCCCAGTTGCTCCCAGCAAGACCTACAGCTAATGAGATCCCATTTTCACAAGAGTCTTCACACAAATTAAAGAACAAATGATATCAGAAATGTGTATACTATAAAACCTAAGCAGAAACACGGTGTTCTTCTGGGAATTACTCCTTGAAGATTACTCCACAGATTACTCCACCTTAAGAGCTAAAAACTCCACTATAACGAAACACAGTACCTTGACCTGTTCACATAAGCAATTCTAAAAACAGTATCTCAGAAATTTCAGTTTGGAGTTATCTGGCATTAAAGTACAGTTTTCATACAACACTCAATCACTCATTCCCCAAATCCAGAAAGCTTGGTTTAATGGTGTCCACTGCCTGTAAAAACTGGCCTGGGCATTGGTTCAGTTTGGATCAAATCTGCTATCTAAAAGGAACACAGAAACAAAGCTGGACTGGAACCCAAATTAGAGGTAGTCTGTAAGAGACCAGTTTGGGGAGTTTTTGCCACTTCTCATACCTTTGTTTCTTCCCAGATTCTCTTCAACTGGAAGTTATTTGTTAATTCTCTCTAAATGTCTCACAGTTAGTATCACCCAGTTAACTTGGTGTTTCCCCTTCCTCATGCACAGGCATCCCACATTAGTACTGCACACTCCTCACATTGCTCTTCTCTTATTTTCACATGCCAATGATCATGGCAACACATGCTGGTTTGCATTCAGCAGAGAAAGCATTAAATTGGCATAACACTCCTAAAATCCATTGCATTTCACGTGACAAACCAATGCAGCAGATTTGCAATACTACAACAGAAACAGGTAAAAGCTACTAGGTGTCAGCATAGAAGCCTCTGTTTTTAACAAGCTTTTTTATCCAAAAGCCTGTTTGCCCACTTGCATCACGGATGTCTGTTAGAAATGCAGGAGCACAAGGCAGAGTGGGAGAGATGCCATGTGCTGCATTCCACTGGGAATCCTGCTGTTAAGCTGGTGGCACTGGAGAGCTAGGCAGGAGACAACGCTCTCACCTCTTGGAGAGGTCACTTTCTGAGTGCTGGAGCAACCTTCCTGAGCCCTGGTAAAAGCTTTTCAGGAAAGAAGGGGCAGAGAGAGAGGAGGGGAGACCAGGTGACGCAGAGTCACTCTCACTGAGAGCGCGCCGAACCCCGACCACAGGACTGTGCAGGCAACAAGAAAACACAGCAGATGCGTCAGCACGGATTTGAATACAACAACAAAACCACCAGATTAGAGACACTGGCCAAATAGGTACCTCATCTTGGCTTACACTAACTCTGTTTCCCAGAAGACAAAATGCACCATGTGCACTCCAGCAGCTTCCCTGGGGATATTGATTTTGCTGTTACAGCTGATTTCTATTAAAAAATTTTTCAATGACATTGCACAACAGTGAGACCACCTTATTTCTTCAGCTTTATTTATTCTCAAAGCATATTTAGAAAAAAGAATCTCTTACTCATTCAGAAAATATCTTTAGAAACCTTCTTCCAATAATATGAACAACATTGTTTCTTCCCCTTCAGTTTTCTTCTGCTTTTGTAAACAACACATTACTAAGTAAAGATTATTTAAATGCAGTCTGTCTGGATAAATTTTTGTGAAGTAATGAAATTAAGAAACACATTTTTACTACAGTTAAATATTACTTAGCAGTAGTAACTGCTAAGCATTGGAGGGACATAAAAGTTAATTCAGTTTCTTTTGCTTAACATTTATGATTAATCCTCCAAAGGAAAGAATGAAAAATCTCAGCCTACAACCACACTGCTACAAACTGTTTTCACTAGCTATCTGCTGATGCCACTTCATCAGTGACTTCTTACAAGTTATTACAAAGAAGTGTAGTCAGTAAGTCCTTCACTTTGAACTGTCAGGGTTTCCTGTTTGCATACAACGGTCAGGGGGAAAAATGTTTATCTCAGTAAAAACCATGTTATTTATCTCTTTAGAAACACCACGTAACAAAGGTTAGTTTCTTAGCCTTCACTCCCTTCCATTCTCTCAAAACAGAATAAAATTTTTTTCCCTTCTCTACTAGCTGGTGCAGCATTTACACTAATTTTAATGTAGACATCAAACAGGTGACAAATTACTATTTAAAGCCATTTTTTAGAAAGAGCCCACAAAAAGCACAATTATAGCCAAGCACTGAAACAGACAATAGACTGGAGAATGTGATCCTCCAACAGAAAACAATTCAGCTCATCGGGGCCTGAGTTTTGTAAGGGGTTTGGACTTCGTATAGTCACTTACTGCAGGTAGCCAGCATAGAGAAGAACAAGAAGGTACAACCAAAGAGGCCCATAGTGAACTGTGGGGACCTCTTCTGCTGAGTGAAGGAACTCCTGAAGGAACAGTGTTCCTTCCATATGTTAATAGCTGGAAAGTCTCCAAAAAGGAAGGAGAAAGAAGTTACAGAGGGAAGTTCTGGAGAAAGGCAAATGGGGAAAATCCCATGCCTCAGAGTTTAGTGGATGTGTTTAATCCTTATATCCTTTTGCAAGACTCCTCAACAGTTTTAATTCTGGACATACTCTCTGTGAGCTTTGACTACCATAGCTACAGACACTTGAAGCTGTTAGTGCCTTTTTCATCCTGGCATAAAAGCTTCAGGCTGCCATCTCTGCCGTCCAGAGCAATGAGGGCCTCTTCTCCAAAGTGTCCCACTACCGAGACTGCCAAAAAGGCACAGCTCAGAGGCGACAAATAAATAAATAAATGGATTGGTGCTGGCATCCAGCCGAATCATCAATTTGACGGATTGATGCCTCCCCTGAACCACTAATTCAGGGATTATTGAGTTACTGCAAAGTACCAAACTACTCGGAGGCAGAGAAGACAGGCTGAGAATAAATAAATAAATGAACAAACCGACGCCGGAGAAGTGCAGAAGCCAATCTGAACTAAGTTCCTTACGTACTTTGTCAGAAGCAGGGCTGTTGCAGCCTCCGTAGGGAGGGACACGGTTGAGGCTGGAGTGCCGGAATGGCAGGGGACCGCGGGCGGGTGGCACGGCATGCCCCGACTCACCTTGCCGCCTCCACGCAGTTCTGCCGCAGCAGCGGGGACCGGGCGCTCTGGGACCTCCCGTTCTGGAAGGTTATCCTCCGCCGGGCGCTGGAGGGCGGGTGGCTGAAGGTGTGCGCACGCCTCCTGAACTGAGGGGAGTCCGAGCCTTCCTCGGGAAACGCCTGCCAGGCCGAGGACACGGGGGACGCTGGAGGAGTAGCTGGCGGGGAATCGCCCGGCGAAGTGTCCTGAAAGGAAGTGCTGGCGGAGTAAGGCCTGAGGCTCCGTGCCCTACGAGAGCTCTCACTCAACCCGCGGGCAGCCAGCACCGGGGCACCAAAGCCTCTCCCCCTTCTGGGTCATGGCCTATTGTATGCTAATATCACCCAAACCACACATCCTTTGGTAGTTCACTCCAAACCAGCAGCGTCCTTCCTCCAAAAAGGGAAAGCGGAGGGAGGAAAAAAAACGTATACGCAACACAAACAACATACTAATTATTCCAGGCATCCTCTCACAGGGATTGGCCTTCCAGCTACCAGACTTCTGTCTCTTTCAGGAAAACATAGGAATGGAAAAGACTAGGGAAACTGCTTTTAGCTAGTTTCCTTGACATATCGCGAGCATACTTCCTGTACCGTCACAGCGACATCCTGGAAGAGAGACTGTTATTACACAGCCAGCTTATGATTAACTGTAGCAGGAAAACCATAACAGAATCTTCACCTCCTGGGAAAACCAGTAACCAACCCTCATGTGAGGTAAAACTTTAAAAACAGGAAATAAAAAGAAAGTGAACAGAGTTCCGCCCTCTTGCTACCATACAGCATCCCCAACAGCTGGGCTTAGGTCAAAAATTTTACTTCCCTAAAGCAACTATTACTTACAGAAAGGATTCTTTGCCTTCAGAGCACTTCCTTTTGTTGAGACATGACCTTACTTAATTACTTCAGTAAAACAAGGCAGAAACCAGAAATTCCTTGTTTGTTGTAAAAGCAAGGGAAGTGCAGGAAAAAAGGACTGGCAATCAGATTAAAGCCGGAGCTTCGAGATAAATACCAGCCTTCTAACACCCTCTGCCTCCCAGTGGAAACATCTTTGAGTTAAGGTGATGTGCTTTGTTCTACTTCCTTCAAATAAAAGCAGAGTGCTGTATTTACGCCTCACTGACAGTGGCATATGAAAACACCAGTTTAAGCTAAGCTCCTTACTTACCCTGTCAGAAGCCAGGCTGCTGCAGCGCTCAAAGCTGTCCACACTTCCCAGGCGGCCTCGCATCCTGTTGGCTCCCTGTGAGAAAAAAGGTAAGCAATTTAATCTTGTCTTTTTCCTCTTTTTCTGAAGGTTAGGCAAAGGTGACAACACCTGTGCAGGTGAACGCAGGGACAGTTCACGCACGTGACACATCTGACGTAAGACCATGGGTCAAGCACTGGACTTTACGAAAAATAACATCTTTAACTGGCCAAACTGTACCTTCTCCCACATTGCTCCCAGGAGTTTTAAACCTGCAGCTCCTATTCTTTGAGGCAAGTGAGTATTTCCTGACATGACCAAGGCAAAGTAGCTAAAGTCGGCTTAAAAAGCTGAGTTCAAAAAACTCCAGACCTCAGTACTGTGCATGCACTGCTCCTGATGGATGTATCTGACACACTACAGTCCCATGAGACACAGTTTATTGGTATCTAAACATTTCAGAAAAATTAAGTCCACCTGGGCAAAAGGAGTAAAAGTACTAAAACTGGGGGAAAACGCTCTCTTGGCAGCAAATCCAGCCAAATAGCACCAGACAAGACAAGACTTTTCATTTATAATGCAGATAAACCTGATGCAAATTTGCTAGAAATTTATGTTAAAGGATCTTTGCTGAATCTGTAAGAGTCCTTTGGTTTCACAAGAAAAGGCAATAGATCTACAACATTTTTGACTACCTTGCACTCCTAAAGTTAACTCCCTGGTGATGTGTGCTGCTGGACACTTCTGACTGCTGAAGCAAGTTGCTTTGAGTACTTTATCAGAAGAAGAATAGNTAAAGTTAACTCCCTGGTGATGTGCGTTGCTGGACACTTCGGACTGCTGAAGCAAGTTATTCTTCAGTTATTCTTCTTCTTTGAGTACTCTATCAGGAGAAGAATATCCTAGGTTTAAGGAAAACTATGGACAGAGCTCCTCTTGATATGCTTACAACTCCAGGGGAAGTTTTGTCAACATCACCAGAATTTATTTAGCCTACTTTTTCCTGGTAAGAGTTGTTCTCAAGACTTAGAGTGCCCTTTAAGTAACATTATCCCACTTAAGCGCATTACCAATAAATACTCTGCCTGAGGCATCTCTTCACTGAATCTCCCAAAAAACCAAGAGCGAAGTATAACTTGGAAGTTTCTCACTACCTTTGAAAATGCACGCTTTTGGCACTGTAAAAAAGACTTCTTGATTAAGAAAGAACAAGAATAGAAAAGGTTAGTGCAGCTTGGACCGGATGAAATCTGTTTAAGAGGTCAAAGAAAGGTTATATTTATTTCTCTGAAGTACCTCATTAGGAAGCCTAGTTTTGCCTCAAAACTCATAAAAAATAAGATCAGTCCAGCAAAACAAACAAGTGAAGAAGTGACATTCCTCTGGGACTATGGTGAAGCCAGGGCACAGAAACAAGCACGTTTCCTAAGGCAAGTACTGAGTAGTTTAAAATGTCCCTTGATGCTATTTACCTAGTAAGAAGCCATACACTTAAAGTGCTCCTAGATACTGGTTACTACATACTTTTCTTTCTAACTTTCCTAATATCAAAGCTGTCTAAGACTCTCCCCAACTTATTCTGACTTCTAACTTTAATTTAAAAATTTTCATCAATAAAAAGATGCTGAACCCTCCTTAAAAATACAAAAGAAAACAAAATTAATCTAAGTTCTTTCTTGGTCTCTTTGTTACTAAATGTATTTTTAAATAAAGATGGCAACATGCATAATTAGCTCTATTCCATCTGCACCTGGCTTAAGGAGAGGAAAACCCACTACACCAATATGTATGTATGCTTAAGTACCTTTAGGAATTAATCATGATCCATTAGGTTTGTTGTAATAGCCTGATGGAGAATAAGAACTACTCAAACAGTCATTGAGTATCACATACATGCACATAACACACAGCACATCTGCACAGAGAGACTTGTAAGTACCTGCTTTAAACAAATAATTAGTGGTTGAGCTGCACTCTAAGTAGTTGTTCTTGGTCTTGCATTGTGTAACTTTTAAGTGGATCTGCAAGGATGAACACTTATGTGTATCATGACTCACTGTAACACACTGCTGCTCCTGATCTATTGTACTGAGACAACCTTTCTCACAATTGCAAATCCACTACAGAAACAGCAAACTTGAAATGGCCCTAATTCAGACTCAGGCGTCCCCTTCTTTTGAACTCAATCATGGGCTGTGGTAGATCCTTATATTACAATAAGCAGCATGTCTCAGTGGCCCTGGTGAGAAGAAATATACTGTACCAAAACACCCTAACATCTATCCATAAGAAATTTCCCTTCAGAGACTTATCAATTTAAAGTGTATTTCCTCCAAATTATTTTTGCTTGACATGACTGGAGTGCCAGCATGGCTGTAGATGCTTTACTGAGTTATTTCAGTGATATAGGCTTCTTTCACAGCCGCTGCAGGGTTAGTGACCCACCACCAGAGCTACATCACTTGCCAGTCACACGTTCCTTAGATGTGGAAAAGAAACCAGGCACGACTGTAGCTGTCACCATTTGATTATATTCCAAACTGCTGACATGACCCAGATCTTCTGACTGCTATCACTCTTTTGCATGGAGTCTCGCCTTCTCTCTCTCCATATTCACACCAAGTCCCTAGTTTGTAAAATCTGCTACAACACAGATGTCAAATTTGACCAGGAGAGTTTTATTCTTAGTTTCAGTCCTAGATCAAATTGACATCCACCTGTAAGTTCTAAGGATTCTCTCTGGCTAAGACTTATCTGGTTCCTTTATAAGGAACATCTGTGGCATCCTACATTTGTAGGTTACTTTATGACATGCCCATGTAAGCAGCAGGACAAGTGCATCTTAGTGCTTTTAAAGTTACTAACAGAAGGAACTTAATGTCACTGGTTCAAATTATCCCGTACTCACAGCTCATGACATTTCCTCTGTAATGATATACTGGATCCCAGGCACACAGCCTTCTTCAGACACTTCTCTATATGCCTCTTCTCTGACTCACCCTTCTGAGCAGGGGACACTAAGTAAAACTTGCCATTCAAACCTCTTGACTAAAAGACTACTTAATGTAAGAGAGTTTCAGTGATTATCTGCAATTTCACATCATATCTGGCTAGGAACATTAATATGAAGATCAACTCACTTTTTAAAAGTATTGCTTTTTTGCAATAGGAACTTTGTTACTACATTTTAAAGATTCTTAGTGCCTAATATGAGCAATTTTAACCACAAGATGGAAGGCATTACTTCGCAGAACAGAAACAGTCTCTTTATGGGACCATGCAACCATCCTGATTAAATTTTATTCTGCAACAACACATCCAACAATACTCAGGCAGCTCACTTGCTGCCTACAACTATCCAAAAATTTGTCTTTTTCCCTCTCAGTATGTGTGGCCCTACTGTAAACCTTCTAGTACAGTTAAGACACAATCAACCCAGCTGTAACTCTCAGATTTCACAATGGGAATATTGCTTCATTAAGCATTTATCACACTGAGGACAAAACAAAAAAAAAATCTGATAAGTCTTTATTGTCAAGGGTATCTGGGACAGCTGATGATAATGAGCTGTTAAACTTACCCTTGAGAAGATATTTTCCAGAGAGCTAGTCAAGGATTTCTTGGCCTTGTTTTTCAGAATGTCAAGTTTAAACCGGCCACCACTGGTGGTGCTTTCTGGAATCGCACTGTTAGAAATGACCTGTTGAAATGAGCAAGGACACTATTCAGATTTGCCAATTCTTTTTTTAATTATGAAGACTATTTCCAAATACTAGAGCTGAACCAAGTTACATAAGAAACAAAATACCCTTGGCCTTGTTAAAAAAACCACCACAAACCCACTACCCCCCCTTCAAAAAAACAAAAAACCCAAACATAAAACCAAGAGTCTCCCAAACAAACAAACCAACCAACCCACCATTAAAGGCACATTCCATCCCCAGAGATGATATTGTAAAAGCATATCAATTTAACAATACTGTTGCCCATTTCCTTTGCAAGGTAAGTTCATAGTTTAAACTGAAACCAATGCCCTCTTCATTGCTATCCCTGCCTAGATATTATTGCTTGGGACTAGGGATCAAAGGGGAAAGAAAGTTATCCTCACAACATAAGGAAATATAGACACAAAAGTAATTGGTTGTCTTTCTTTCTGTCAAGTCCCCTCAACTTATAAAACCCAAGTAAACCACTACAAATTAAATCAGATTTCTCATGTAATCCTTTCTTAATTACAATACCCAGCTTCAGCTACTCCTGAAGAAATCTAGCAGTGGTCCTACGAGTAATCAAGACAGCAGTTCAACAGGGTGGGAAGAGGGAGAGGAATAATACAAAACCAAGATTTACCGATGGTGCTTCACCAATATGGATGTGCGTTTTCTGCTTAGTCTCACAGAGCTGACGGAGATGTAAGATCACAAGTTCATTTTCTTCCTGGTCATTGTCAGGCTTCATTTTCTGTCAGTAACAGCGAAGAGAGGAGTTTGTCTTTCAAGTCAAGATTTGCTTATTTTTCCTTCCTATGTAGGTATTCTTTGAAATTAATTTACTGGTACACCAAACGCCAGAGTGCACTGTTACTATGCTGAATTGCAATTCTGTCTGTGTGCCTTCACACTCCTGAGCAAGATACAAAAAAACTGAAAATTGTTGCAGGCTGTATAGAGAAGGGAGCCTTATGCCCATACATTTTGTTTTCTAAGATTGTCTGTTACTATACAGTCTTATAAGTGGGATAAGGAAACCAAGTCACCCTATTCTTCAGGAATCTATAGAGCACAGCCTTTGGAAGCCTAAATCACTGTAACTTCATCGACTAGAATACATCTGCTTACACCAGAATGTTCTGCCAAAGTAAGTCAAAAAAGACAAAGTCTGAAAATGCCAGATATGCTCCTGATACCTGCATGTCTCTCCTGCTCACAGCCTACTCCCACATCAGTTTCAAGCAGGGAAACATGTTTACAGATGAAAAACTAAGCTCAGAACAAAAAATTTACTCTGGGTTAAACCACACAGTATCTCAGTAACTTTGGGAAACAAAACTTTTCTAACAGCAGTGAATCACACGTAAGGTTAAGTTGGAGCATGCTATTTCAGTATGATGTTCGGTGGAAAAACAGTAAATTCTATATCAACTACATAACAAACCAAACATAATCAAAAGCAAAAATATCTAGTCCATTTTATCATGGTCTTTTTCAAATTAGGAAGAACAGCTTCTAAGGCATTACCTGAACACGTTCAAAAATGTCTGCTTGCTCATTATCACTTAGTGATGACAGATGTCTCTGAATTACAAGTTTGGCTCTTGGTGGATAGAGTCCTGGGAAAAGAAAGGACCATTAATGTTTCTAGATTCTCAGATGGTCTCTCAAAAAGCATTCGAGCAAAACGACAGTAGAAGATATAAACCTGTATTTGAGTTTACACAAGTTAAATGCATGACAGTTCTATATCCGCTGTATACATGACACAAAATAATTGAGATTTTTGCTAAACCATGTGGCTTTGTCTCCTTTCTCTAGCAGCAAAAATATAACCAGCAGCAGCAAAGTGGCTAGCTCCTACATAAAAGGTCAAACAAACAAACCCCACCAATGGCTTCTGTCGTAATGCCAAGAGATCACTGACAGCTGGAAGCCTGACAACTGTATGGGAGAGGAGGAAGAAAGGAACAGATCAGGGTTAGAACTGCAGAGATAATCAAGGCATAGGATACTTGGAAGTTTTCAGATGCTTTTAACTGAAAAACTGAGATGCCTTTCTGCCCAAGGAAAGGATAGTGTAGAGATCGTACCAGAGAAATGAAGACACTTTTAAAAGCAAGAACAGCATAAAAGCTGTAAGAATAAACAGATGAATTTCTGATACTCAATTAAGTGCACATTTTGCAACAGAGCTCATTCTAGGAATCTACGAAAAATGTGAGTGAAAACAAACCCTTCAAACCAGATAAAGATTTTTTTTCTAAGGTAGATACCATTCATAGAAAATTGCAAGCAGAACAGATAAAAGATTTTTTCAAAGTCATGCAGCTTTAGGTTTGATTTTGCTAAACTTCTAGACTCAAAAAAACCCAGATGGATAAAAAAAGGGGACACTAAAATAAATCTTTCAGTCACTAAGCACAAAGTTTATGAAACTACCTTTACAGTACTCTAGTTGTTTCCCTAAGAGACATTTTATTCTGATACTGGGTACTTATCCTGCAAGCACCTGTGTTCAAGTTACTTACACTGCCTTGTACAGCAGCCACTACAGCTTATCATTTACAGAAAACTTTCCCAGATAAGCTTTACCACCTCTGAACACCTGTTGTTAAACTCAGAAACTTTAACTCTCAGCCTAACAAAATTCCACCCCACTATGACTTTACACTTCAGTTTTCATCCACCAGAGGGAAGCAAGTTCAATGAAGTTTCAATGAGTTGGAGAACTGTAAATAAGGACCAGAAGATACAAGATTATTTGCTTTTTGTAACATATATGCTTTTTTTTTTTTTTGCACACAATACTTTGCAAGGACACATAGCAGAGTGACTACAAAAATAGGATTCTAACTTTTTTTTTTTTTAATTTTATCTTGCAAGATTTTTTGCATGTGTTCTGGCATACTTCACTTCCAGAGACACTACAAAAAGTTTGTCTATTCATATCTGAAGTCAGGTAGTTGCCTTTACTTTCTTTATTATATATTAATCTCTTAACTTAATAATTTATTTTCCCATAATATAACCAGATTTTGAAGTGTGTGAGGGAATAAACACAAAGAAGGAAAAAATAACCCCACACAGGAAAGAAGGAACACACAGGAAAGGAAGATCCATTTTGATGACGATTGTCTTTTTATGAGTCATTTTGAAAGCAAGCAACTTGAGGAAAAAAACCCAAACAAATGGAGAGTCAACTGATGGGCTTTGCTGCTCTGCTTAGGAAAGGTATAATGATGAAAAGAGTATGTATTTATAACAGAAGCCATACTACTTCTGTCACAGCATCATTACTGCTAACACTCCACCTAAATACAGAGAATGCAAAGTGACAGTAAGAATTGCATATTGGGATACTTTTCCCTCTGTTCTGACATTGTCTAAGTTATTCCTCTAGAGAAATCAGCAAACAACAGTTAGAAAATAAACTCAGCTGCTACCTTCAATTCTTTCACAAAGTTTGTGCAATGAATGCATAGGGCAGGCCTCACACAGTTTTATCTGTGTCTTGGCATTTTGCAGAGCTGCAGCAGTGCTGAAGGCTTGTTTCAGGGTCAGCATTACCTCATCAACCTATATTGGACAGAGGGAGAAGAGTATATAAACAAAAATGCATGTTATATACACGAAATTAGATTTATAAATCACATCACAGGTGCTTTCAAATTAAAGAAAAAAACAAAACCATACAAACCCATTTTGTAAAGAGATTAAGGTTGAATTCCCAGCTTTTAACCTTTATTGTAGATGCTCATCATCTTTAAGTTCAGCCAGACAGTGTAATTTTGATATCTAACTGCAGCTACTCAAGCTTACTGGGAAGGCACCCACTGTTTTAAGAAGCTGCAAGGGGGAATATTGGCTTGAATATATGCTGGCTAAATAAAAAGCATCAATTTATTCAGCTTCAAGTTTCTCCTGTAAACTGCACATGCTCCCTCTTAACCTCTATCCTCCCACCACCAAGCCATTTTAGCAGCAAGCCCCACAGACCCACCCCTGCTGCCAGACAGGAGCTTCCCCCAGCAGTTCACTTTTCTCCTGGATACCAGACTGCCTACCAGCTTTGTTACAATCACTGCATATCCATCAGTACTGCTGCCCTGCCCTGCCCTCTGCCCTCATCTCTCCTCTGCTGCTGCCACAAACACAGCACTGCTAGGTTCCCACACACCAGCACTGGAAAAGCTCAGCTTGTATCTAAGGAAGGTTGAACTCACAGAATTTCTCCACATTCATTCAAATATTCTCCCAGACCTTGGAGTTCCCCATCTCTGTACCTCAGGGGAATACAAGCCTTATTAAAAGCTGTTTGCGGAGTCTTAGCATTAGCAAGGAAAGAGGGAGACAGCAGCTTGAGAACAATTTTAGGAACTAAATCAGTCTTCTACTTCAGGATCAGGCCCTCACTCTTTTTTTTTTTTTATAAGAAGAAAGCTGAAATATTTGAGATCAAAATCATGCAGTTTAACATTGAAAACATACAGACTTTTTTGAGGATCTGTCACTTGGGAGAAAAAGAAACAAAAAGTAGGAAAGGAACTGAATGTACAAATTTGAACTAGTTTATGTCCCAGTATATCTAGGTTTTTTTTGTTTGCTTTAAACGTCAGAGTTTTAAGCATTATCAGTAATTCCTGGATGCCTTCTCTCTCTTGTCAATAAAGCAGGACACTGAACAGTGAATGTCCATCTTACAACAAGGACTGGTATGTTTTCTAACTTGGCTACAATTCCTCTCCAATGCAAGATCCATAGAATAGTGCTCAGCATATGGATGATGAATACACTAAAATCTTAAAAACTATGGCGCAAAACATAACTAGGCTTGGAGCAAATATACACAAGCCTCCCAAAACAGCCTGCCTGGCATGGAGAATCTGGAAAGCTCTACCCTGCCACAATCAAACTGCCAGCAGGATCTGAGTGATTGCATCTGAAAGTACCTCAGGACTTCTTATTTCATATTGCAATGTACCCATATGTATCAGTACTAGAATAGGCAAAGAGGTTCATAAAAACTTTGGGGTTTTATACACCACTTAAGCCTTTGAATTATGCATGGTCAGATTTATCAATAGGTCAGATATAACATTTTCTGTTAGTGCAATGATAAAGCTGATTTCATAACAAGCTCCCATTTGGACAAAAGTGAAGCCTCAGTCTCAGTATATCTAGAGCTGTTAGCTGTTTGAAGTTTTATTGACATAAATCTATTCACTCTCAAGCTAGTCAATGGATTAACAAACTACATTTTCATCTAGCTAAAAAAGTGATTTTTTTAGGTTTATCTGAGAAAGAGCTAGCAGCTGTTAGCAGAGCCATCAGAAACAAATATATTTCAGAACAGGAAACAACTTTTTTTAAAGTGTTGAAGTTTTAAAATAAAAATGGAGTTGTCAAATTATTTCCTGTATGCATCTCGCACTACTAAGCTACATGTCATCAGTAAAATCAGTGGCATCTGGAACTTCTGTTAATTGATACATACTTTATACAATGTCCTATGTACTTTTTTTATACTATGGTTTTCTTCTTCTGTGATCAGATGCTGATATTTTCTGCTCCTGAGGAACAAAACAGACTACAGGGAAAAACATAAAGCCACATGTATGACCAGCCAGCAGTTTGACCCCTACCCTGAAGGGTATGCTCTGGTTTTATCATCAGCTTTGTTATTGATTCAATACATATCTTTACATGTTTAACGGAGAACCAATTCTCTCAGCAGTTAGAACTGGAAGAGTTACAATCAAATACAGAGGCATGAGCACTCCCCTATGGACTTATCTATTTGTTGTTACATATGCATCAGCAGAGTAGCAGGATACTGCTGTGTATGAACGGAATGTACGCATTTCCTATTGCAAATCTGCATATGCACAGCTGACGTCTTGCACCTGAGCAGATGTGACCACTGAAGCTAAGATGACTCAGCAGAATAACAGAGACTCCTATTGTTCAGGAAATGCCTTGAAAATGCTCTGATGAAAAGGTTAGGACCATTAAAAAATACTCACCAGAGACTCACTTGCACACTGGAACACATAGCAGATGTACTGGCTTAACCCAGGTTCCACAGATTCCCGGCAAATGAAACCAAAGTGATCAACGTGTTTTATACCCTAAAAGAGTTTTAATACAGCATTAGTGGAGTATTTTATTAAAAGGTTTCGTTTCCAAAAAATTTGAGAAACTATAAATGCATACTCCTAATGATTTATTTTACAAGTAGTATTTTTTAAATTCCTTTTTGTACTTAAGTTACACAAGGATCATTATAAAATCAAAACAAAAGTTATACAGCAATAAATCTGGACCTGAATTTATTCCATTAACGAAACTGGATTTTCAGGGAAGAAAACTAAAGACTACTAGATTGCATTTGAAATTGCCTCCAAGGTGAAAATCTGATGTAATAAACCTATGCTAAAACACAGGATTGGAGAAGTAACAAGGTAGCAGCAGACCCTTACTTTCCTGTAACNAGGAAGAGTTCTTATTTCTAAAAAAAAAAAAAAAAAAAAAAAAAAAAAAAGGCAGTGAGTAAGTGGTAACATACAGAATTCCAACCAAATTCTGAAATAAAGTCTTTGAGACTGAGTTACATACCAGAAATTTCAAGACTTACTACACATTATTACTGATACTTTCTTTTGAGATCTTAGTATAATAGCTTGACAGGGAACGCTGCCTCGCTAAAAACAGCACTGAGAAGATCAAAGACAGCTGCTTCCTAAGAAGCACTATATTCCCTGTCTCAATTCATGGAACATGACTCACTATTGTTAAAGCTTTTGCCAATGTTTTTATCATCTGAGTATGGTAATAGTAGATTTTACTCAAAATGAAAGCCTAATCCCTCAAGTTCAAATACAACAAAAATCAGAACACGGCTGCTTGGATCCATCTCCAAAGAAAACACCTATATCATAAAAGAGAGGAGGAGGCAAAGCAACTTGCCTGTCACTACAGAAAACACTCTAAGACAACATTGGAAATGCAGTACGTGACAGACTGAACATATTGTACTACACATTGTTGTTTTTAAAAACAGAATTCCAGAAGTCACATTTGTGCCACTTAAAACTTAACAGGTGCAGAGGGTCGATAAGATGACACAAGTGGCATTAGTTAAGCTATAGTCTACCAATCTTGACTTCATTTTCTCGTGACATATGAATTCTTCAAAAGCATTAGAAAAAAAAGGTCAGATATACGCACATGTTGATCTACAGAACAGGGAAGTGTTGACCTCTGTTTTGCAAGAAAACATATTTACTAAAGGTGGTTTGGTGAGACGCCAGTTCTCATTGCTGACAGTGCCTGAACAAGTCTACTGCTGTCCTGACTTCTCAGTCTCCACAGAAGAACATTTGAGAGGGAAGACGGATGTGACACTTGCCCTAATTAAGCACAAATAGCACGGTATGTTCCTAAATCAACTGTACTTCCATCACATTTCTTTAAGAGGGTGGTTGGACTTGTCATGACAAAATAGCCAAGTTTTCTGTTTTTCTGGGTTCCTTCAAGGGGAAGGCTGCAACAAGAAAACCTCTACAGCTATTTGATATCTGAATTTATACTGCACACAAAAAGGTTTATCACCAATTACATCTGCTTCTTGACAATTATGAGGAGTGTGGATAATTAATTGAATGCAGCAGCTCAACCATGCTTAAGCTATAGGATAAAAAAATATCTTTATTAGACCAGACTAAGAGAATCCAGAATGCAAACTGACGATAACATCTCCTTTTCATTGTTTGTGAAGCTTGGAAGGACAAATATTCCTAAGCCGCAGTCCCACAATACACAGTAAATCACTGCCCTATAAATCCGTAACAGAGGAGCCCTGGGGCTAGTACCAAGTTTTTAAAGGAAGTACTGATGAGGTTTATGCAACCAATGCTTAGTTTTGAACATATTACTATTTCATTGCTATTGAACAGAGAACCCCCTGTACTTCTCTAAAGTAACTGTTTGGCATTAAAAAAAAAAGCAAACAACCAAAATCTCCAAAGTGTTGTGACTGCCTCTTTGAGTTTTTCAAGAATGCAATTTAATAGAAGCTTTGCTCCAAATGAAAGTGAAGAGGTGGCATGAAAAACACCTCCAAAGCCCAACACACAGAATTACCTAACACTACTTACTGTACAAAATTATTTTCCTGAAGGAAAGCGGGGCCTTGAAGGTCTTCCATGGTCTTACTGGTCACCATACTTTAAAGTCAGCAGAAAAAAGGTTGCCCCCACTTAGGACTGTTTTGTTTGACTATTCTTAGTACGTATATACAACCTAGGAGCCCAGTACCTGAAGCATCACTTTTATTAGTTCAGTACACCCAAAAAGCAGAGAAGACCCAAGTCATCTGCAAATTCTGCTTTCCATACCTGTGCTTTAAGAATCATTGATCTGTATTATAAAGCTATTAAAACACCGTTTGATTATACTGTCTCATTCTGTATTTGCATTAGATTTTTTCCTTTCTCAAAAGCAATACAAATTGTAGTTAAACACTAGAGTCGATTTAAGGACCTGGACCTTCAGCTGGTAGCTCAAGATTCCACTTGAGTTACAAGCATTGCCTAATTCTTAATTTGTCTAAGCACTGATAGCCCAGCCATGCAAGAGCAGACTTGTTATTAGCATTAAAATGAAAGCACTTGGGGGTTAAATACATGTTTAGAGAATGCCAAAAGTGTACTTTAAACTAGAATAATCATGTTTAAGGAGGCCTGAAGTGATGACGTGGCATGGCAAATGAAAGGAGATAATAAAGTAAGACCTCAATCCAGAAAGTGTCCACAGTAACTGGTGCCGAACAAGAGCAAGATGAAAAGCGGAACGTCTTAGCCTTAACATTTAACTTCATAAGAAATATTTATTACTGAACATAGCTAGGCACACCTATTGCCATATCCTCCAGAAGGAATTATGCAGGTCAACTGCTGTTTTTCTGAAGGGTTGATTTGATGCTCTCCTCCTTTCATTCTGAAGGATTTCTGGAGCTTATCTGCTCAGAAACGGCACATTCAGAGCATCCCAATAAACTACTTCCAAAAACATATCCAATACTCTCTCAAAGCA
This sequence comes from Vireo altiloquus, assembly GCA_013396875.1. Lineage (NCBI taxonomy): Eukaryota > Metazoa > Chordata > Aves > Passeriformes > Vireonidae > Vireo > Vireo altiloquus. The sequence goes on along the minus strand of VZRF01015230.1, from coordinate 432,576 downwards.
GAACAGTTTATACTTTGTTTGCTGACCAGTGATTGAAGCTGCTATCACACAGCTCAGATCAGTTATTTTGCACTCATATTTTCTGGACTTTTCTGGGAAAAAAATTCTACTTTTTTTTTTTTTCCTCCTGCCTCTTGACCAGCAAGGCAAGACAGCTGAAGAACTAATAAAATCTTTTTCTCTTGATGATCTACATATTGCTTTTCATTAATGCTTACCTGAGAACAAGAGGAGATATCTTTAAAATTCTTTTCAAACACAACAGATTTGGTGTCTGGACTGATGAGGTTAACTTCAAACCTTCCAACCTGAGAGGGAGGAAAAAAAATCTAGTTTATGACTGTCTTGGGGGCACAGCACTGACAGCAGCAAAAATGCCAGAATCTAGCCCTTTCTTGTTCACATAGAGCACCTTTTGGCACAACAGCTTACCCAGCAGGAACTAGGGTGCCAGGGTGCTGTAATTTGGCCTATGTGGAGTAAGAGTGCTCAGCAAGAACAATACACTCAGTTGAATAAGAAAAAGATTTGGAAAGAAGACAGCTTTTCTTCCCCTCCCCCACCTTTTCTCTTCAAGTTATTTTAGTCCAAAGATCACATGTTTGATAGACAATACTAAAACCTTTAGGAAACAATGTGGCTAAATTAAAAGCTGCAGAAAAAAAAAAATGGGGATTTTTGATTTTTAAATTATACCATATATAAGCTGAGAAACTAAGACAATACTTTTTTGTTTGTAGTAATTCCAAATGAGAAAGAGCAGGTTCTGCAGCAAACTACCTTTCAGCTTTCCCTAACTGTTTCTCAAGCCTATGGAACTTATTCTACAGGCCTCAGAGATTCTTTCAGCTAAATCCTTTTCATTATTAGTGATAAGCTGTGGTTTTCTGAAGGGCAATGCATTTTCACTTCAGTTATCATTTCCTCAAGAGAATAAAAAACAAGAATGATCTTTAAAACAAATGGAAAGACAAAATCCAGGCATTTAGCCTATTGTTATTTTAAGGTCCAAAGATTTTTCTTTTTATGGGTCACCAACTTTATGTGTCCTTCTCTTTTCTCAAAACAAGCTCCAAAGACGTGAAATGCACTTCAAGCAAGACAAGAAATAGAGCATTGAAGTCTGAAGGAAGAAGCCTTCAGTGCAGAGATGTTTGAATACTCATCTGAGAAAGAGGAGACATTAATTCAAATTATCAAAAAGAGGCTGGCTCAAACATAAGGCTATGAAAGTCTTATGTGAAGTTGTGAGTTTCTTTTTAAGTGCACAAAAAAAGTTTTGTTTGCATGGCAGTCTTTACTGATTCTCTTTTTGAAAGAATATTCATGTTCTTCAACTAGGTTCTAGATATTACCAATACAGAAAATCCAGAACTGCATATAAATAATTATTTCTCTAAAAACTCTGCTCCTTTAAGTGATTACTCCATAAGTAACTACTTTTTCTTAAAATTTGCCTGAGTTTGTGAGTTGAAGTTAAACTTCCTTTTTTAAGGAAGTTCAGCTACTTCTATGCCAACCATTTATGAACAGATACAAAAAATTTTATGACAAATTCAAATCATGAAGCCATACTGAATCCACATAACTTATCTTGCAAAACTTGTCTCAAACTGCACAGGGAAGAAGATATGGTACAAAACCAACAGGAAATTAATTGGTCATCCTAGTACACACCTGGAACAGCATTGTCCTGTTCTTCTCAGAATCAGAGGGCTGAACGTGGCTGGGTGCGCTCGCGTGTCTCCTGCGGGACTGTATTTTCAGGTTTGTGTCATGAACCCTTCTCTGCATCACTGCAGTCACACTGCTGCACCGGGAGCGAAACTCTTGCTGCTCATCAAAGCCAGAGTCCTCCAAAATCCTCTCTGGAAAGAAGCCACGAGTGCTGGCCAGGTTGGCCAAGTTGGTCTGGCTGCCAATTGTGAACATTGCAGCCTGCCCTGAAGTGCTATTTGGGCTGTCCAGCTCCTCAAAGGGGCTGTCCAGTGGGGAAGCTGGCACATTTTCTTCACACAGGGGCAAGTCCAAACCCGACTCGTTATTCCGCTGCTCGTTTAACAGTTTCAGGCGCTGGCGCTCGTGAAGGCTGAATTTCTCTATGCAGTCGTCAATTAGTGTGGAGGGAGCTTTTTTGTGAGCCACTGTCACCTTTCCACAGTACAAGACCTCAAATTTTTGAGAGTCATAGAAGGCATCTTCACTATCCTTACTTGGTTTGGCATCTTCTTTCAGTGCTGCTTTGGAGACTTGTCTTATGCTGCTGATGACATCAGGGACCTAAGGGGACAGTGTGAAAGGCCTTTTTAGTAACCACAAAGAGACAGTACAGACAGTGATGCGTCAAACATTTGTTAAGGTAAGTATTTACACGAGCTATTTCTCCAGCAGAGTGCCACCAGCTTCTTGGCAAACAATATAAAACCAGTAAAGTCTGAATTCTGAATGGACAATTTACACAGTGGAAGTAGAACAAACAATTTCTCATTTTTTCCTGGAACATCTTCAAGTACATAAGGTTCTAAATTGCCAGAAGGTCAACTGGCAAATGTTCACATCTTTGTTTGTTTGTTTTTTACTGAGACTACCTTCTCTTTTCCATGGTCCTCTGCCCATATTGGCATGTTTTACTGTTGTATTCTGTAAAGGGCTATCACTGTTCCTTTGTTTTCATTTTGCAGAGCCACTTATTCTATTCTTAAGACTGTTTTGGGAACAGTTTTGTGGAAAAAGGGACCAGCAATCTCCATCAGCTTCAACTAACAGTTCTGGAAGACTGAATATGGACATTTTATAGAAGAACCATGTGCAATTCCATCAGGTCTCACTTATTATCAACTATAAAAACCTTGTCCCATCCATCCTATGACACAGTTCACCGTAAGGTCACACTTCTTTGCTGCCTCAGTAATTGTGCAATTAAGCAGTACACACAAAGCTCCTTTCTTCTCTGCACAGACCCCTACTACACCCTGTAGGGCCAAACTGAGCATCTCCAGTAGAAACTCACAATTTCAGCCCTGTATCACACAGTTGTGCACAGACACCTGGTTCTTCCTCCATTTAATCCCAATCACCCTGGGAGGAGGAGTCTGCTTTCAGTACCAACATATTTCATACGCGAGCTCATTTTTTCATTTTGGCTTCACTAAAGAAAACAAGGACTTACCCTACTCTATTAACTGCAGATCAGAGTGACAATAGTTGCTCTTTACACAGTACCTAGTCTTCTGAGCAATGCCTCTTTCCAACATGTCCCATCTTCTCTAGAAGTATAATGAATGCATTGCACACTACATGCATTAGGGAAGTTACTAATGACAATAAGAGAGAATATCTATCCAATTTTCTTTGCAAGAGAAATCAGATACCAACATTCAACTAATCCAATATAATCAATCAACAGCTTTTGTATTTTATACAGCTTCCCACTGTATCCATGATATTTTTCAAAGAATTTTTCTACTAAAAAAACCTAACTTTAAAGTCACACCTTAGTAAATAATCCATGCTCCCTACATTATTTCTTTCTTCCAGTCACATGATACCAGCTGAAGCTTGCTACTGAGGCAGCAATCTCATATACCAACACTTTTGCAAGTCACAGTGGAAAATTACCTCATCATAATCCCCATCTCCCATTACACCCTCCTCATCCTTTGGGCATTCAACTCAAATCTGCTTCCAGTTCATTTATTGCAAAATGAAGTTCAATTACCCTAAGGTCTGCTGACCGTTTGGCTTCTATCCCTTTAGATGTCAGCACCATCTCAGTGATGATCCCTTTAGATGTCATCATCATCTCAGTTTTCAGTGACTCTACATCTGACACAGATACTGGGGTGTAACTATTCTTCCCTCATTCTCATTACTGGGCTGCTTTGCTGCCACCCAAGGTACACTTCCTCCCAGCCATGCCAGTTCAGCTGGACACGCACAATCCTCACTTTGCACTTGCCTGTTTGTATTCCAAGATTCCAAGCTCTTTTTCCACTGATCGGTCTCTTATTCTCTCTATGGCCTGTGCTTAAAGAAGCTCTAGAGTTTAAATTTCTTAGTTCTCTATTTTAACAAAATTCACAAACTAGCTATCTTTTAACTAAAATTCCCTTTTTTAGAATCCAGAGGCTGTTACAGGGCAATTCATTTATATTTCTATTCAAAGTACAGTGACAAATGATAATTCCATTCAAAATGCATACATTCTACGCACAATCAACTAGAGTAAGCACTGTCAGCTGTTTAATCAGCAATTTAAACTTTTTTTGAAAGTGTACCAATATCATCGCTTCCACTCCAATAACTGGGTTTTGCCTCTTGTTCATCACTTCTAAGACAGAAAAACTGGAAATTCCTAAGTCTTTCTAAAAATATCCAATAGCCTCCTAACACATCCTTTCCCTCTCTCCCCAACCAGCAACTGTCCAAATAGGCTGGGGATAAGACATTACCAATTCTACCCCAAAGGAATACCCATCCATCCCCTCTTCTGTCAGAGATCTCCCTCACAAATACAGAGAGGTTTAAGTTATTGCAATTCTACTCAGAAAAACCCACCACCCTACGTACCCTGTTTATCACTGTTTTATTTCCATCTTTTCCAGACTGGGTGTACTCTTCAGACACTAGTATTTAAGTCACTATTAGTATTTCAGCATCCCTACTCCTTAGAAAGCTTTTGCATCACATAAATTGCTACAGTATTTTCACTTATGCATAGAGGGATCCTAGCATTAGAGCAGGGGTTTCAGCTCATACAGCCCAAACAATCCTTATTCCTGCTGTTTAGGTAAATCTTTTTACAGACTATGTTATTTTTTGGGGTGTTTCCTCATCAGCATTTTTTTTCTTCTTTTTTTCACTTTTTTTCTTCTTTTCAACCTATAGACAGAAATAAAGTGAAAAATCAAAGTGAACATTTTGAGACCTGTTTAATCTCTGTAGTTATGAATACTTCTCTTATATACAGATGAAGAAAAAAAACAATGTAATGCAATACAGGGATGTCACAATTGGTAACTAGTATTGTCAGCCCAGAATTAGTTCCAGATGCTGGTTGGTTGTTTCATGGGTACTCTGAGTGGCACGGTGCAAAAAACAGCTTCAAAGTATAACATTCAAGACCAATACAACCATTGCCAGGCTATTAGTTGTGCACATGGATTTTATTGGTCTTTAGTGTACAGGAGTGAGTGTGTGCTGATGGTGATGTACCCAGTGACTGACAACATGCCAGCCTGTGCTGTTAGGCCTGACCCTCTTCACTCCCAGAGTGGCACTTTCTTATCAGGAACCAAGAGCTACTTCTGAGATGTACCTGATCAGAGTATAGCATTTTCATGTAAAGATTTGACTTTGAGCAAAACCTCTAAGTGGGATCAAGTGGAGTCTAAACACTTTGCATCCGTATTTTCCTGAAATGCAAGATGCACGAAAAGTTACGTAATTATCAAGCATACATCCCAGTATAACTTTTTACACATTTCTTTGACATATATAATTAGTTTTGACAATATATCGTTGACATTTTGTTCCTCTATGTATCAAGAAACCCCAGTCATAAAGTTTCACCATCAAAGTTGTGTAACTTTTCTTGGATATGGACATTAGCTTATTATCTGTTAATGTCAAAATTTCAGGGCAAAGTTAGACAAGATAATAAGCAGAACAGAGCTTTTAAAATACTGAATTACCTGGATGAAAATGCTTAACTACTTCTAGAAATCAGCTTAGGAATATTAAGAAGACAGACTCCTGAAACAGTCAAAACTTACTAATGTGTTTCCAAGTTCTAGTATTTCCCTGCAGAAGCCTCATTAAATTAAGCAGCCAGAGGGGAGAAATGGGATTCTTAGTCCTGAAATCCACAGGGCCATTTGCAATCTTCCCGGACATCTACTACCAGCTGTTACAGTAGAGCAAAATTAAAATGTTAAATGAGTTATTGCACAGGTTTTCAGTATTCACCAAACAATGCCCCTAAATGTCATGAGGCCAATAAGACAAGGATGGACAGGGGGTATCATAAGAACAAAACTAAACCTGTCATATTAGTTTGGCTCTTCAGCGTGAACAACACTACAAAAGTTGGCTGAGAAAAAAGAAAACCAAAAAATCAAACCCCAATACCAAAACCAACCAAAGAAGTGAAAAGGCAAATAATAAGTGCTCTATAATGTCATTCAAGACGCAATATTTCCATCCAAGAAAATATATTTACCTAATAAGAGTAATTAAAGAAAAAAAACCAACCCCACACTTGGGAACCCAAATCATATTTGTTATTCACATTTGAGTAACCTAGGATTATATGAACCAGTCTTTACCCAAACAGACCTGATTTGATACATGGCGATTCAATAAGGAGAAGTTAGCTGTACTCAAATCAGAACAGGAGAACAAACACCTTCCTCGTGCATTAGTAGCACACTGCACAAAGGGCATGTGATTAGTACTGCCAAGAAATATTCTACTATACATTAAGGTACTTCACTCTGTTCTACACAGAATAGTATTTTCATGTTGGAAAGAAACATCACTTTAACTGATATAAGTAATGCAAGGCCTTTCCCAGGACCTAAGTGAGAATTAAACCCAAAGAGAGAACTGCAGAAAAATAATTACCACCAAATTCGTCTCCCATCATGTAACTGACATTTTGTTAAAATTAATTCCAACTTCAGCAACCCATAAAACCTCAAAAACAAAACTTCTGTTATGAGTATTTATCATCAATATATTGAAGTTGAAAAATAGAGAGATTCTTGCACCTACTAAATCATGCCTGCTGGAGCATAACAGTAGAACACTTGGTCAAAACTCTAGAATGGGCAGAGCATCTCCACACTACATGCTTTCTTGAACAGCAGGGACAGAAGTGCAAGGACTAAAAAACAAAAATAATAATCCCTTTGAATTTTCAAGAGCCTCCAGTGAACAAAGGTGGATGTCTCCTTTTTGCTGGAGTGATAGCTTTCAAATGCATCCCTCAGTAATCACTGAGCAGTGCTTTCAATTTTAATCCAAACTTAGAACTTGAATGCTATAGATAATGCAAAGAAAAAAATTCACTGGCTGTATTTCATTATTTTCACACGTGAGCAGAACTTCCCTGCAGAGAAGCTCAGCTCTTCCTAATTTGTGTCTAGCTTCCACATGGAAAATTTCAATCTGGAATTTATTAACAAAGCAAAGCTCCTCTTCTAATACCATACGGCTTATAAACATTAGTGTGACTGTGAAGTACTAATCTAATAAACATGCCTAACAAATCTGGCTACTTAATGACAGCAATTCTAGCAAGGCAACTATTTTCAAAACAAGGAAAAAGCTCAACCCCTCTTACTCCATCACCACACAAAGTGCAGTGGCAGATCCCTTCCACCCCGTACAAAGAGACGGGAGATGAATGAACTTCACACACACACGACAGGAGCAGTCAGTACCTTCGGGTGTGAGATCCAGCTCAGAAGCAGAGGCATGTCCAAGCAGAACTGTCACCAAACCTTAGTGTCGTGAACACGAAGACTCAGGAACAGACTGCTGGGGTAAGCGAGAGCAGAAAGGATGTCCCTCTCACAAAGGGCTGGCAGTGCTGTCACGGCACTTCCTCAGGCCCATTCATGCTATCACAGCAGAGCCAGAGATCCGTGCAGCAGCCGTTATTCTTCAAACGCCAAGTATTTCCTGACTTGGGGCTGGAAGCATCCGCGCTGCCTCGGATTTGAATAATGCATCCCACTCATGATCAAACACCGTACACTTAAAAGCAAATAAAAGAGAAACAGGATACTGTTGAGAAATCGAGACCCTGCGCTTTGCTAATTACTGGGAGCTGGACATCTATCAATTAGAAAGCAGCGCAATGAGAGGAAAAATTAGGAGCAATTGGAACGACTCTCCTTTCAGTTAGTGTTAACTTGCATATCCACGAGATAGGAGAACCCAGCCACAACAGTGAAACATGAACAGAGACAAAATAAGCCACATATCATACCCTGCTATGTACCAGGCATTTGACATGGAGGCAAAGTACTTATCTTAGATAAAAACACACCCAAATGCCAGCCAAAGTGCAGATATCTGTAACTATTCTAAACTAGAAAGAAGAGCGGTAGAGGGAGAAAATAGTTTTCCTTTAACTGCTATAAATGTTTTTACTACCATCCAGTTAGTCCAGCGCTGATCATTCAGATCTGTTGTACTTCTCAAACTACTGCATTCTGCTGCTTCCCGCTCTTGTGACAGAGTTCCACTTAACAGTTTTCACCATTAAAAATTCATCTTTCCAATAAAGAGATGAAAGACCAGGTCGACATGATTCAACTTAAGCAGTCACACAAGCAATTTGCTGACTTTGTTTATGCTAGAGGTATTTAGAAACTAGAAGACTTTGCCTCTATCAGCTAACTTACTGCTGAAGGAATACTGACCATCTTCTGTTTTACAGAAATAAGGAGGTTTTGTAGCCAAGAGAAATGCTATCACAAAGGGAAAGGAGTAACAGCCAAATTACTGCACTTTGTCTACAGTCTAAAAATAGTTTAGAAAACTCAAAGTCAGGTTTTCAGCAGGCAGTAATAAGCATCTGCCATCAACTCCAATTCATTCCGCTGCATGTCTGGGCCAACACAACACAAGCCCAATAGCAGAAAGCTGGAACACAGGGGTTGGCAAAGAAAGATTCAGTGAAAGCCATTTTTGGAGCTTCAAGCTGACTGCCACCCCTGACAGCTAGTGCTTTCACATTTCTGCTGCTCCCTACAGGCTCATGAGTTTAGCCAAAGCTGAAAGCATCAGAAAACACATTTAAGGATTGCATAAAGGAACATTAAAGGATTGCACAGAATAAAGTTTTGCTTTCAGAAGACACTCTACCTCCTGTTTGCCTGGTCTATATTTTTCCCAGGTCATTGGTCAAGACCCAGCTAAGTTTGCTTCTAAAGAACTGCTGCAGAGCAGTGCATGTATTTTACTCTGATATTCAGCCTCACACCACACATTGGGGAGATCACATACTCCTGCCGATGGCAAAGCTGAATACTACTACTACTACACCACCTTAAAAGATCTATTTTTAGATAGAAAGGTAAGCTAAAATAAAATAAAACTCAGTTTTCAAAATAACTCTCATCCAAGATCAACCCAGCAATTACTTACAGTGCTTAGTTTTGATACAGTCAACAAGCAGAAAAAAGTGCCAGAGCTGCACAGCATACACTTAGCAAATCACCACGGTACCTATTTTGCTGCCAGAAACTTGTGGCTCACCTAACACATTCTGTGTGCTACACACACACAAGATGCTTCTATGCAAAATATCCAAATTTAAATGAGCACTATAATGGTAGAAGATGGATTGAGTTACTTAAGAAAGAATGTCTAAGAGTTACAAGATGGTTTAGATACCTGAGCAGACAATAGAAATGCCTTTCTTTACACTTCTATGTAAGCACTCTACAGCAGTGTATCAAGGAACTTCCGTGATGGCAGTGACCATGCAGCACAACAGGAGCAGTTCTTAAGCAAGGAAGGTTCTTGCACTCAGTATTTTGCTCCTATGTTTAGGCCAGTCAGGCTTGATTCTTTTCCACCTTTCAGACACAGCTCACATTCACTCAGCTTGAGTACTCTGCAACCCACAGCAGTGTCAGTACAGAGGTCTCATGACGATCCTTATCCGCTCTGAATATGTAGATTAGTGAGACTCAATTCACCTACCAGTTTTATACTTTGAGCCTATGCATGTTTGTTTCCAAGCTTAGGACACAGTTCTCAGTGAAAGACCTAGCAAGGTACAGCTCACCTGGAACAGCACTTCTTCTTGAACTTCTTTAACCCAAGTTCTTACAAACTATAAAAGCACAAATTCAGATATTAGCTAGGATTTTTCTCCCGAAAACTGCATTTTAGATTAACTTGGCAGTTCTAGTAAGAGCCTTATTAAAGATGTTGTTTTCAAACTCCATCGTGTTTAACACATACCCTATTTTTAAAAGGGCTTGCCTGAGAAGATAAGGCTGTCACGTGGACAGTCCCAAACAATTAATACATTCTCTGCATTCATTTCCTTTGGCAGGGGGGGAAGTTGGAGAGCTCATGGAAGTATTTTGCCCATTTATGGTCACTACCATAATAGTGATCTCAAATACAGATCAGAAGATCATGAACTTCATTTTAGCAGATTTAAAGTGGTAACACTGAAATAAATGCTCCATGCACCATGTTTAAGAAGGTGGCGATTTTTTTAATTCTGTGGTTTCAGATAGAAGTTCTCAAGGTTTTAAATTTAAAATATTAACTAACATGTTGATTTACTATGAAATGAGCACACTTTGAAATGTTTTTCCCTAGTCAAGAGATCAAAGTTTCAGGACTCCTACACAGCAGATCATGAAGACTTCTAAAGTGAGTATCATCCCAGATTTGGTTGAAACCCACCGTGACACCCATGGACTACACCACTTTTATAACTCATTTGCTACAATAACCACCTTCTACTATCGCTGAAGGAGTAGATGGCAAGTGGTAACTCAGTGCTGACTCTGGGAGATGAGAAAAGTTAGATTCTACTCAGTATAGCAGATCTAGCACATGTGGATATACTTGGTCCAATAAAGTCAGGCACTCCAATAACATCTAGCTCCCTTAATGAGACTAGAAATTCTTCAGTGACATGAAACCAAGGAGTTAGTTCTTTTCCTATTTAATGTTCTCCTGCAAGCTCTCAACTGCAGTGGGAGGTTTCAGACTACACACTTCCCTTAAAAAAGGCTCTGCCTACAGAAAGTTGGACACCAAAAACACTGACAAGCAGCAGGTGATAATGTGGCAGAGACAAAAAGTGTTACTATTGGGTACAAGGGTCCTTTTCTCAAAAGAACTTTCATTAGGAAACTGTGAAAGACAAATGCACGTGATTCATCAGACAAGGTGCACAGAGTATAAAGAAAATAGATTGCAACTTAGTAGCATTTCAACAGCTTCTCCACACCTGCCAAATAACGCTCACTAGTTTTTTAGTACCTTGGAGATACATGCCTGTAAATGTTCCAGCTTGTCTTTTAATCTCACAGTTCACAACAGCAACTGTATTGTCTTGTGACAGTATCAAATGCCTGAGCAACCAGTAGTACAATTGCCTCTTCCCAGATAACAGCCAGCAAAGAACCCAAGCATAAACACAGCAGGGAAGGATCTCAAAGCCATACTCTTCCAGATGCTGAATTACCAACTGCTCTGAAACGAGGTGCTGAGAAGAGCAGGGAACTTCCACCTAACTAGACTTCCTCCAGCACTGAAGTCTTGAACCACCACTTTGCCTAGGACTCAGAGGAATAATGAATACCATGCCTGAAGGCAAAGTTAGCACAGCACAGAACACCAAACACCACTCTCCCTGGGAGTCACATTAGACTAATCTTGTCAATCAGTAACTGTTTAAAATACTAAGATTTCATCAGCTGCTTATGGTAGCTGTGAAGAGAATGAAATCATTAAATAGTTATGGTGCTCAAATGTAAATCCATACAGACACAGCTGGATGGGCAAGTATTTCAAAATTAATAGCTTAAAGTAATTAAATGCATGGTCCCTTTGCTTTTCGACACAGAGAAATTCTAAAAGAGCTAGAGAGCTACTGTTACTACTACTAATAATAAAACAAACAAAAATCCAAACCAAAACAAAAACAACCCACAAGACTCAGGGTCAACAGAAAAGGAAACTCTTTCCCAGAAAGCTTTGATGTAAAGGAGTCAATAAAGTAAACAGACATTAAGGTCCATTCAGAGAAACAGCTTTGTAAGGCGACTCTTGCACCAATAGTGACATACACGAAGAGTGAGCTAAGGGTGTGATAGAGACCCAGGAGACCATTTACGTATATTTCCAAAAAATCTGTGAGAGCATTTTGTTTTGGTTATGAATATGGGTTCTACAAAACTGAAGAGAAAAAGGGAGCACAGAGGCACTTAATCACTGTGTAAGTAAGAAAGCACAATAGGTATATAGAGGGATGGGAAGGAGCTGTTTCTGACATCATTGGGGAGGTTCTGCTCATTTTTTTAGGCAACATTTTCATATACATCAGGTAAAGTAACTTTTGCATTGCTTCACTAATGGCTACTGGTAGATGCTACTTATTTCAGTACTGCTAGACTTTATTTTCTGAATTTATTGTACATGGTATGTGCTAGGTATTTCTGTGCCAGTAGCTGCACAGCACTGCCTGACAGCATAAACAGTAAGATTTTACGCATTTGCTTGTGACCACATAGGTAAGAAGAACAGCTAGGTTGCATTAAATAACTGCAGCTAACTTTTTGATAACAATATTCACAGGAAGAGTGGCGTTGGGTTTACAATGTCCTAGCAACACAATGACAAATTAACCCAGGATTTCTGGAATTTAAGTTCATTATTAATGCAGAGCAAAGCCCACACTGCTTCACCTTCGGCAGCAGCACTTCCATTTTAGCACCTGTTCTGGGTTTACATGGCAAGGTTTTGGTATCAAAGGGGACTGCAGGGCTTTCTTCTCTTCTCATAGAAGCTGCCAGAGTTTCCCCAACGTTAAGCAAAGTCAATGCCAGCTGGCTCCAGGACAGACCCACCACCAGCCAAGGCTGGGCCAATCAGTGATGGTGGTAGCCCCTCCAGTATAATGTGTCTGGGAAGGGGAAAAGCCCTGCAATGGCAGCCAGGACAGAAGAATGGGAACATGTGAGAGGAAGAGCCCCGCAAACAACAAGGTCAGTGAAGAAGGAGGGGCAGGAGATGCTCCAGGTGTGAGAACTAAGATTCCTCTACAGCCTGTGGTGGAGACCATGTGAAGAATGTGAGGAGTCCTGCCACTGAGGAGGAAGCAGCAGCATAGAGAGTGTGTGATGAATCCCCATCCCCTGTCCCACTGCACTGCTGAGGGGGAAGAAGGAAGGGAATATCGGGAGTAAAGTTAAGTCCAAGAAGAATTTTCTTTCCCATTACCGTACTCTGATTTGATTCGTAATAAATTAAACTGATTTCTTCATGCTGAGTCTGCTTTGCTCATGACATTAATCAGTGAGTGATCTTTCCCTGTCCTTACCTTGACCCACAAGCCTTTTGTTATGTTTTCTCATCCCCATCCAACTGAAGAGGGGAGTGAGAGAGTGGCTGTGGTGGGTGCCTGGTGTACAATCAGGGCAGCCCCCCACCTCAGCAGTACCATTAGAAATTCTTAGATGGATACCTTCTTAGTAAGATATGTTCCCTGTTTGTAAAGGAGAAGGGCAGCCATATTCCCAATGTCTAGGACTTGGTGAAAGTACACTTAGATGTAACATGGCAAATCCCATCATGGGGCTCCTGTCTGGCCTGGAAATAGAAACTCCTATTTCTGCTCTGATAGGTGAGGGATGAGACCCACAGAGTTATTTTGTCACTGACATACGGGTGTTGTCATGATATTTAGGTAAGTTATTTGGAAGGATAATACAAATCCCATTTACTTCAGATTACTACAGGAGTTTCTTAATAATTTCACCTAAGGTATTACTTACCATGCTCAGCTGCCATCAAAGCAAGATACACCTTGAAGTAACTTAAAGTTTCAGAAATAAGTACATGAGTTGCAGTCTTCTCTGCACTGAGAAACTTAAAACTCAGTTTACCCATAATTTGGTGATTCTACATCTTATTTTTTACTTCCAATAGCCCAGATTATGAAAGATTTCTCTCTGCAACTGAAAGTCGGTTTGCTGATCAGAGTTAGCAGTGAACATGTAACTATTAACCGAAATCAGAAAAAAAGTCCCGTAAGTAATGAACTTCATTCCTTCTGCTCATCAACTCTCCCTCCCCTGGGGGAGCTTAGTTGATCTGGGAATTATCTATGTTAGGAATCTATTCTTGGTCATGTCTGAATGTCCTGTTCTCACTGAAGTCAAGGCTGAAACTTGTTTTGCAAAGCCAGTGAGGAAACATTGTATCATAAAAGTTAAGCATATTTCTTAACTATCTCTTCTGTGATTCCCAGCATCCTATCTCAGAAGAAATACATGTCTCACAAGCCTCAGTGTCTGTTTACTTTCTCAGCTGTGACACCTGCAAGGGCTTCCAGAACAATTCCATACAATTCTATAGGGTAGACACCGGCAAACTTCAAGAAGAAATAACAAACATCTCAACTTCAGGGGTTATACCAAATATGACATGAAATATACAACACTAGTTAGATTCGTTATTCTCTAGGGAGTTTTCAAACCATCTGGCATAGTCCCAAGTGCTGTAGTTTCTGTTTGTTCAAGAGCTCTCAGGGAGCTGAAGCTCGCATAGGACATAAATCGGGTAATTACTGTGTTTTCACTCTTGTAAAAACTTAGTATCTTGCATAAACTAGGCAATTTCAAAACAGAGTTATGATACAATGAAGGAGATTTAACAGATTCATACCCTATCAGGAGAATTTTATTAGAACTTATAAGAGTTCAGAGATTAATGTGGACCGTCAGCTAGAAGCAAAATCTGAAAAATACATAAATCCATTTGAGAAGCCACTGTGGAATTCATTAACTGAGATGTAGTTCAAAGGGATTTACACGAACAGAAATAAAACTGAATATATTAACATCTCCATCCATACTTTTTCATAAACAGAAGCCAAGTCCATCAGCATGTAAATTTTTTGTTTGGGTTCTGTTTATTTTTTTAAGTGGGGGAGTCCTTTATGAGAGGGTTATGAACCATCGGAGCAAACAATGACAAAATCATAAGTGAAAGTAATAGGAAAATGTAAGAATAGGCATGTTTGTTCCCAAATCCAGTAGTTGGTATGTACACAATTTCAAACTGCCAATTGAGAGGAGTTTTCTGCAGTGCTACAACCTGCCCAGCTGAGGTTGCTCCCCACATGTGCTCAAACCTACATCTGATAAAGAGATTTTAACATCCTGTTTTTCCCTCATGGGAACAGTGGGAATGACTATCTCAGATTTGGATGTTCAATTTAATATCACACTAACAGTACTGCACCTTGTCTCCCCAAGGAGAGGAAATACTAAAGGAGCCATTTTATGCCAAGTTCCTTATGCTTACCCCAATCCTTGTTCTCTCTGTTGCACTCCTTCAAAGATGCATCATTTATAAACACCAGTCTTGGAATCAAGCAATTTGGAATTGCTACCAGCATGTTTTAGGTCAAAAACTGTATTACTTTCAGTTCACAGCAGCTTCATGATCATTGTTAGCCCCATCTATTTAGATGGTGCCAGCTCTGAGGCTGACTATAGCAGACAGGGGTTCTAGAAAGACACAATAAAGCAGAATTGCTGCAAGGAATTTGTAAGTCCCAATAGCATATGGCAAAAACCAGATACTGAACAGCAAATTTAAAACTTTTGCCCTCTTTTCGTATTAAGAACACAAGAGGAAAGCAGTCCATGAAATAAGAGCTAATCAAAGGAAAAAGAAAGAAAGGTGGGAAAAAAAACTGCTACGTACGAAGTTAATTATGGGGACACAGAAGAAAGCCTGTTACAAGTTACTGGATTGACAGGTCTGAAATTTCTATGTACAACCAAGGGATAACAGTCTTACGAGTTAAAAAAACCCAAATTATCAAAGTGGTAGAAGTTATCACTTCTGGAAGTCAGTCACCGGTTTAAGTGGATAAATTGCTAAGCAGGAGGATGATTTTAAGGCAGTACTTCAAAGAAACATATTAGGTAACAATAGATACATGTAATGTAGTAACATCCTGGTATTATACCATGCTCATAAGTGGCATGAAGGTGAAATACAGTACTTCACCTTAAGACACCAAGGATTTATTTTCCAATGGCAAATAAACAAATAGTGTTTTGTAAACAAAGATAAGGACATGGGTGAAGAACAACTGGCAATTGTAGTATTTCATTAGGTTTTTTCCTGTATCTATAAACAGAGGCAGGAAGGTGAGGTCATGTGGCTGTAATATATGTTGACTGTAATGAGGATTTTACCAGAAATAAAAAAGGCAGAGTCATGTTTGCAAGCAACTTTTGTCAATAATCCTGTATTGTCTATAAGCTACACTGTTTGTTGTGAATTCCCACGCAGATAAGAATTGCTCCCGATGTACAGACTTCACAAATAGCCCCACCTCAATAAAACTTGGGGCATGCCCATCTGCTACTCAGAAATTAGGATTCCCCTCAAACTTTAAGTTGCATCTTATTTCATAATCTATAGATTTACAGTAAAACAGTTGGCATTTATTCTTCTAAGGAAAAAAATGCATCATTTTGCCCAGTTTACAGACTATCCTACAATTTCATCCTGCAAAAAAACCCATGCAGACAGTCGGAAAAATATTTATGTAAATTAGAAGGATTTTAAAAGAGGATTTTAAAAAGATTAAGCTGCTAAAAACACACACTTGATGTCAGCCCAACACTGAAACTCCCAAGCATTTATCAAAACTACAGTGCACAGCCTAAATGTTTCTTAACCCAAAATTATATGCAGCATAATTGGAAAGCCTCTAATTTCAAGAAGAACTACCCAAGTGGTGACAAGATGACAGAAGAAACTCCTACTGCAAGAGGAAACCCCCCCTCCCCAACAGCTGGTCCTTAGAAGGGTTCGTATGTGCAGCTGGAAAGGAAGAGATTCATCTCAAAGTTGAGATGCTGAGGAGCTTCCCCGCTACCACCTCCCCTGTATTCTCCCAAGATATCACACCAAAAATAGCGGTGAACCTGGCAGTATTGGGTTAATAATTGGACTTGATGACCTTAGAAGCATTTTCCAACTCTAACAAATCTATGATTTATCCTGATAGCTGCATACAAACAGGATTGCAGACATCATTGTGTTTCTATAAAGCTTGGGTGGATGCTCACACCCACAGAAGGTAAGAGTGTACTTTCAAACACTCCTTTAAAAAAAACATTCAATTTTGCCACCCCAGCTTTACCCAGCACTTTCATAGGCTCTATGAGCAGACTTTCCTTGAACACAAAGAGCTGAGGCTGAGACTCTACCCAACAGGTGTTGCTCATAAACTGACTAAACTGAAGCTTCAGAGCTTTTAAGTTCCCAGATAATTAAAAAAGATTTAATAGACTGAGTAGGGGAGGGGGAGCTGCTTTGAACAACACAAGAAGTCCCTTCATCATGTTAAGAACAAAGCTGCATTTATATCATTTCACTGCTTATCTGAACACCACCCTGCACTATCTAACAAAACACACACTGCACTTTCCTGATAAAACACCCTGTGCTAAGGTAGCTGTACCTCTCCACTGGGATGTGAACATGTGTCCTGAGCCCTATTACAAGCAGCACAGAAACAGATGATTTCAGGCTTTATGTACTCAGCTTTAATCAGCAGCCGCACAGTGAAGCCTCTGCACACCCGCAAGCCTGAAAAAACAGAGGCTGCAATTGTTTTATTTTTATTCTAACTTGAGATCTTGTCATCTTAACCTTTACCTTCTAACATCATCAGTCACATTAGGCTGAGCGTCTTAGCCAAGAGTTTCTCACTTAGCCAGAAAACAGGCTGCAAGGCTTTTTTTTTTTTTAATGAGGTCCTGAGGTCATCAAGGAAGGGGCCAAGCAACACCCACATCCAAAGGTGGACTAAATTAACCTTGCAACAATGCACACAGTGCTTGGCTCTTGGAACAGAAGTGTGGCCAAAAGGCTGCAATGCTCACCCTCATTTGTAATATTTTGCCATATTCTTAGGCTCTGTGAGGACCCTCTGCAAATGCTTTTAATTTAAAAAGCAGAAGCTACTAAATTATTCTTTATTTTACTCTGGAGGGAAAAAGAAAGAAAATAGTTTGCTACAGTATTCATCATATTTACAAGTGCAATTTCATTTCTTTGTCAGATCTCTCCAGTTTACCACAAAAAGGATAAGGTTACAATATTGAATTTGCTACAGTATAACTGCTTGGGGGAAAAAAAAAATCCCTTGCTTTTCTGAGATACTCAAGAATTAGATGAAAAATTTAGACCCCTGGCAGTCAACTGTCCCCTGCACCAGCACTTTTTCTCCATTATTGTGAAAGTGAAGGCTTTAATCTCTTTCCTTCCACAGCTATGCCCAAAAGAGTCCAGATAGACCGATCAACTTATTCTAGCCAGAAGGGCTCTGTAAAAGGACAGAAGGTCTTCTCTCAAACCAAACTGCAAGATCACTTTTAAATGCCTATAAAGGTTCATCTGATCTGATGTACACGGTAAGTTTACTACAAAGTAATTACAAAGGCTATGCAGTAGAAAAAGAAAAAGAAAATTTTTGTATGAGAATAAGTACCACTTTTGTCAAAGTTTTTTCTGTATCAGAATGTTCAAACGAGAGAGGCTCATCTATGAAAAAAAAGGAAAAAAGAAAAAAATTGAGCTTTTATTATGTCTTGTAAACAATAATGAATAAGTTAAATCTGCACAGGGAGGAGGAGGGGAGAGTCTCTCTTCCCAAAACTTGAACAAATAATGAAGTCCATCTTTCCCAAGAAGAAGATGACAGAAGACAAAGCTTTCCCTCCAGGTCACCTGTGTCATTTGTACATTCAACTGCACAGTGACACTTCCCAAAGCAGCCAGGTTCTAGCAAACAATATGACAGCTCACACAAGGTGAACCAGCAGTGTCCACTCAGTATCTCTGTTAAACATTTCTGAAGTCACTTTTGCCAGTATCATTTTTCTACACATTCAAGGAATCTGATGGAAGATGCCATCAGATTGCTCAAATTTCAGCAACAGGAAACAGCCACCATCAAATTCCTTTTTTTTTTTAAATACAGCACTGGGTCTTTATGCACCAAGCAATTGAAAACATGGCAACAATGCAAGCTGAAGGCGTACTTGGACAGATAATATACACAGGTGATTTACAGTAAATTCTGACTGGAAACACTTCAATGCATTGCCAATCAAAAATTTGGTGAGAGCTGCACTAAAAAGATTAAAAGCTCTGATTTCCTGAAGTTGTACTCAATTTATATCCAAGTTTATTTTTAAACGTCAAGTTCTATTTTTTTCATACTTCAAAAAATGAGATTCCAGATACTTCATTCCCTAGTAAAGCTGATTTACATTACATAGCACATAAGTAGCATGAAGAGCATAATCTGATTTGTGGTGGCTCATGAACGACAGACAGGACATTTACACATGCTACTTAAAAAACTTCATCTCTTAGGAAGGAAGTTATTTGCCTACGTACGGTTCTTCAGTCCAGCTCAATAGGGTTGGGAAGAGATTGAGTTGTTCTCAAAAGCTTGTTTTGAGGATTCAGAAACCAGGCAACACAGTAGGCTGCATCTGCACATCTTAACTTTTGCTGAAAGCATAGCCAGCTTAACCATTCCTACAAGTAAACAAGTGCTTTTAGTGACAACCAGGACTTGAGAGATTTATTTTGTCATAAACCCTTCAGTTTATACT
The DNA here is from genome assembly GCA_013396875.1 of Vireo altiloquus. Lineage (NCBI taxonomy): Eukaryota > Metazoa > Chordata > Aves > Passeriformes > Vireonidae > Vireo > Vireo altiloquus. Next base: position 413,152 of record VZRF01015230.1, on the reverse strand, counting down.
AAATTCTAGTGCAGGAAGCAAGGTTGATTTCTGCTTATAAAGCACTATAATTTATCATTTCATAGAATGAAACTATCAAAATAAAGGTACAGTGTAACAGACCATAACAATGTGCTTTTTCTTTCCTTTTTGCATAAAACTAGTGTGTGGAAACAGGACTCAGACTAGAATTCCACATGGCCTGTCTTAGTTCTGTTCTTAGATGAGCCTAGTCCATCATAGAGGTAAGTGTAGTCCTTTCCTGGGGGACAGTCAGGGATATAAGAATGCTGCTCATGTACAGGTACTTGTATTTCATCCCCAGCATCATGAGGAATGACAGGATAATACTAAGAAATTACATCCTCAACCATAGACATAGCAAAGGTATATTCAGTGGCCTTCTTTTGCTACCTGATACACAGCACTATAACTTCATTCCTTGCTTCAGATTATCTGAACCTCCCACAGAAAAGCAGAGCTTCCCAATTCCTAGACAGCAAAAGGAAAGAGTGTTCAGAAGGAAACACCTACTATTCAGAAAGTAAGAGTGAAAGACCTTACTGAGATCTCCACAGCTAATCTGGAGGTGCCAGATTTGCCTTTGTAAGGGATCACAGTGTGCTGGCAGGCTTCTCATAACGAAAAGTTGCATGCCCAGACATGAGACTGGAAGAGATAATCACAGGTCCCTCGTGAAACATCAAGGACCATATACAGGAACCTTGTACACCTCATTTCCTGGCAAAAAAAAGGCTTCTGAAATTACATCATCAGTTCAGTCTTGTCTTCTCCATTCTCATACACACCTAAGGTCCCTGTCTTACACCTAATTTGACTGCTATGTCTACCTTTAGAGTAACCTTTGCTGGGGAAGGCCAAGTGGGGTGTGGAGAAGAGAAAGTGACCAAGAGGCTGTGTAAAGCACAGACGCCCACACAGATCAGAACTGTACCGAGGGCGTCTGCTCTGCTCGGCTGGCCAATGCACACACAAATGTGTGCACAGTAAACATCAGCTACAGCTGGCATGATGCACTGTTTCTTGCCCAGCAACTACCCCAGGACACAGAATAAGATGGAAAACTGAAAGATTGTTTAAAACAAAGGACTTGATAAACTGCTTTATATGAAAGGAATTCTTACTGGGCATTTTATTTGTGAGTTTTTCTATTCCCTCTTACTTCTGCTCTACCTCACTGGACAATTTCATGTTCATTTTCCAGGAAATGCTGAAGGCCTACCTGAATCTTCTGAGGTACCCAGCGTATTATAATACATTATTTTTATCTCTTTTAAACAGAAGGAAATGGATCAAAACAAGAAAATCTGTGACTCATGAAGGGGCAGGAGTGTTTGTTCTGCAGCAATCTGGATTTTCCCCATTTGTGAATGAGAAGCTATATTACAGTTTTACATGAACGCTAACACAGTGCTATTTCAGGCATGGTGAAGATCACAAATCGAATCTCTCTCTCCTACTCCCTCTTAGCCATACACACATTGCAGCACTTCTTCAGTTACAGTCACAGCTCTCTAGAGTACTAAGCCAAATGTTTCACATTAAGACTACATTATTCATTATCTGCAATGCTCTGCCAATTTAGTGTGTTTAAGCTCAACCTGTTCCTATTTACACCTTGCAGCGTGCCAGTGAACACACCCACAATTCAAGAACACCAAAAACGCTGGACAACATTTCCCTGGCTTAGACACTGCCTCTGAAGCTAAACTGTTGACTTACCAGCTGAACTTTACAAGAGCAAAAAGATGGAACTGTATCTCCAGCAGGACAGCAGAGAGCCTAAAACATCTCCATCAGCTTGTCTCACAGGGCACATCCACACCTTCTAGACGGTAAGACTTCAGGTTTTCCAAATGCATAAGAACTATCCCCTCACGTCCTTCCACAAAATATTTTTCAAGGACATTATACTATCAAGATGAGATGTCTGTTACCTGTCTTCAAGGACTGAAATGACTAAGTGTTTGAACTCAAGGAGTGTTACACAATCATCATGTACAGAAACAATTCTTCAACCTTGGAAGAGACAGCAAGGATTTTGCCATCCTGTCAGATAATGCCACAGCTACCTAAGCTACAATCAAATTCGGTATTAAAAAATTAGTAAAGTTGACTTTTTGGCATACTTGTTTCCAACAGAAAGATGGACTCTAAGTAGCACATTAAACGCTAGTGTAGAAGTACTGTGCTTGGCTAGTCAGCAATCTTCAAACCCTAGGTAACTACGTAATATTTAACTATTTAGTCTCAGTCTTATGCTGATTGTCTTTTCTAAACTGAGCTAAAGCAATTCATGCATACAGTATTTTAGTTACTGCCAATCAAAACACAACTTTCTCATGCTTTAGGGAAGACTATTTATTGTGAGTGAACAGACCAGATTAAAAATTTGGTGGATGGTTAATAAAAGATGGAGAGGATTTTACTACTCCATGTGAATGAGGTACAATAGCTACCTCATGTAGGAGATGGAACTTAGACCTGTAGCTGAATCCCATCCCCAAACAGCTTTCTGTTTTTCCCTCCTGAAATGAGTTTGACTAAAGAATCTGAATTCTCACAGCAGAAACACAGTTAGACAGCAGAGTGCCCTGTATCTCGCTGACACCTGATCAGGCACGCCAGACTCCACAGACCAAATTTGGGAGACCATCGCCAACTATAATGTGCCAGGTGTAGGTGCCTATGAATAAACTCAGAAGCATGAAATAGCAATAGAGCAAGAATCCACTTAAAAGCAGATCTGATTTCTATCATCTCTTCATATACAAACCCCAAGGTTAAGTATCCCAAACTGGCAAGAGTTACTTCTAAACACAAACAAACACAGCCTTCCACTTTCCAGTTGTCCTGGTTCAGTTCAGGACAGGGTTAAGTTTTGCAGCAATCACATCAGAATCAAGTTTACTGAACCCAGTCTGGTATTTCAAATTATACTGAACAGATTAAAACCTTTCATTTACTTACTATTCTCTTCCTAGTTATTTCCTATTACCTTTCTCTCACTGCCTTGTAAAAATCAAAAATTGATGCTTGCTCTTAAGAGACTTACCCCTCCTAAAGCAAATCCTTCATAAATTCCTCGATGATTTAAAAAGTGGATTGAGGCAACAGGGGTATTTCCTAATACCTAACTACCTAATTATGAGAACTTATGTACCTCAATTTTGCCTTCTATCCAGAATTTATTTTTCTTTGCCAGGGAAGACAATAACTGCATTAAAGAAGAAAAAAAAAAGGAAGATAAGAAAATCCATGAGATCTTCTTCCTACAGTTCACTATTATCCAAAGGGTTCTTTAACCCTCAAGCCTGGCTAAATGAGCAACTGCCATTTGAGCTTGTTGATCAGGAGTAATACTTGTTATCATCCAAAGTGTCAACAGCCAGAAAGGCAGGCCACTTCCTATGACATTCAGCATTATAAGAGAGATGTATTTTAAAGGCTTCCACTTCAGACTCGGGTAGGAAGTACCCTCTAAGAGAAGGAGGGTCACACATGCAGACTCCGTTCACAGTAACAACTTCCTGCCCTACCACCTCCACCACACCCTCATGTGGCCATTAAGACCTTGTTCCTTCTTAATCCATAACCCTGAAAAAAGGCATTGATTTCAGAGGGAGCAGTCTCCATGCTACCAGCTCTGGATCCTTTCTGGGCAAGGTTTGGCTAGCAGGATAAATCCTAAGGAGGCTTATACTGATTTGTGTCTAGCAAGCCTGGGATCCTCAGGGAGTCCCATCCCAAAGCTCCAGTGAGTTGCTACAAGATCAGCTCATGTGCATTTACTGAACAATTTATCACACACACTTTGACAGTTCTGGCAGCTGCAGAAAGGCCTTACAGCAGGGATTCTCTAGCTTCCAAAAAATCCTTGCTCAAGTTTTAGACATTGATGAATGTTTTCTTGATGACCTTTACTCACAGAATGCAACTACGCATTTTAAAATCAGCCTGAGATACAGACTCCCTTCTGTACAGAAAGTGGTCCTGGTATGTCCAAATGGTTAACTTTGGGCAACAATACCGATTAACAGGAAAGAAATATAAGGAGTATGCCCAAGGTTCTTTATGACAGACTGTAATTTGTGGACTGCTTTACCAAAAGTGTGTCTTGCACTGATAGTTTTCCATGAAAGCATATGAACTTTCAGAAAAGAGTAGGGTCTACTACAGAAGTAATTGGCAAGACGGAGAGAAAACAAATCTGTCTATAAAGTTGTCAGGTGTACAAAGAAATCTTCCTTTATCATTCTACCATCCTATGATTTTATACAAAGACAACTTTACAACTTGGTTCACAGTAGTGATGAAGTTATGCATACAAAGAAAACTTTTTTCACCCCAAAGCCAACTTCGCTGCTTTTTATTAGGGTTTTTATTATTTTAGACAAAGCAAAGCATACCAGATGTGAAAAGAAAAGCTCAAATACTGAGACTCCAAGAGTCCTGTAAAAGATAAACCCTTGCCAGTTGCATGTAACCTCTCTTCCAACTGATTCTGTCGGAAGTACTAGAGCAAAGAAAGTTGATTTTTCATCTGTATTTGCCAAAGGAAAAAAAAAAAATTAACAAATCCATATCAAGGTTCAAGTCATATAAAGGACTGACAGCTACCATACAAGGGAGATCATCTTTGGCAATTTGACTTCTGACAACTGGAAAATTGTTTCTGGGTGAAATGATGCAAACGAGGTCAGAGAAAAATGGTTTGTGGGTGAAATGATGCAAACGAGGTCAGAGAGTGTCATCTACAAATGCTGACAACAAAGTAAATTGTAGGAAACAACCAGTTTGTTGGAAGTTGCATGGCATTGTGAGGGCAACCTGACCACCTTCCAACGCCATCATCTAGGAAACAAGGTATTTCTAAAATTCCACAAAACCGAGCTACATTGTATCAGTTGATTCTTGGCTCGTAAGGGCCATTATCAAAGTATTTCATCAAGTGTAGCACCACCTGTACTAAACTTAGATTCTCCCTGCTGCTTTTTTCATCCTGCCCCCAGCTATGATCTAAAGGATATTATCCAAGAAATCACTACAGCTATTGAGACAGTTTCAAAGGAGAAACAGTTGGATAAGAGTGAAGAACTTTAGCTTTAAATATGAAGAATGCTGTTGGAGTTAAATCTTATGGAGATGTAGATCTCTCACGTGACAGCTTTTCATTAATTGTGGTAGGAGTCAAAAGACATTTCTAGGAAGCCTGAAAAAAATTAGTAAGGGGTTTTGTTCACAGTGACAGAGGGTAGAAGAGAAGCAGCCAGTGCTTTGGGGAAAGCAGCACAAGCAGTAGTGAGACCTCTTCTTTAATGAGAGCCCATTCCAAAGTTAAGTGGGCAGTTGTTGTTCTTTACAGCTTCTACTTAAAAGGACCAATAAAACAAACTAGGAATATACCCTGTCAACCATACATTCTACAATGGAAAATCTCTTTATTTTGGTCCCAACTGCTAACTATCGCACCATGAAATATTCCAAAAGATGTCATGATTTTTTCTCAAACTAAAGCTCTAATGGAAGAACAGCATCACTGCCTCTGATATGTAGGCAGACACTACCTGACAGCACATAACTCCCTACGTAGACTTTTTTCCTGAAATTGGCATTGAGTCAAGGGAACTATCTTGCAGCATTATAAAACACAATTGCTACATCAGTGATTCAGTCTGGCAGTCTCTCCGAAACCATCAACATAAACAGAAGAGGCCTTGTGCACCCAGTAGACGTGCAGACAGAGGTATTGAATACAGTGATTCCCACTACAAAATGTAAACTAGATGAATGCACCCAGAAGAAAAGTTGTTTTCAGATGGCCTGAGAAAGGGAAAGTTTATTTTTGTGGGTGGAATATTTATTCTCAGGCATAAGACTCCGGCTAGCAACTTACCCAGATCCTAGTATCTGGAACCATAAAGGCAGAGCAATACGTCACTGAGCAGTGGATATTTTTAAAATCCTTTGGAAGCACTAACTGAAAGGAAGCATGCAAACACTCTAGAGAAATAAGTCACTAACTTGAAAAAAATGCTTAAAACACTCAAGATAACATTAGAAAACTTTTGCATGTATTGAGTGATATGCTCTACTATAGATCAATTCATAATAAAGAAATCCCTCTCTAACCCCAACTCCTGTCCCTTTGATTCTGACTGTACTACCATAGAGACTCAAAATCTTAATGGAAGATTTAGAAATGCGGTGTCCCAATGACCAGTCAGAAGTCAAAGTATACACTTAACACTGCACAGTTATCAGGCAAATGTCACCTTTGCAGCTAATGAGTGACCACACCACCCTACCCAAGCAGAGCTCCACAACATGGTCACCTGCTCCCGGCACAGCATCTCCCACGCTGCCTGTGCCGACACCTGGCTGAGGTGGGAGGGAAGTGCTGTATGCCTGCTGTGTTACCACTCCAAGTAAAGCACAGCTACGGCAGAGCTACTGTGGAGCGGCCAGCACTTGAACTCTTGTCCCTGCACCTTTGCTGCAAAGGGCACAGGTCTTAACACCTGGAACACGTCTCATGCTCTTACATGCGCCTCTAACAGTTCCAGGGCTGGTCTGAAGACTTTCCACACCAGTGCCACAGCCTAATGAATGAGTGGTTTAGTGGAAATGCACTCCAAGGCACACTGAACCAATTAATGAGATATGAAAACCTCATCATCCTCCACTTCATAAAATATCAAGGTAACAATGTACCTAAGCCTCAAGGAGTTTCAAATTATCTTCGTAAGTGTAAAGAAATAGATTCCTTTAACTGGGAGCAGGGGAAACATCATCTTGTGCCTTCCTCAGAAATATCTTTGTTTCTCAAATGATCTTCATCCTTTGAAGTCAAAAGGATTTCACCCGAATTTTAATTAAAACCATTTGTCTTACGAAGTGATGTTACACTTTCTAAGCATGGTTTGTGGTAAAAACAATGTGAAGTGAGATACAGGAGGGAAAAGAATATTCCAGATTTTAGTTACTCTCACTAGGAAGAAATCAAAGGGAAATAACCTGTATCTTCTTTTCTCGTAAAATGTACATTCTCTAAAGCACAGGCTAGCACCACTGAATGCTAAAAAAGCTTGATCTGACTACACGGTACAAATGTATCACCCATCAAATGTACACTGACAATCGTTCAGTAAGGAAATTCAAATTCATGCTGACACAACTTGCCAGTCTTACATTCCCTACCAGGTACCCTCTTTGGGGCAGCAAGCAGAAAAGACACAGCCTTTAAGGATTACATTTTTGCTTGTGCAGTGTAACTCAATACCACAAAGAGAAAAAAAGACAGTGCACATCAGTCTGAAATCACTGCTGGCATTCACTAACAAGAATTCCCTTCCAGGTCCAGAGTGTTGGCAACTTCTGGAGTTTTGTTACACAACTGCAAGAACTGCTTCAGCTCCAACTGTGCCATTTTCCCTGGTAGCAATTGTTAAAGACTGTTTTTCCCGCTGTGTTATGGAACAATGGGAATGATTAATGTACCCAAGAGCAGCATTTGAGTCAACAATTATTGATATCAAGTGTTGGTGTTTGGCATGAGATAAACTAAGTTCTGTTACATTACAGACAACCCTCCTCTGTCAAAACCCTAACCTCATTTTTCTAGAGGAAGAAAAAAAAACAACTCAACATAAGTAAAAACATTTTTAGGAAGGTTATTCACTTAAAAAGATATAGATAGTCCCATTATTTGTTTAGTATTGGTCATAAAATATATACAACTAAACCCTGACACATTTCATCAAACATTTAGAAAAATTCAGTAGTGTGAAGACTTTAGCTTTACCCATAACTTGTCTCCTCTAGTACAGGGCACTAACAACAGTCCCTACTGTGTTTCAGTCCACTTTCTTTTTAATCAAGGTTATTTGTTTGTTTATTCAGCCCTTATGAGCTGGGTGAAAGTACAGTTTTTGCTTAGGTACACTTTGGTCACCATCAGCTCTCCCCTAGGAATTATTGTTCATGACCACAAATTTGCTTATCTTAATATTTCAGTATATTCTCCTATTTGTACTGAACATCCTTTTAATCAAAAGGTACAGATACCGCTGAGTTCTTTGAAGCACTTCAAAGTTTCCCTTTTTGAAAGCAGCTACAGAAGCACACACAGCCACAGCTCACCCTGTGAGCAGCGGCTTTCATCCAGCATGAGAAATGTCTTGTGAGGCCAAGCCTCACACACTCAGCTCTGGTCATGGATAGATAGGTGGGAAAGGGTAGGGGAAGCAGTAAAGAACTAATGTTTTCCTACAGAAGTGATATATTGCTATATGAGTGTTTATTGCATTGATGATAAAGGCGAGCACTTCAGCAGTGAAATACTAAACACATGCAGCTTCTAAGAAGTGGATACAGAACGAGGTGCACAAGTGCAGAATGTCTTCCATATAAGGTCTTATGATTTTTGACAAATGAAACAACTTAATTTGGGGCCAAAACTCTTCCATTCTTACCATTCTGTAAAATGTAAGCATTACAGTAGCCAGGTTATATCTAAATCACTTGTTTGTTTATGACTGCACACAATTTCACTGGGTTTTAGTGCTCAAGTTTAAAAATGGCGAAAATGTGGAAGTTTGGCACCCATTCCATAAGTACATTGTTTAAGGAACTCCAAAAACTACAGAGGAACGGACGTAAAACTTTTTTTAAAAAAGTAATCTCCTGCCTTAATGGAGATACAATCCTCACAAGTCAATGGAAAAACCCAATGAATTAATACAGGGTTACAAGGAGGGCATAAGACTGGGGTTTTTTTTAAGTTTTATAACAGAGCTCCAAGATTACAGAAATTACATAGAAGAATACAAAGACAGACAGGTCATCATACAGTTGGGTCAATGAAAAAATGACCTTAGGTTAAAATACACACTCCTTAGGAAGATGGTGGCTGGAGTTGTGGTGTACCAGATTATGGATAGCAGTAGCATGTGTCCGGGAAGTTCATGTTTGTGCTAATGTTATGTGCACTCTTAACCAAGAAAACAGCATGAACCACCTTTGCTACTGAGTGCAATCAAGTGGAGGAATATACACCAGGGGTAAAACACGTAATTTCTAACTGTAAAAAAGCAAAGGAGACAAAAACCCCCCATATATGCTGTAAGAAATAATGCACATTTATCTGGCTCTTCCCCTATTACTATTCCATTTTCTTAATCCATGTCTGTAGCTCATTACTAAGTGCAGTTTACATCATCATTTGCATAACATTCTTTGGTTGCAGCTTGGTTTCAACACCTGACCTTGTTATCCCTGCAGAACATTTGAGCTTTACTTATCTACCTGCTTCAATAAGCCAGAGAAATCATAGTATCAAGACAGCACTGCAGAAAATACCTTAAAAACATTTGAAGTGGCACTTAGGTTCTACAACTACTACTTCTAAAGACCTTAAATCAGTATTTCGCATTTGGTGTAATTTTATAATCAGTGATGCATGCATTTCTTTTTGAAATGATGAGAAACATGCATCAGAGAACCCAGAATACAAGTGCCTGGCAGAACCTCAGCACATGGCCGTGTTTGCTGCTGTTGGACAATAACCTTTTTTAAAGTCAGATCCTAATTTGCCAAAGGAAAAAAAAAAAGAAAGCTTTACTCCATACTCACTCAGTAACCAGAGTAATTATGCTCAGTAATACAGAGCAAGAGAACATCAGCACTGTCAGCAAACAAATGCCATAAACCGTAATAGTACCCAAGCATAGGCTGGGACTCTGTAGTTTGACATTTATTTTTAGCCTGGCATGGAAGTGATTTCAGGAGTGATATTAAACTGCAATGCAAAATTTCACAAATTCTGGCAGAAAAGACTACCATGGGATTTTTTCATCATGACACTTTTAATCTGCAGGCAATTTGACAACCATATTGTGGAAACATTAGGGAAATAATTCTGGTTCTGCAATTTGGAGTCTTGGTTCTTCTCATTAATTAAACACAAAGGCAGCGAAATCCAAGTGTCATATAAGCATTCAATCATTCATTAAGAGAAGCATTGGCAAACTCCTTATTTGACACAAATAATAATCCAAGAAACTTACAGGTTTTTTTTCATATTCCTGCGTAATACTGAAAATAAATTACAAACTTATAAATGCATAGATAAATTTTCTTCAGGAATACCTAATTCATTTACTTAAAGATGCATTCTGCTGAAGATAAACAATGATTCGCAAACATTCTATTTTGCGCCAATAAAAAGAACAATTTTTGAATGACCTACTTCATGCACAAATGGAAAGGAAGTGAGCCATAAAATCGGATGCCAAAACTGCCACATTGATCAGAACGAAGAAGATGGTCCAACATCACCCATTTGTTCTCTGCAGGAGCTCCCTCTTCCTAGAGAAACTGCTGCTTCATCACTTTAGATTACTTCATTTACAAAGGTAAGTAGACACTGTTGCTGTTAGATATGACCAGCTTCCCAACAACTAACTCTCCCTACACACCCAGAAGCTTTCTTGGGATCAGTTCAGTAATTTGCTTCTCATACTACCAGTCTGAGTGGCTACAGCTGCCTGTAAGCTTCTCTTAAGAAGAGCAGCAATCAGTCAAAAAAGGTCTCCTCACACCTGCTTTCCTTTTAAAAAACCCAGATCCTCAGCAGTTTATCAAGTTATTCAGCTGCTTTCCCTCATTCACCATGGATAAGTAGCTGGCCAAGTATTTTCACTGATGTTCTTAAGATCCTCAAAATAAAATCCCTTGAAAATGCTGTTTGATTCCTTTCAGCCTGCCACTTGCTTTCAATTTCAGTCCAATGTCTTACCCCTGTTCACCCACACCATGCATACAAACTCACTCCCAAGTACCCTGTTGGCTTGCTCAAACATTAAGAATTAAGCCTAGCAGCACCTGCTTGCAGGGCAATATAGAAACAGAGTGAGACTGCATCAGATCCTTTCTCCACTTATATCTCCAACACTTACACGTAAGTTCTGCTTTCCACCCTCAGCACCCCCTACTACTCTTCGTGCAAGGAAAAGGTTCTTCACCCAGCAGGTGGTTGGGCAATGGAACAGGCTCCCCAGGGAAGTGGTCACAGCACCAAGCCTGACAGAGTTCAAGAAGCATTGGAAAAATGCTCTCAGGCACATGGTGTGATTGTGTGTAGGACTAGGAGTGGAACTGATGATCCTTGTGGGTCCCTTCAAACTCAGGATATTCAGTGATTCCAAGGTTCAGCCAACTCCCAGGACATGATACAAGCACTTCAACACCATGCCACTGCCTAACTCCCGCGACTGCCAACTCCCACCTCATGTTTTTAGCTCCCTGAATCATGCAAAGTGCCTTCCTATGCTGGGAGGCCCTGTGACCACAAGAGACCTGGATAAAACTCCAAGAAGATGCTGGCAAGTGTGGACAGAGCCAGTACCTTCTGGAAGGAGCTACCTGGGCAAGTTCAAACACAACACTCCCATCTGTTTGGTGCAGGAGTCAAGAGCCACTTCCCAGAGCAGATACCTTTACCAGGATGTATGTCAGTTGAAATAGGAAGCTCTTCAAGGACAAGATCACGTCTCTATTTATGCTTGCACAGCTCCCTCTGCAATGCAGCGCTGACTCGTAACTGTTCAGCTGTGCAAGAGAGACTGCAACTGCTAATGCTATCAGCTCCATGCTAATTAGATTAAATCTGCCACTCAAAACTGTACTTAAAACACTTCAAACATCCTGCAAGGCACAATCTGTTCATTGATATCATTATCCCCCAAGAATGTTACAACTAGCAATGCCTTCATATGCTTCTTGGTATCAATATGTTTAACATTTACTGTTTCAGCAGCCTCTTCTCCAAGAATGACTGATCCTCATCGTAACACACTGAATTTAATGGGAATGGGTTCGTAACACATCTAATACCTGCTCCAATCTGAACACCGAAATGGTGTTTTGGTAAACAGATGCATCTTGTATCACTGATGGAGGTGTCATTTCAAAATGGTAGTGTTTTGTGAAATACAGTGCACAGTCACAGGACTTTCACTGTTATCTCCCACTACCTCTCAATATGAAATCCCAGCTATAACATGAAGGTACCAGGTGAAGGCCTTTCAGACAGAAGAAGATAACAGCCTGATGCATAACTTGGTGCACAAAAGCCTCTGTCTGCGGAATACAGTGAATTTTTTTCCCCAGCTTCAGCTTTCTTCTCCCACAACTGAAAGAACATCATAACTAGACTCCACCTTAGCCCCACAAATGTTTGGGGAATAGGACCCATTGCCCAAAGCAAGCCTCCTTTCCTTTATCTCCCTCACTTTCATAGATCTCTGAAGCACTAGCTCCACAGCACTGATGTCTCTGTTCTATCAGACACAGAAACTATATACATACACACTGGAGATCTCTTTATTTAAGCAACTAATAAATCTATAAAGACCATTATGCTATGATTTTTGCACTTTTCCTTTGCTTTTTCCTCATCTCCATTCAAGCTTTTATCCAGGACATCATCCACTCAAAAATAATGGCTGTCCCAACAACGTAGCTTTTCTAATCAGTTTCCTATTGACGGCCATTTTAGAATTTCTCTCCAAAGGGACTATTCCAGATGACATTTTAAGTACAACTCACATGGCAACCTGTTCTGAAGAGCCAATCCTGTCATCATCATCCTAAACAGTTTTACTCTCAAGGCAACACCATGGAACTCTCATAACAGCATACACAGAAAAAGAAAGGCAAGTAGATGAAAACAAGGAATAGTAAAACTGACTGGAGTACAGATTTCACATGGGAAAACAGGAGCTCCAGTGCAGCCCACACCAATCACCTCCATGTGTTTTAAGACAGGCGCTTTTTTGTAGCTTCAAAATAATAGCAGAGACAGTTTACTTTCTGGTACTTCAATAACAGCCTGCCTTTTATAATCCAACCACTTTTAAGTTCCATTGCTAGTTCTGGTAACGAAGCTTAATAGTACTTGATTTTTTTAATTTTATTTTGTTGTTTTGAGGGGAAGTTGTAATTTTTTTTCTGACAAAATGCAACAGTAAACTTTTGCCTTCATTTGCACTCCACTCTCCTACAGCTGCAAATTTTGTCTGGAGTTTTATGAGGAGCCTGGAATTTCATCAGGATAACTGAGGGCAGAGCCTACAAGCTGAATGCAAGTAACCTTGCTGGGAGGTAGAACAGGTCCACAGGACACCTGCTCTGAACTAACATTTCAGTTAGAAACACGTAAACATTCCTGGTTAATGACAAAACGCAGGGGCTTTGACTGTGCATGAGGAACATAGCAGCTGATTAAGGTGTTGATTTTGTCAGTCACTGGCTCCCACGGAAAAACCTAGCCAAAGTTTCCATTATCTAAAGTAAATGTTAATCAGCCTTTTCAAATACTCAGCAACATGAGTTGAAGCCCTTAGTTAATTTAAATTACATTGATTTTTTTTTTTCACCTGCCTGTCAAGACCTGTCTGATACAAGCTTTTCAGCTTGCAGCAAAATAAAGCACTGCTGTAGCTACAACAAAAAAAAAAAGGTAAGACTACAGACCTGTTGTAAGATGATGTCCCATTCAGAATAATATGCTTGGAGGGAAGATGCTTTAGCAATTTAAAAAAAAAAATAAGGCAGGGAATGACAGCATCTCTTGTAAATAGAGGTCTGGATTTCTCTTTGTCTGTAGATTTCTTGTGGAAAGCCAAAGCAACTCGACCAATGGATGCCCAAACTTAGGTATGAACAGCTCTGGAACTCTTCCCTTTAGCTGTCCCCAAATTGTTTCTAGTAGTTCCTAGTGCTGTTTGCCCAGCTCTTCTGCAAGATGTGCTTCCATCCCCCTAATAAACATTCAGGTTTATTTTAAAAGAAATCATTATAACAGACATATTAAAAAAAAAAAGCATTGTAACAAATTATAAAAACACACAGTTTTCTTCCTTTCTCAAAGAAGTGTTTTCTTGGCTGTTTTTTATAATGGTAACTAGCAAAATGCATGCTTTTGTAGATTGCCATTACACAGTTATACTACTGAACATTAAGGAACAATTAGCTAACAAAACTGAGAGTTACTTTTTAGCACTTTTTAATTTATGAGGAGAAAAACTTCTCAGAATATGGAGTCTAAGAACACAGTTGGAGGCATAGAAGGTGAAGAAGCTTTCAAGTAGCCTCAATTTGTAATTCATACCACATTTAATAATCTGCAAATCCAGATTCTTCAGCAAATATCCACATCTGCAAAAATTTTTTTCCAACCACATCACTTCAAAGCTTACTGTCAAAATTAATCCTTCTTGTCATTTATGATACATTTTATCTAATATACTAACTTTTTTCAGGAAAGAACAGCACAATGTTACTGCTCTAAAGCATCATATTTTTACTCCCGTATTTCTAAGCTACTAGAACTTAAAATGCAACACAATTAAATATAGAAGCAGATGAAACATAACTTCATCTGAATGACTGTAGCAGAAAGATCTTCCCTGTAAAATCTGCATTTTACAGGATTTAGGGTTTAAAAATTTAAGCTGCCTTCCAATGTATCTAGCTGATGTGATATCTTCAGCCAGTTTGGTAACCTTTCTGACAGCCCTTGAACAAGTGAAATTAAAGTTAAGCAGCTAAGACAAACAGTTAAAGAAATACATCCAAGAGAGGTAGCTAAGACTTTTGCTGAGATGCGTTTTATTTGTGCAATTAACACCATTGTTGTAGCAGATTTAGTTTGTGAAAACCTTTGGAGGAAGCTTTAAATAACTGACATCCTTCCCCTTCAATTAAAATGTGACAGCTTAAGCTACACACAAACTGAAACACCTCGGCTAAAAGCCTGCTGGCTGCTAGAAATACTGGAAACTGAACCAGGACAGCTTTACAGACTGCCTTTGCTCTGCAAGAGAGCCTGAAGGGAAGGAAATAAGTCAAATGATCCCACATTTGCAACCTCCTCCTCCAGGTGATGTAGTGCCTTTCTAAAGGCATTTTTCTCCTAACATCCTTACCAATACTTCACATTCCTCCAAAGGAGAAGAAGCATTTGGCTTGTGACAGGTAAAAGTTTAAATATAGGCAGGAGTAGAAAGCAACATAACACATGCTTGCTGTGGTTTCCTCTTCTCCTGCCAGGGCAGGACAAGGAAAATATCCCCAAGGCCACAGCTTCCAAGTACCTACTACTCTCATTTCCTTCTGCAAATTAGTCTTTGTTGTGTTATTTTACATCTAAATGGTGAGGGAAAAGGTGGCCCTGGAAGTAGCCAGATTGTATACCTAGGAGGATGAAAAAATTGCAGAGGCAATAAAAACTTTCTAGCATTTAAGGGAGGCTGCATGTGAGAGTGATGCCTTAAATGGATACCTAGAAACAGAGACTAAACAGGAATAAGGGAATAAAGGTAGGTATTTATTTGAAATGTCTTCAAAGGTTACACCCTGGGTGCGCAGAGGCTCCTGCCCCAGTGGATCCCAAGATGTACAACAGGTCACGAGTTCTTCACACTTCTATAGGTTTGGTCCATTTGCATATCAGCATAAATTCGCCAATTAAAACTTTAGCTAATGATGTGATTTCCCCAAGCTTACCCCCTCCCCCCAAGATGAAGGTTTACACTTTTGGGCCTAGGACGGTCTGGGTATCTTTGGAGAGCAAGCCTGAGAGGCTTTGTTATGTCTGTCTTAGCATAAGAAAGCAGTAGCTAATGAGCTACAAGGAACTTCAGAGTTACACTGGGCAGCACAGGATTTGAGAAAATATAAAAGTTAAAACCAAGGCATTGGTTTTAGGCATCAAGAGAACGCAAGTCCTACCATTCTGGGCCAATGCTAAAGCCTCTCTTTCAAGAAAACTCTTGAGTACAAATTATGATCTCCTATTCCACGTCTGAAAGTTAAAAGCTTATTTGGACTACAAGAAAACTTGTAGTAGCTAATCATAAAGTATAATTGCTGAGAGCTCAAGCAAACTCCAGAAATAAGCAAAACCATGGTTTCTGACTGGTGAGAGATGCAGCCAAAAAAAGGTTCAGCAGAAGCATGCAGTCTTGCACCATGCTTTCCCCAAGTACATGGGAGCTTTTTGTTTTGGTTACAAACCATGTGAAATGCCTGAACACTTGCAAAATTACTGAAAAGTATTTGGAAATCTTACACCTGCTTTCAAGTCGTGCTTGAAGAAAACCCTTCATAATGCATTGCTGGACCTCCTCCTGCTCATCATTTGCTTATTGGTTTATGTGCTTTACAGTATTTTTTGTGCCAAATTTAGACTGGGAACCCCAAAATGCAAATTAATATTCCAAAATTGATAATGACTTTGTTTCTCAGCCTATACACATGCTAGATGTCAAAGAACATTTATTAGAGTAATGCTTCCTTAGATTTCAGGTTCTTTTCTACCTCTACTTAAATGTGCAACAGTGGAAAATGAAGGTACAGATTTACCTTTTTTATTTAATAATAAAGATGAAAAGTCAAAGATAAACAGGTCAGTCACTATAAACAATACATTTCTTTAAGAAAAGTTATAGTCCTGATTGACTACTCCATGAACCAATGTCTGGCTATAAAAAAACAAGCTTTAGACCTAATTTGGGATCTGTTAAAAATAGGACTATTAACAAATGGAGAATAATTTTTATCTTATCAGCACAGGATGTTTATTCCTGATTAACTTTATACATCCATGTTAATCTTTAATACATCAAAAATAGCTCTTGCATAATACAATACTTGTCCATGGTACCTGAAGGTTATGCTCCACAGAAATATTTTGGTGTTTCCAATAAAGGCTTAAAGGACTGTGTGTAGATTAGGAACCCTAAACCAGAAAGTTCTACACGGTTGACCTTGAGCCCCTGTAAAGTGAGAATATATGTAACTTTTTTTTTTTTAATCAATTGTATCATCTGAGTGATGTCCAGGATGTCAGGAATTCTCATGTTCTGATGCACTGCTCAGAGGACATGACCAGTGCTTTGGGGGCCAGCCTCAGCTCCAGCTAATCAACAGATCTAGGATGTAGCTTGGATCTTTCCACACTGGGAATCAGCAAGCAGTCAGCTGCCAAACATCTGATTTCAAAAACGCAGAAAGCAGCAGAAAATAAATGTTCTGGTAAGAAAGCAGTTCCAGTTTCTGAGGAAAAGGGATTTGTTTGGTATGCCTGGTTTCCAGAGGCAGATTCTGACCCTTTTCTGTAACATATACCAAACAACTCTGGTAGGATGGAGGTGAGGCCATGATGCCCTCTGAACAATGAAGCAGGCTTGCTCAGCAGACTGAGGAGACTTCTGGGGTGCAGCACAGCTCTCCCCCTGCTCTGGGGGCTCTCTGTCCAAGGAAAAAAGTATGTAGGAGGCAGTGTGAACCCGGACCTTACGTCACAGAGTAAACCAGAATCATGAGCTGAAAACCATTCTTGGTCTCTCTCATACTTCAAGTACCAACTAAGGACCTAGTTTATTTTCTGACATCAAGAAACAATCCCAATGGATTTCACCCTCTAAAGACAAATCTGTCACCTACCTTTGATCTGAGAACTAGAACAGTGCAATTTGTGCAGCTTATTTGTGCAAAGCAGAGCAATTTGGCTGAACTTGTGTTAGAGCTATATAAAGCTGGCACCGAACAACTAAAATAGACTGGTATTCTGATGGGTACATGAGGCAATCTCCCATGGAAATTTCCTTCCTGTTGCAATCCTAATTGAAACAATATGAGAGTAAATAACTGTTGAACACTCAACTGCTCCCATCACACAGTTTGTTCCAAAGATTTCTGAACCTCCATGGCTCATTAATAGTCTTGGAAAAAAAAAAAATTGTGCAAGAGTCTTAACTAATGGAATTTTTCCTCTCTTTAAATACCACAGCTGGAGTGTGTGTATACATACATGTATATAAATGTAACAATGAGACTCGTGACAATTTTTGTCCCCAGTCACTTTCATACTCAAAAGATGAGGATACAGTCTTCCATATCACCAATTCCAACCTTCTTGAAAAGTTAAGAAAACTGAAGGACTATTATCCTCCATCAAGTCTGTATTTTGTTGTAGTGTTTCGGGGTTTTTTTACACACTGTTCACTCTCTGCAGCATTATGTCAAACAAAAGCCAGACTTTATGATCCTCTCTCTGCAAGAGAGTTATATTTCAGCTTATTTCTGAATTTATTTTTTTTCATCTAGTTAGGTTGATTCTTAATATTCTCTTGAAGTGTAGTTTAGCTGGAGCTGTAAAGGCACACGGTAAACTTCACTTGATAAAAACAGTTAACAACCAAAATCAGATAAAATTGGCTGTTTCTGTGACATCTAACTGTTAAATAAAGCATATGGTCCACACTGCTGTCCCTTTAAAGCATTGTGTATTTTAAGAGGCCTCTGTCCCTGTTAGGCCCATTTGTCTCTGCCCATAGCTGGGAAAGAATTTTGTATCTTCACATGTCAGCTCATACTTAAAAATAAAGTCTGTTTATTTTAAACCTATTGAACAAGTTTGTAATACTGAATGGATTCAGGGCACCAAATTTGTTTCTGTCTCAAATGCAGCCTGTCCAAGCTGATTGCTTCAAATTCAGAAATGTCTAGAAGTGATTAAAAACTGCTGCAATGGCAAACAGCCATTACCAACAGACAGAGCTGGAAACTTCACAGGGAAATGGAAGTGTGTGTGGACAGATTAACCTGTCTTTACAGGTATTCCAGGTGTTAATCACTGAAAATCCAAGGAAATCTTAAGAAATACATACCACAATTTTTTTCCTAAATAGTATCTCAAAGGCTATCAGTGAATTTCATATTTACATTTAGGATAAATGCCAATTTTTTAAGAGGTGACAGACTTTTCCTCTCAAAGAGAGTCATATCAGCCCTTAAAACACACTAACATTCTAAAAATTAGTTGCTGTATATTCAGAGCGATTACTAAAATTTAGGCTATAAAAGTCTATCCTTTAAACTCAATAAATGAGTAATCATTTCCCTTCTGAAACTATTTGATAAACAGATGCATTTATCAGGAAATACCTTCTCAATAATGAGATCAGTCACTTTCAACTATGCACAGCCAAGTCTAACCATCGTGTCTTGAATACAAATGCAGCTGAACACACTTTTCACAGATGGTAATAAAAAGGGTAATGCACTTTTTACCACAGAGGCGTGACTGAATTCATTTAAGCTGTGAAATTACTTTGAATGCTACTAGAAGGCCTTTCTCTTGAAAATGAAATTACTTTGAATGAACTGTGCAGGGAATTCATAAACTCTAGTATTTCCTAACATCTCTGAATTTACAGAAATAGACTAGATTTTCATCTACCTTTTCCATGACATATGGGGAACATCTATCACACTCCTGGCTCTACATGCTTATGGCCAAGATGTGCACGTCTCTCCTAGTTTTACTCTGACAGGAAAAGCATCTCCTTAGGGCTCTCTTCTTGCAGAAGCAGGTTTAGCACTGGACTGCACACGCATGGGTTTCATCAGCTCTCCAGACTGCACACACTATTTAGTCCGTGTGTCTTCACTGTCCACTCCTAAGGTACAAGGGAGGACCAACAGGTCTGCTGAGGCTCACCTCTTCATAACCCTAACCCTGCTGTGCCAGGAGGATGCTCTGTCCCCTGGTGTTTCTTCAGAAGTAAGAATACAAGACCATGAGCAAAGGATCATCTAACTCCATCAATATCTTCCATCCTTCTTGATCAAGATGACCTTAAAAAGAAATCCCTATTTTTAGAGCCACTCCTACCCCCAAAGGCTAGGGCTCCTCTCTAGCTCCTCTTACTGGTCTGTCAATCCATCTGGAGGGAAACTACAGTGCTCCAGTGCTCAAAATACAACAGAAAACACAACATTTTTATTGAAAACATGAATGGAAGCAATGCTTCAGAACATTTGGAATTTAAAAAGCACTAGAACCATGCCGCTTGCAGAAAACTGAATGCTTGAGAAGTCAGGCATTAACATTTCTATAGCAAAACCAGCTGCCCACCAAATTTGTGGGTCTTAAGTCCTATGTCCCGTGAGCTTAAAGGAAACCACCCTTTCAGCATACATTAAGCTTCATTCATTTTTTCCCCCCCACATTTTTGGTAGTTCTCATCATTTCTCAGCCAAAAGTATCTTACAGAAAGAGATATTCCTCCATATCCTCAGCCCAGAAAATCCATTTAGAAAAACTTGATAGCCCTTTCAACAATATAATGTCCACTCTTCTAAGGAAGTGCACAACCTTGGACGTTGGTTTCTCCCCACCCAATAGTTTTAAAATAAAAGCGACATGCAACTCCTACAATTAAAGGTTGCTCAAATGAGACAATAGTTCATGATACAATAGCTCTGTTTTCAGATCATAGCTTTGCTAACCTTTCTGAACAGACATCTTCAAAATAGTTCAGCCACTGCTAAGAAAGAAATACATTTTTGCTTGGGTTTTGGATTCTGTTAAAAAATAAAATCACCACAAACAACTCTTTCAAGGCACCTGGACATGCCGTGTGCAAATTCTTCAGTTTGCCCTCACTCTTAATGTCTGTGGCACATTTCTAATAAAACTGCTTCTCCAAAAAACCCAAAGTTATGAGAAAATCTCAAAACTGTAATCTACTACAAGAAGTATCTGGAAAAAAAATCCAATAGCATGTTCTTCAGTTCCTAAGTTTGTGGGAGAACATGCAACAGCTTATTCTTAGAATGTTTTACAATTATTTGAAGTTGCTACTTCATAGAAAAGTATGCCTGCTGGAAGAGGATAGGTGACATCCTACACACTTTTCTATTAAAGCACATTTCCAACCAGCTAATGAATAAATGAAGAAACATTTGCCTTGGTAAAAATCAAAATTTACAAACAAGTTTTCATCTGGAAACAAGACCTAACCATAGTGCTCTTCAGATTAACCTTCCCAGTTCAAATGTTGGGCTTGCAGCCAGTCTCAGGAAAAATTTATACACAAGCCAAGTCCCTGAAGTCAGCCAGAGTCGTCCAAGAACACCTAAAAGGCCTGAGCCTTTAGAAATCAACTTGGAAAGAATCACTACTTGGAAGTTTTTAAGCATGTAAAATCAGCAGAATAATGTCGTTCTGTGCAAGAACTGGCATTCTTGTGCCAGACCAGCTGTAACACTGGGCAATTGTGTTCAACCAGGAACTGCAGCTCACAGGGCGGCAGCATGACTGCAAGGTCACAGACAAAGGTTGTTTACAAGCTGGGAAACAACCTGAAGTAAGGTACTTTATTAGAAATTATACATATGATCCCATGTTCTCAGCAGGGGATCTAGAAGGAAAGGCTTAAAGGAAAGGAACTTATCTATAGAGAGAGCTGGACATTTAATGATGACCAGTCCCATAGACAGAAGGTCAACATTTGCTGAAACAGGACTCGTGTTGTTCAAAGCAGCCACCAGCACCATACTTGCAGATTCCTTTATGTGCAACTGTAGAACCAGCTACAAAAAAATCCACTTACACTTGATCGCATCCAAATTACTTTACAAGGTCTAAGTGCTCCCATGTATTATATTTGCAAGGCATGGATGTTTTTGCTTTATACTACTGTGTGGGGGAATTCTTGGAATACACAGTGAAAGATGCAACATATATTAGATACTTATCTAAATATTAGATACTGAGACCCTGAAATAGCAAAATGAAAGTCACTTATGCTTGAGAAAATACAATCATGGCAGAAACTGCAGGGAAATTTTATTGACACCCAATTATCCTTCTCTGAAAAGCTAGAAAAATATACAAGCATTAGAGCTCCCCCAAAGACTTGAAATGGGTACTTTTGTTAATCTGGACTATTAAAAATTGCCATTAACTCAATCTATTCTTGAAAACATCTGATCTTGTTTATAGTCCTAATAAGCATTCTGCACATAGAGTCAACCTACCTCCATCAGTAACTTTTTTTAAAATTTATTCAACTCTAAAAAGACTACATCTAGTCCAATCACATAAATTTATTTCTACCCTATTTCTGGGGCAAAAATAAATAGTGCTTTAAAGAATGGAATTTCCATGTTTGAGCTATTGAAAAACATTTTCATGCAACAGCATCTTTTAATGAGCAATTTTAATGTAGCTAATGTCCCCTCATTCCTTAGCCAACACCATCTGTTAGTTTATATTCTGGAGGCTCAAGCAAGAAGTGTGCACTGATGTGTTCTGGCTGAGACCAGCCAGGTTGACAGAAAGAAGCCACTGGGTGACAAAGAACTATCAGAGCACTCTGAGCTACCTGGTCAAAAGACAGGGGGGCACATCTCTGGTTCTCTGTGGGACTTGAATCTGTGAGTGCCTAGATATAACATATTTGAAAAAATTACTACTGCGTTTGGGGGTTTTTCCTTCATGTTATTCAAACTACATAGACAAGTGGTGACACAAATAACAAGAGGTATGACACCCAGGAAGGTATTCAGATGGTTACTTACATTGTAAACTTGTAGCTGTGGTGCTACAACTGTAAGCAAACCGGCAACTAACTGAAATAACATGATTCAAGAAACAGAAGGAGTGTATTATCAGAGTCACTGGTTAATTATTCAGGAGCCTGATTATCATACAGGACAGTAAAAGCTTCCCTTTCCTATGAGTGGTCACCAATTATTCCTCCAGCAGACTCCCAGGGAAACATTACTATTCCCCTATGGAGCAGGGGAATTGCCCTGCTTTTGCCTCTAGCTTTAACCTATGTTGCTGTCCTCTCTGAAATGGCACTCTGAAATTTTATAATGTATAGTTTCATGTCACATCAATTTCTTAGCTTCTTTAAGACTAGTGAGAGAACTGAAGGATAGTTAAAAACTTTACCTACTCACCCTTTGCCACCGTGCACTGGGGTAAGGATTTGCAATTATTCTTGATGTTCAGTTTTAAGACTGCTTGCTCACAAAAAAGCAGCTGGGAGGCAAAGGCAAGATTAAGGAAGGTAGAAGGCCTCTTGGCTTTACAATTAATTAACTAATCTGTCAAAAAACAATCTTCCAATGGACATGATGTTCAGAGATAAAAAACTGAATAAAAATTTTTGAGAGGATTAATTTTACACAGTTGCATACTCTGAGGTTCATATTAAACACATTCAAACCTCATTAGATAGATATGACCATCAGCATAGTGACCTACAATAGCATTAATGCTGTAGGTACAGCATTAAAAAGCAGAGAAGCAGTAGTCAGCAGACTTTCAAGGACAGACATTAACTTAACAATTTGATATATGAACCCTACATGTATTAACAGTAAAAAAGAATGTGTTCTTTGCTACTATTATTAGTTGATTGACAGAGAAGAATAAAGTTTTAAAAAATCGATAATTATGTCAATGTCATAAGTATGTTTGCACATTGGAAAACCTGAGGCACTAGAAAATGCTGTTGAACCAATTAAATGTTCCAGAGATTAAAGTATGCTTATCTGGAGTGTATTTTTCCCAGCAGTTTTTACCCGATTCAAGTTTACTTTGCTCTTAACCAGGCAATCCACCAGCTGTAGCAGCAGCCATGCAATAACAAGCTTCCTTCACCAGCAATTTGTCTCACTACCAGCTATAAATGACTCAGCTGTTCATATTAGGCTCCAGGAGTTACTCTGCTAATATTATAGCCTTTTACCACATAGCACAGCATCCTTTCCCTCTGCAGTAGAGGTTGGAGTTTTTATTTGTTTGAAGTTTTTTTGTTACTCATACCTTCCTTCTGAAACACAACACAATTGTGTTGGTCAGCGAGGAGATCAGCTTTCACTTCTCCTCAGCCACTGGCTTAAAAATAAATGTGTGCCAGGTCATGTGTTTTAAAAAAAGGGGTGTGAAGGTAAAACTAAACTTCTAATCCAAAGGAACTTTGGGCAAGTAAAAACATCAGAAGAACAGCTCTATTAAAATTGAAATTAATATCATGCATGACTATTTTCACATAAAATTTTCTGTTTAAGTTGCTATTCAATAAACAGCTGTTACCAGGACATACATTCAAAAAAACTGTTAATATCAAGACAAAAAAAAAACCCAAAGCAAAAAATCCAGCCTAGTCTTGGTGATATTTCTAAAACGTGAAACTTGGAACAGGTCATATGAACAGGAATAAAGTTGAAATTTTTATAAACTTAGATAGCTGTATCTGAAAAGTTAAGCTCCTGGCAGCAAGCAATCAAAAAAACGAACTTGTTTTTTCCTTTCAAGTTTTAATTTGGGGTCAGCGGCTTCTGGGAAGCAATAGGGTAAAGGGGACTATTATCTTTTTTCCCTTATGGTCAGAATCATGATTCTTCATGATTGATAGTACTGCATGTGGTATCAATAGTGCTGCAAAACCAAAGACTATAATCCTGGATTGGTACAATCTCAAGGAGCTGAGAGAAACAGAAGAGCAACAGATAGGACATTAGAAAATAATAAGCAGTAGCCTTCTATACCCATATAATAAAAAGACTGAAAAAGCCCCAAAATTTGAAAAGCAAAGCATCTGTTAACAATCAGTCATGGATCTCACAGGGATCTGTGTTCTTTACTGTTCCATGGGCAGCTCTGATTTCTGTACCAGATTCCCCATTACCTTCATGGTGCAGTTCCCAATCCCACCTACGCTGTGATCACTCACAGGTGTTAACTAGGGAAAACATCCCTTCAAGAAGTGTGCTCCCAAATAACTCTCCGGATGCATACCACAAAGTCATGCAAACTTCTCTTGGTATGCACATTTGCTGTTTTCTTCGGTCTCCAAATGACAATAGCAATCCATACTGAAACTGAATTAGAAACCTGTCACATCCTTACTCACCTCTTTAATTCAATTGAACTGAAAGATATTTTGACATTTTAATAGGAACAGTGCAGGCAGAAACAAAAAACTTCCAGAGTATTACTTTTATGACATAGCAATAGTAAGAGACTGCTATATTTGTTAGCAGGATGACACTTAAGGCAGCAACAGAGCAGTGAAGCCATACGATCTTCCAGCAGCCAGTGATCCTACAGGAAAACACTGTAATTCAGACAATGACTTGTGTGCCTTGGATCCTATTTCAGAGTAGGGCTCTCTGGACAGAGTCTGAAGTTGTTCACTGAATAGGCCCTGAAACCAACCCAAAGCAATTAAACTTGGGATGAAAGCATGAAGCAGACCCTGCATAGTTTCATGCAGGGCTCTTGTGGGCGCATAACAACAGCCCTTCTAGGAGCAGTGATCCATTACAATTCGTGCACACTGCTCCCTGAAACATGGCTGGGGAGCCCACGTGGCAGCAGCATGCTCAAGTGAATTCATTGACCTGTGTAACAGGACACTATTAAACCTACTCTTTATTTCTAACAAACCAGCCCAGGATGGGGCTGGGTGCTCTGTTTCCACAAGGATAGCAACAACAGGTTGGACTCCACAAAATATTCTGAGCTTTCTACAGAGCTACGGTAAGAATTTTAAAATCTACCACATGAGTGTCAAAGCTAGTGGAATTCTGCCAGAGTTTTTCAGGTGATGGTAAACTACATGTGTAAAGTCTAAGAGTAGAATTACAAAGCAGGACGAAATAGCTAAAAGAATCTCCAATATAATAGACTAGGTTGGCAAACACTGAAATAGCACTGCAACATTTCATTTTGATACTTCAACTTAACATAACAGGAATGCTTATGATAATCCACATAATAACGTGAATCTTTCAGATTTCTTACTTGGTAGGCAAGGAAACAGCAGCATATACAGCCCTGCCTTGCTGAGGCTGGCACTTCTAGAAGTAACATGCTAAAGCATCCACTCTGTTGTGCTGCATAAACCCAAGAATTGTCTTCTCAAAATCTAACCTTTTTATGGTGATCACGTGAGAACTCAGGGCAGAGTCAAATCTTAAAAATTTAAACTCAGATAAGAAATAACTAAGCTCCTGTTAAGCTTACCACCAATGGTATTATTAAAAATGGGTTTTAACCTCTAATTTTCACTAAACAAGTTCTCTTTCAAACTCCCATTCAACCACAACCAGAAAGACTATGATTTTAAGTAAAACAGATGAAATACAGAACAGTGAGCAATCATACAGAAACAAAACCCTTGGTTACATAAAGAAACACAAAACTCAAGCAAACCTAGCAGTCCGGGCTGGTCTCCATGTTTCTCACACTCGTGACTGTAATGTTATATATTTTAAGGACAACATACATATTGAACAAAGCAAAAAAAAAATCCCTAAAAAACTCCACAGCATTCATAGAGATTGATTGATAATTCTATAAAGGTTTTTTTTTTTATATCACCTTCTTCTGTGGTGATTTCTGCAGACAGGAGGTCACTATGGAAGAAACTTATTCGTTTTGTAAACTTCACACTATCCCACTAAACTGCAGTATTATTTTTAGTTCTCCCTAGCACTAAGCAGACAGAGAATCCAAGGCACAGCGCCAGGATGTAAACCCACTCCTTCTGAGCTGGCTTTAATCATGTTGCCTTGCTCCCACTCTGCTTCCATGTTTAGGTCAGCAAATTTTCTCAAGGCTAAATCTGAATATATGCACACATAAGCCATGGATAATCTGGGTGTGTTTCTTCATTAATAACTTGAATAAAAGTATGGTGTGTTGCTCCTACTGAAAGGCTCGCTTGATTTTCTTCTGGCAAGGCTCACCCAAAAAACTACTGCTGATGAAGAGCCAACATCTTGCATCTATTTATAATATAGTTGGTTTACAAAAGAAAGCGTATCCTCTTTACAAGTTATTTTTTGTACTGCTAAAGTTTGCAGTCCTGCTACACAGAAAATAGAGGCCCTGGCTGAGTATGACCATAAAGTCAGGCCAGAAGTATTGCCTACAAAAGGGATACTTGTTTGAAATTGTTCTCCCTAAAAGAAACTCCCTAAAAGTCTTGTACACAAGCCTGAACCAAATTTTACAGAAAGAGCAAAATCTTCCATAGAAAGCTGTCTTATCAGTTGTTATGGGATTTGCACATCAGAGTAGCATTTCAGGATCTTAAATTACATTCTTGTTCTTTTGTTTTTGTAAAGTATAGTTACAGTAGCTTGTTTGGCAATATGGGACCGAACTGCTTAGATTGAGACAGAATTACCAGGACACTGAGGGTAGTCTGGTATTTATTTTCATTGCCAAGTATGGCAGCAGGTCATACACACAATCCCTTCATATTCTAATTTGCACACAAGCAGGAATGATTTTTTTCACCTTAGACTACCAAAGCTATAATTTTGCACGCTGGGGCAGGCAGGAATTGCAGACCTTTGCATTCATACAGCACCTGAAGGTCAAACATCAGCTTTCAGCACAGGATTTAGCTGGAGTTGGTGTGATGCTTCATTTCTGCCCTTCAGCCAAGCAGCAACCAAGCAACTGGTTCCTCCCTGGCAAATACAGCCCTGTTAAATATATATTAGGCTACTCTATTTTTATTTAGAAATCTTACCGTAACTTGAGATAGAGTTGTTAGGAATAATCAAGCCAAAGCAAGAAACAAACTATGAGCAGGCACATAAAAATATGCTTCAACAAGTTAGCACTGCACGTCCTAGTCTTTCACTGCTCTGTTACTGAATATTTACTCAGTTTCAGAAATACTTAAGAACCCACAGACCACTGACTATTCCCAAAGTTCCTGGGACATTGCTGCTTTTTGCCCTTTTTCTGAATTAACATAACAGGAAACCCATATCTGCGTCACATAGTACATGAAATATATTTAACATCAGCATACTAAAAAATAAATATTTCTTTATCTTGCTAGGAAAAACAAAATCACGAACAGTCTGGAAGACAGTCACTGCTATGCCCTGGAGGATAATATTCTGACTTCCCTCAACATGTTTTTGAATGCATCAAAGACCTCTAAACAGCACTGTGGAGATACTACTACATGTTCCTGCCAAGAAGAGTAATGAAATAAAACATAAGCCCAGTCATTTTAGCAGAGCAAGCTCTCTCTTAAAGTTTATCAACATACAAAAATGAACTTCATGGCTGAAATATACCTTTAAAGTCAGATGTAATGGGAGAGGGAAAACTGCAGAGCTAGGGATGGTAGAGCTGGAAAAAAGCCACACTTCTATAGTATTGGTTTTATCTTACCCAACAGCTTCTACAAGTCTTTCACACTGGCTTTGAACAACACTCTCTCACGTTTGCATTTTAAATTAATTTAATCCTTCGGGAAAGTGCCACATGCCCAATACCGTAGAATCCTACCTATCTTCAGAAGTTCCAGAGATGCAGAACAAGAAAATCTCATATCACCCCTCCAAATTTATAGAAAATATTATTTCTAAAAGCCTAATTCAGAATACATAAAATGATTTTAAAAAAAAAATTATGGATTCCATGAGAAAGCAACCAGATTTGAACAGAGATGAAGACAACTCACTACTACAAGTAGCTTATAAAGTCAGTAAATGTGGTTTAATAACTACAATTCCTCCAAAGCACTGAGCAGAGTCTCTGAATAGCATTAAGAGTCCAATAAAAACTTAAAAATAAAAAAAATTCTTTTATTCAGTGGTTCAACTGAAGTATTTTGCCACTCTTACAAATGATCCAAACTTAAAGGATTTGTAACACAACTATGCAATTATTAGCTCATGACATCTTTTTGAGGCTCTGAATGGGGAAAAAAAAATAAAGACACATTATACATGTATTTACTACTTCATCTACCTTATCTGAACTTCACACTATGACAGCCTTTGAAGTACATGTTGAAGGCTTTTGCTCAGTTAACTCAACTAAAACCACACAAAAGGACATAAAAGCTGGCTTCAGCTGCAGTGCTTAAACACAAGACACAAAGTTTGACCTTGGGAAGATAAAACAATACTTAATGGTCTAGCTGGTACCAAGCTTTTCCTCTTTTCACCCAGAAAGAGTCTGCTAGGGGAGAAGTGGAAATCCTGGCAGCACCATCTTCTCCAGAATAGGACCAAGTAATTAACTTCTCACTCTAAGTCCTAATTCCCTGCAGCAGGGAGGAGGGGAGGGCTAAGCAGTCCATTTCACTTAAGAGGGATGGCTTTAAGCAGGCTTTGCCACAAACAGCAAGTTGCTGTTCATTTCAAGCAGAGTGGCTGCTACAGAGAGGCAGAGGCAAGGAAGGGAGAGTGGCTTGAGATGATCATAGGCTTTGCGCTGGGAGAGCATGACTGTGTCCAGAATAAAAACTAACTGTTTTTTTCAAGACACATAGTTACCTTTTATAAAAATATAAAACTTAAGGGCTACTGTGAGCCCTTTCACTCAAATGCATGTGGTTTTGTTTGCTTGCTTGGGTTTTTATGTTCCTTTCTCTGCAGTCTTAAATACACTATCAGAACTAAATCCATCCAGGACAAATAGGTTCACCTTTAAACAATGCCAAGGGGAAAACTGAAATACCAGAGTAATTTCAGATCTACAGGACCACCAAGAATATTTATTTGTCCACCTCACTGATCTACCAGATGTCACCTGATTAATACATCTAAAAAATGAGTAAAAAACCCAACATGTTCAGAGGTGAAAACAGGCATATCCAAAACTTATGCATATACTCCAGTACACAAAACAAATCACAAAATAGGAAGTCACGTAGTTCACGCATCCCTGGTGCAACCACTTCCATATTTTCAACCTGCCCTATGACAATCAGTATTGTCTTTTTATACTTTGACTTCTCCAGGGACAATATAGTTGTTTGTGAAACGATCATATGCTATCTTGCATTGGTGATGCTTTATTTTGGAACCCATGTAATGGCATATGATCTTGATGTACCTGCTAGTGTCAGAACATAGGGTGATTGATACTGTATTACAGGTGATACAGAACAGGAAAGCACAGAGCCTGTTTCTAGATTAAATCACTTCACTTTGCTGCTTTAAATTTGGTTTACAGCAGCCCTGAAACACCATGTTATTTAATGATCTCTACAAAGAGATTTTTACCCTCAAAAGTCTTGTAGGTATTTTTATCTCCTTGTGGTCTCTAAAGGCGCCTCAAAACAGTGCATTACACAAAGGTGGAAGATGCCATAGTTCACATATGCGACAAGCAACAAAAGCCAGGCTGGAAAAACTCTTCCTTTTTTCTCTTGTCTCTGCACTTGAAATAGTATCTGAAACCACAAAGGAAACAAAACCAGGTGGCAGAGGACAGCTGGTACCATGAGGGGACCATGCCAATGCTGCTGAAAAACTGCATGACCTACAGACCAGACAGCAATCTCTGAATTGGTCCCAACCCACTGCAGTATTCATTTGCCACTTCACCTCAGAGAAACTCAAGATGCCCAGAGAGTTTCAAATGGGGAAGATCGATGGATGAGATGCAAGGAACAGTGAGCTGTGCACGCCAAATGCTGTACCAAACTCCAGCAAACAGCAGAGATTGAGAGGCATCAGGAACACCACTATTTCGTAATGATTGTTTGGAAATGAAATATTTTCCAGAATTCACTTTTATAATCACCTTCAACAATTTTGGTCTGAGGTTTTCATCACCTGTAAAAATCAGACTCTCCTTGTTGCCAAGACACACATATGCTAGCCAAACCTTTTTAAAATCAGATTTATATTTAATTTTTTTTTAAAAGAAACTGCCTCTACATTGAAAGACAGGACAAAAAAACCCTGTAGAAACAGATTACCAGAAGAGAAGCCTTGGTTTGGTATTCTCGGATACATACAAGCTCCTGTCTTTAAGACAGTCTTATTATCTGGTCCATCATTTACCTACAGCCACTCTCAGTGAGCCTATATAGTTTCATGTATTTTATTTTGCCTTTTTGAAAATACAGTCCTCTGAGACCTTGCTTCTGCTCCTCAAATAATGGGTGGTTTTCATGAACTGCAAAAGGAAAAATGAATTAATTCGTTCTACAAACATGACAGATAAGGATATTTAAAACCATTCCCTTTCCTCTCCTAAACATTAGCCAGGAATAAAAAGGCTACATACCACCATTTAGAAACACTTAACAATTTTAATGTTTTTATTATTTCTTCTGTTTGTGATGTGGAAAAAAAAAACATTATGGACAAGATGTTCAAAACCAAAATTTAAAGATAGCTTTACAAGCCTAAAATGAAAAGTACTCTCATTTTCAGGGAAAAAAAAAGTGCCAAATCTGTTAGAGAAATCAAAAATGAAACCTTAAGCTCTCGACTTTCAGTTTCAAAAAAAGGCAATGCAAGACTTTTCATCCAAGGCTGTATAGCCCA
The DNA here is from genome assembly GCA_013396875.1 of Vireo altiloquus. Classification (NCBI taxonomy): domain Eukaryota; kingdom Metazoa; phylum Chordata; class Aves; order Passeriformes; family Vireonidae; genus Vireo; species Vireo altiloquus. The sequence continues at coordinate 381,955 of VZRF01015230.1, read as the reverse complement.
TGTAAACTAGAGATAATAAGGCTGCTCACCAAACAATTCTTCATTCATTGCAAGCCTTTAACATTCATGCTTTGTTCTGAGTCATTGCTTTACAGTTTCTCAACCCATGAATGAAATTCTGACCCACATGAACTTAGAAAACATTTCTTTTATTTTTTTGATCCCTCTAAGACTTGTTTTCTTGGTAAAAACTGGGACAACTCTTTCCTCTGCAACCAAATTGTGCTATCAACCACATGTCATCTCTCCCATTTCCTAGAGAATCCTTCAAAACCTAGAGTGTATCTATTTTGTCACATCTGTTAAACAAACCTATTCAAAACACATCTATCAGACAACTCAACCGGTGCAATACTTTAATATGAATTGCAATGATGCTGTACACGCCCACTTCCTGCACCGTGACTTTACTGCCATTCAGCTCATGCTCCTATATCACATAAAAATCAAAGGACAACAGAAATATGCATATAAACGCGATAAATTTAGTTCTTCAAACATTTCTAACTTACAGTCTTCAGTAAGAAACTTCATGTAACATGATATTAATCCAGCACAAAATCCTCCTTTGACTAGACTTTGTATTGACTGCCTTGCTTTTCCAGAACAATTGTCTTACCTCCTTGCTTTACTGAAACGCATTATCCAACAGAAAAGAAACACATTCTTGGAATAGAAGAGTGTTTCTGACAAGTGGGCTGTCTCTGGTCTTGTCTTTGTCCCTCTACCTCTTCAGTTCTTACCACAGCTTTAAACTGTCACCAAAGGGCTCCATTACTTCTGCTTCACCTTCAGAAAGCCTAGACTCAGAACACACAGGTGTAGCATAAAGACACAGACATAGATTACACCCACAAGAGCTAAATTCAGCTGAGGTCTGTCCACCTGAACATTTCTTTTTCACAACCAGCTTGGATTATTTTGAAACCTCACTACATTTTCATTGTGCTTATAAGTTTAAGAGAAAACCAAAATGCACGAAATGAATTCTTACTTAACTGGAGGAAACAACTATTTTCACTAGTAAGAATCAAGTATAGTATAATTTGATTTAGGATGTCAGTTCAGATTAAAAAACACCCTCTCAAAACAGGCTTATTCATGTTTCAAGCAGGAAACATGATCTAGATCAACACGATAATAACTCTTAAAAAAGGGTGGAAAGAGATCGTACCATAAGCCCCAGAGAACAGGAAACTCAAGGCAATGGTCAAACTGCATTGATTGTTCCACACAATTAAAATTTGGTTTCATGAATAATTTCATGGTAAAAATGTGCTAAAATTGAGCTTGAAAATACTAATTAAACAGTCTTTTCTCTGTGACTGCAAGAAGGGTATGTCTGCCATATTTATAAACTCCAACTTCTGGATCAAAAAAAAAAAAACCCTGTCCCCAGGATTGTAAAGAAAATCTGTCAAATATAAAATGAGACAACGCTGCTCAGCTGATGTCTACATACAGTCTGTGGATATTTGATAGTTCTCAAATGACAACAACACAAAACTAACCAATCTCTGGCTACTACTCAGAAGCTACCAGGCAAAACTAAATAGACAACTACCTTTATCCACTCCAGCTAGCTACTGCTTTGAGCAGTTACAAGAAGAAGCAAACACTGTAGTAAGTTCTGAGGATGGAAAAAAAAAGGCAAAAATTTCTGCTCCCATCTACACCAGTCAGATGGCTTCTGATGTCTCCCCCCCGTAACTAAACCACAAAAGAAAGAGACACACACCCACACTGCCCCTCCTGTTGTAAATCACTTGTTGTTAGGTGTTGCAACAGTCTTTTGGCTCGGGGTAGAAATGAGCCAAAACACAGACTCTCATTTAACAATGTGAAGAGGGTCCCACTTTGTTCTTCTTTAGGGCTTAGCCCTCCTGACCATGACAGCAACCTCCTACTACAGAGTCCAATTGCAGGAACTCTAGCTGCAGGCTCCCGTTTACATTAGACCCAGACTGACCTCACAGCAGATCTTTTACTGCACCAACTCTCTTCTCTGTTCTTTTCCTCTGTGCCTCTCCCTTACATTGAGCTGAAAGACTTCTGTAGAAAGGCTTCTCCAGGAGAGCTTTCGTTCCTCTTCTCAGTCTGCTGCTGCTTCTTCTTCTTCCCAACATGCCTTTTCCCAAGATTCTCCATGTCAAGATACCTCTTACCACCTAACCCACACCCTTTTGTATCATCCATCTTAATTGGGCACAGCTGTTCCTTCTTTCTGGTAATTAACACAGCTGTAACCCATCAGGGGAGAGGTTGCTTGCAATACATTTCCCTACACCCTCCAATAAAAGCATCTTAGCATCCACTACCATGCTGACAAGCTCTGGGTTTGACACTGCGCCAAAGTACTACTCCAGAACAGGAGTCGCCCTACTGGCTCCTACTTTTCAGCTCTGCCTAAAATTTGCAGGCTTTCAAATAAAATACGAAGGTGTTTCATACTACTAACTCACTCTCTCATTTTTCTCCAGTCACAGCAAATAATATTAAATGATGTTATCTTCCCACCTGATGTCATCAAAGCACATATTGCACTGGCTTTTTCTGGTCATCTGGTACAGAAATTTGCAAAGAATGGCAAGAGGCAGTACTTTTTTCTATGAATACCAGCCCTTTTTGTGGTCATAGTGAATGCATGTGTACAAAACATTGTGTGGTATAGCTGGTGGGACAAAGCTACAGGCTTGAAGCCAAAACTTTCGTTCTCACTACATTGTTTTTTGAATTATCGTGGTACCACTAGTCCCTTGAAACTCAATCATTAACCTCTCACTTTTATCATTAACATCCACCATTCAAAATTATGGCTAGCTGTCTTCTAACTCAGAGACCACAAGACACCTCCTGTACCTTTCCTTCATTCCATAGTTACTAAGTGTGCTGCTAAACCTAATACTGCCAGAATAGACAATACCATGGCTTCGCAGTCATTTATAGCTAATCTGAAGTCAGCATAACTTCACAGAATCATATAAAGGTTTGGCTTGGAAGGGGTCTTAAATATATAATATAATTCCACCCCCACTGCCAGGGGACATCTTCCACTACACCACGTTGCTCAAAGCCTCATCCAACCTCGAACAATTCCAGGGATGGAGTATCCCCAACTTCTTTGGAAATTATCTTCTCCAGAACTTCTGGAAAGGCTATCTAACCCTTCCCCTTCTTGGTACCTTGATCATTGATACCATCACTGATACCTTGTGCCTCCAACTCACCTGTCTTGATGTAAATAGTTATTAGGGTTGCATAGTAAAGCAAATGACGGAAGCGGTTTGGAAATACTCCAGAGAAGGTAAGGGAAAAGCAAGGTCAACACCAGTCAATTCCCCGATCCTGTTTGCTGTATGACTGCACAAACAGATGTGCTGCCATGAGGACAAAGCTGAGAGGAAGAAGCAGGGGCTTGAGGCCTGAAGAGGACAGTATCACTTTTCTCAGTAGCTGTGCCAACTTAGGCTGGCTGAAAGTCACTACAGCCTAAGACTGAAAATGAGGTCGTCTTAAAATAACAGCTGTGAAAAATACTTTCTAAGCTAATACACAACCCGAGGCTCATATAACCACTATGAAAGAGAAATGCGTAAAGATCTTGAAAGCATGCAAGGACACATCAATTCTATAATAAACAATTAAGAGCTTTGAAAGAAGATTTTTAGAGCTAGTAACCTGCACCTTGACTTTACCCGCTCAGGATTAAGCTTTAGCACACACCAACAGCTAGATACCTGGCCAGGCTTAGCCAATCAAGCTACAACAAACTGATAACAAAACTCGGAAGAGGGAAAAAAATCCACCGCTTTTCCTCTTGGTACTTTAAAAAAACCTGTGTGTTAGTCAGACACTTGTGAATCAAATCGCTAGCTCTGCATTTACTACCCTCACTGTAGTTCAAAATCATGTGCTGAGTAACACTCCTGGGAGGGATATATTCTTTATTAACAATAACGAAGTTAAAAAAATCTTCACAGGTATAACTAAAGACTGAACAAGGTATGTTCACACTAACAACTTCTTTGAATAGGAAGACTTTACCTACAGCATCAGTTTGATTTAATTCAATGCACCTAAGAGCACTTTCCCCACGAGTGGAAAGACATAAGGATAAAACTTTAGTCAGAAACAGCCTTCCAAACGTAAACATATGTAGTACTTTGCACATTCACTAGAGTACTAGGGATTCGCTATCTTAAAGCAAGATTGTATTACAAACTCATGGTACCAGTACAGACCTACCCCAGAAATAAATTTGATTCAGCATCTTCTGCCAACAGCAGGAACCTTAGTCTGCCTCAGTCCATACCTCCAAACTCCTAAAAGGACATTCGGGCTCCTTCCTTGCCAGATATGATCCCCTCCACGCTCTTGCCGCGTGCTCTCCTGGCAGAGCACAACCCACAGCAGCTGCCAACAAGTTAAGCAGAGTTACCTCCACTTGGGATACTGCCTGTCCTTAAGCCACAGCTATGAACGCAACCTAAATGCCTCCATGTTCTCTCTGGCAGTATGATGCCACAAATTAAAGTTAATATACCCAAAACTTTTCAGTAGTTTTCTTAATACTTCCTACTCTCCTCACTTAAGAAAACCCAAACAAAAGAAACCTGAGCAGCTATTCAGTACATGCAGTAAGTCAGCTATCTTCTAACTGCATGAGTTTTTCCTCCAGTTTATGAAAACTGAGAAGGTATTCCAACTTACTCAGCCAAAGGACTGTTATCGAATGGCCTTATTCTTGCTGTCATCTTGCTAAATTGATTATCCAAACTACTTGTCCACATGCTATTACCCACATACTCTAAACAGGGAAGAGAAAGACGTCTGCTGCACATTTGATGTGTGAGCCAAAGCCAGCTAGATAGTCAGGAAAATACAATCTTACTGTTAGGTCTTTTTTTCCAGTTGGCACTTTATCAAAAATGTCCCCACCCAAACCTAGCCTTGTTTGTAGCACTACTGCATACGCCTGAGCACGGCCAGGTGTCCTTAGTGTGACCCGTGAGCACAACAGGGCCCGCTGGCCACAAACGATGGATTCTGTACCAGGGGGTCTGAGGAAAAGCACCATCCTCCACGATTCGATTCCTGTCCAACGCTGACAGCACCGCTGGGACGTTTTAACACAAATCCTGCCTTCTGCCCGCAGAGCAAACCGTGCCCTTGCCATTGAGCTGTTGCAGGATGGGAGGCCTCCCCACGGAGGGTGAACGGGGAAGAAAGGGGCTCCATCTGCGTTCCGTAGAGCTTGGTACCCCCGACCTGAGAGGGGCTGGCAAGGTACCCCACGGCCAGGCGGGGCTCCGTGTCCCCACACATCCCCCACTCCTCTTTCCGCGGAGCCCAAGGGCGCTGCGGCCGCCTGAGCTGGAGGGGCAGCCCGGAACGAGCCCAGCGGGCACGGCCGGCCCCGGGTGGGCTCTCCCCACGCGCGGGTGGGCGTGCGGAGGCTGCGGTCCAGCAGCGCTCCGCAGGCATCACCCTGCCCCGCCCGAGCACATCGGCCCGTCCGCGGCTGCGGAGCGCAGAGCCCGGGGTCCCGCGTGGAGAGGAGAGGAGCCAAGCGGGGAGATGCCGGGTAGAGCCCCCGCCCCCTGCCCCCACTTACCTGGTTGGGGTCGGTGGCCCGGAAGACGTGGCAGGCCATGGGGGAGTCGGGGTTGTCGGGCTGCGCCTTGATCAGGTAGGCGAAGTAGGTGAGGTCGTGGCTGTTATGGATGAAGCGGGCGATGTGCTGCGCCTTGTGCTCGAAGATGAAGACGGCGGGCGCGGGGCTGGCGGGGCGGCCCGGGCCGGCGGCGGGGCCGGGGCTGGCGGGCACGCAGCGCA